>VZQC01011358.1:1850048-2029962 GCA_009823505.1 Rhizomys pruinosus
AGAGAGAAAAATCTTCCATGACATAAACAAGATGATAGAATATATGTTTGGAAAACCAACCCTTCAGAAAATACTTGAAGCAATTCAAAGGACAGAAGAGAGGAGCAACTATCCCCAGGTACCTAGAAAGAGAAATTAATAAAAGCATAACTGCAGAAGTAGGAACCTAGACCAAAAATGCAAATGGATAATGAGGTGAAAGGAAGCTTTCAGTAATAACCTTAAATATTAATGGACTAAACTGCCAATCAAAAGACATAGACTGGGAGATTGGATTAGGAAACAGCACCCATCTTTATGCTGTCTACAAGAAACTCATCTCACTCTCAAGGATAGGCACCAACTTAAGGAGAAGGGATGGAAAATATTCCAAGAAAATGGTACCAAAAAGAAAGCAAGTGTTGCTATTTTAATATCAGACAAAATAGACTTCAAAGCAAAAGAAATCAGAAGAGACAAAGAAGGCCATTACATCTTTATCCAAGGAACAATTGACCACGAAGATTTCACAATCATGACTATATATGTACCAAACTCTGGTGCACCAAACTGTATAAAGACAATTCTCCAGGACCTCAAGGCACAGATTAACCCTGGTACACTCATAGTAGGGGACTTCAATACCTCACTGATCCCTTTGAGCAGGTCAACCGGACAAAGAATAAACAGAGAGACATTTGAACTAAATGATATGATACACCAAATGGACCTCACAGACATCTAATGAATATTCCACCCAAATACCAGAGAATACACTTTCTACTCAGCACCCCACAGAACATTCTCCAAAATCAACCACATACTGGGACACAGAAAAAACCTCAACGAATACAAAAAGACTGAAATAATTTCATGCATTCTATCAGACCACAGTGCAACAAAGCTCAATATCAACACCAAGATAAGCCCTACTATCTGAAACAACACATGGAGACTAAACAACACACTCCTGAATAATGAATGGGTCAAGGAAGAAATAAAGAAAGAAAAACATTCCTGGAACTGAATGACAATGATAATACAACACAACAAAACCTATGGGATACTTTAAAAGCAATCCTAAGAGGGAAGTTTATAGCCCTGGGTGACTACATTAGAAAAACAGAAAGAGCACAAGTGAACACTCTAACACTGCAGCTAAAAACACTTGAGAGGCAACAACAAATGAACCCTAAACACAACAGACAGGAAGAAATAAAAATAAGAGCAGAAATCAATGAAATAGAAACAAAGAAAACAATACAAAAAAAATCAATGAATCCAAAAGTTGTTTCTTTGAGAGAATAAACAAAATAGACAGACCTCATGGGTCTAGAGTTGTTAAAAAGAATAAAAATAAATTTATGTAAATAAAAAAAATAAAAAAATAAAAGATAGACAGACCTCTAGCCCAGTTAACGAAAAGAAAGAAAGAGCAAATCCAAATCAATACAATCCATGATGAAAGGGGAAATATCACAACAGACAATGAAAAAATCCAGACAATCATATGGGAATACTTCAAAAAACTGTAGTCTACTAAGTTTGAAAAAGTAGGAGAAATGGATGAATATCTGAAATCCTGGGAATCACCAAAGCTTAACCAAGAAGAGATTGACAACTTAAACAGACCCATAATATATGAAGAAATTGAAGATGTAGTAAGAAACCTCCCAACTAAAAAAAGCCCAGGCCCAGATGGTTTCATAGCAGAATCCTATAAAACATTTCAAAAAGACTTACAACCATTATTACTCAAATTGTTTAGAAGGATAGAAGCAGAGGGACATCTCCCAGATTCCTTCTGTGAAGCCAGCATCAGTCTAATACCAAAACCAGGCAAAGATACAACCAAAAAGGAGAACTATAGACCCATTTCATTAATGAACACATATGCAAAAATTCTCAACAAAATACTTGCAAACCACATTCAGACCCACATCAAAAATATCATCCATCATTACCAAGTTGGATTCATACCAGAGATGCAGGGATGGTTCAACATAGGAAAATCAATAAATATCATAAAACACATAAAGGGACTGAAAGACAAACACCACACAATCATCTCAATTGATGCAGAAAAAGCCTTTGACAAAATCCAGCATCCCTTCATGTTTAAAGTGCTATTGCGGGGGACGGGCTGGAGAGATGGCCTAGTGGTTAAGAGTGACGAATGCTCTTGCAGAGGATCTGGGTTCGATCCCCAGCACCCCCATGGCAGCTGAGAACCCTCTTTAATTCCAGTTCCAGGGGAATCCGACACCATTTTCTGACCACCGTGGCATTGCATGACACGGGTACACAAACCTACATGCAGATGACAGTACATTCATACACATACAAGAATAAATTAAAAATTAAAAAAAAACTTAAAGTGCTAGAGGGAATTGGTTTGGAGGGATCATTCCCCAATGTAATCAAAGCCATATACAGGAAACCTACAGCCAACATAATCCTAAATGGAGAAAAGACAGAAGCATTCCCCTTAAAGGTAGGAACTCAGCAAGGCTGCCCCCTATCAGCACTCCTCTTCAATATAGTGCTTCAAACATTTGCTAGGGCAATAAGGCAAGAAAAGGAAATTAAAGGAGTACTAATTGGAAAAGAAGAAGTACTAATTGAAAAGAGGAAGTCAAGCTATCCCTTTTTGCTGATGATATGATAGTTTACCTAAGGGATGCTAAAAACTCCACCAGAAAACTCCTAGAAATGATTGAGAGTTTCAGTAAATTATCATAGAAAAATCAGTAGCCTTTCTCTACACCAACAACAAGCAACAGAAGAAGGAATACAAGGAGACCTTCCCACTCACAGTAGCCTCAAAAACAATAAAATACCTAAGAACAAACCTAACCAAAGACACCAAAGATCTATACAAAAAAATTTTAAACCCCTGAAGAAGGAAATTGAAGAAGACATCAGAAGATGGAAAGACCTCCCATGCTCATGGGTTAGAAAAATTAATATACTAAAAGTGTCCATTCTACCCAAATTAAGATACCATTTAATCCAATTCCAATTAAAATCTCCCAAGAGTTTCTTACACAGGCTTGGACAAAAAGTCTTAATTCATTGGAAAAACAAAAGACCTGATTAGCCAAAGGAACACTGATTGAAAAGAGCAATACAAGGTGTATTTCTATACCAGACATCAAAACTACAGGGCTATAGTCAAACTATACTACAGGGCTAGAGTCAAAAACAGCAGCTTGGTACTGCACAAAAAACAAACCTGTTTTTGACCAATGGAACAAAACTGAGAATCAAAACTTGAGCACATATAATGTCAGCCACCTCATAGTTGCAAAAGTCCAAAGAAGACACAGTGGATGAAAGACAGCATCTTCAACGAAGTATGTGTTGGCAAAACTGATCACCACTTGTAAAGAATGAAAGTTAAACCCCTACCTCTTTTGCCCTGGTAACAAAAGTCACAACTCCAGATGGATCAAAGAAACCCCTCAAAACGTGAAACCCATACTCTGAAGGTTATATAAGAAAAAGTCGGCAGCAACATACAAGACATATGTGTAGGAAAACCTTCCTTTTTGAGAGATAGCCTAGCGGTAAGAGCAACGACGCTCTTGATAGGACCCGGGTTCGATCCCAGGCACCCACAAGTTGTGGGCTGAGAACCGTCTGTAACTTCCAATTCCAGGAGAACTCCAGTTCCAGTGGAATCCGAAACCCTCTTCGTCTGACCTCCGCGGCATTGCACGACATGGGTGCACAGACATGCATGCAGACATACAATTCAGACACATACAAAAATAAAAAATAATTATAAAAAAATTAAAAAAAAAAAAGAAAAAACCAACCTTATAGAAAAATCAGAAACAGCAGCTGATCAAGAAAAAAGATCAAACAATTTTACAAATGGGGACCGGTCTTAAACGCAAAAGCTGCTAAAAAAATTTAAAAATTTAAAAATAAAAAGAAATAAAATAAATAAAAGCTTCTGTACAATCAAAGAAACAATCAAGGAAGTGGAAAGAAAACCCACAGAGTGGGAAGAAACCGTCACTAGCAGAGACATCTGACAAACATTGATTTCCGAATATATAAACTACTCCAAAAAACAAGAAGAAAAAAACAAATGACCCACTCAATAGTTGGGTCAAAGAGCTGACCAGAGACTTCACAAGTAAGTGCAATTAGAGATGGCTGAGAAACGTCCTTTAAAAATGTTCAAAATCCCTAATAAGTAAGAAATGAAAATTTGTTCTTTTTTCTTCTTTTTTTTTTTATGAATGTACGTCTGCATATAGGTGCAAACCCGTGTCTTTGCAATGGCGCAGAGGTCAGAAGAGGGGTGTCAGATTTTCCCTGGAACTGGAGTTTTCTCCTGGATTGGAGTTACAGACGGTTCTCAGCCGCCATGTGGGTTTGCTGGGGGATCGAACCTGGGTCCTCTGCAAGAGCGTCAGCACTCTTAACACTAGGCTATCTCTCTAACCCCAAAACTACTGCCTTCTTTAATTGAATAATGACATAGGAACTGTGAAAAGGATTATTCTCTATTCAGAACCAAATATAAATACTAAAGTCTCCTTAAGGCGATGCACTTAAACAAGATATATTAATACAGGAGGCTGATACCAGCAATGGATTATTCTACCAAGGAGATGTTTGACCAGGTGATCCAAGCCCCCAAAAGGTAAAGCTCCTTGCCTCTAAAACTGGGATACCTGCAAGAAAAGAAGAGAGGCGATAAGGCACTGGTGTCGAAGACCTACGTTAATATGGGAAAGGATGTATTGAGACCACACAATGCAAGTGTACAGATGGTCCCCTCTGAATACCAGAGATTTTTACCAAAGGCCACTAAAAAAACAAAGCAAATAGGGTCGCCTTGAGTCCAAGCAAAGAATCCTCGTCATCACACCAAGCTACACACCTCACTCCTGCCTTGAAATACGGTGCAGCAGAGGCAAACCATATCCTGTATATCCCAAAGCATTAATTGGCTATTAGCTCTCTCCATGGAGGAATAACCCACGGCTGATGCCACAAGCTTACATCCTCTAATGGTTAGGAGATTTTTTTTTTTTTTTAAAATTTAAAAAATTTAACAGAAAAAAATGTAATTTTATGGATTAACATAACCATCCAAACATTTCTGGGGCTAGAAATACCCAAGTAACCTGGCATAACAATTAGTACTGTTTAAATACCTATATATCCTAATTGCTTGTGTTTCACTAGTAGGATCAAAAGTTGATTCCTGGACAAACTGTCAGCCCATGAAAGGAAACAGCCAAAATTGAACCAAAGTCCAAGACAACAAAACAGCTCCAGAGAAAGTAGCTAGTTTGCTTCTCATCCACCTGTGCCCCGTTTCTTTTCTTTTTTTTTCACATAAATTTATTTTTGATTTTTATTTTTTAACAAATCTAGACCTGTGTTCCCCCCGCCCATTCCCCCACCCCCCGCCAGAGCTCAGGACATTCTGCCAAACATGTTTTCATCTCTTTCTCAGGCTTTTCTCAATATTATCCATGAGGAAGTTGACTGTTTTGATCAAAAGTTCACACTGTTTCTTTCCTGTTTCTGTCAAGTTCTTGATGCAGGTCCGTTTGTTGTTGTTTTTTCCAGTATGCATCATTCCCAATTGCTTTGGACAAAACTCAGGGGGCCCCCTACAAGAAATACTTACACTAGGTAATTGGCACTAGCATCCACAGATGAGGAGACCATTACGTCCTTTGTTTTTCTGGGACGGTGTTACTGCACTCAGCCTGATGTCCTCTAGCTCCACAGCCATTTGCCTGCAAAGCCGTGATTCGTCTTTCTTTACTGATGCATAGAACTCCATTGTGTAGATGTGCCACATTTTTTCTCTATTCACCCGTCAAGTGTGAGGGTCATGTAGGTTGGTTCCAGCTCCTTGCTATTGTGAAGAGAGCTGAAATAAACAGGCCGTGCCAAATGTATCGCTGTGGTGGTGTGAGTCTTGAGGGTACATGCCCAGGAAGTGGTATGGCTGGGTCCGGGGGGGGAATTTCACAAGAGGGGATGTCCACAGCATACGATTGGTGGGTAAATATAAGGTCGAGATGGGAAGGTTTATTAGGACCTATAGCTAACTACCTACCATGCACACCTTATTAGCATACAATATCGCGGAGGCATTTTTGAGATTCCACCTTCTACTCGAAGGGGGGGGGGCAGTCTCTGAAACTCGAGGCCAGGCCCACGTCCTTTCAGTAGGCCCGTTTTTGGCCGCTTATACCAACATCTCCCCCTTTTTTATTTATTTTTATTAGTGGTGCAGTGCCTGTCTTAGGTTGGTTCACCTCTCAACTCCAGGACTTACCCATCTTTGGGTAGGAAGCAGCTTTTGGCTATCCCCCCTGTCTTAGGTTGCCTGGGCTGGGGGAAACCTTACCCGTCATGGGCTACATGCACAGCTTTTAACACCACCTCTGGGCGTTGGTGGGGATTGGTTGGTATCGGGTTCGAAGGGCCATGAGTTGTATCTCTTCGGTTTGTTGCCGAACGAACCTGACAAGCCGGTTCAGGATGCAGGGACCAAGAGTAACCAGTAGTATCAGGATAATTAGCGGCCCCGCAAGGTCTGATAGGAGGGTGGTGAGCCAGGGAGATGCGTTGAACCATCCCTCATACCAACTTTGAGTATTAGGTCGGTTGTACTCTAGACCTTTTCTAATTTCATCTAGATTTTTTTGTGATGACACCAGAGTGGTCTGCATAGAAACAGCTTTCTTCTCCTAAGGCTTTACAGATCCCTCCTTGTTCCAATGTAATCAGATCTAACCCTCTTATGACTACCTCAGCTAAAGAGTCCAAGGATTCCTTTAGATGCTGTACTGCCACCTCCATCTTGTCTAGGTTAGTATACAACATATGGTGTAATTCTTTAAATTTTTGATCAGTGATAGCGATTGTGGCTGACCCAGTAGCAGTACCCGCAATTCCTAGGCCCATCACCGTCACAAGGGTTGCTGCTGTGATCACTTCCCTTTTTCTTCTTGTATGGACTCTTGCCAGTAACTCATCGGGCCCTCGATATAAAACTCTGGGGAGGACTATTACCATGGCGCAGGTGTCATTAGTTTGGGTTAGGGTCGAAATGCTCAGGCAGGGAACCCATCCTGCCTTTTTGCATAGCCAGGACACACCTTCCTGGGAGGGAAAGCCCATGCCCCTGTTCTTATCTGGGAGCAATTATTTATACCAATATATTTGTTCTTGGGGGACCCTCCAAACACGCAAGTGGCATTTCCAAACAGTGGCAAGGTAAGGCCACCCCTTTTGACCTGGTTCCTATTCCTGGAGAACTGGGGGGTCCAGGTGCATCGGGCCTGGGGAAAAATTGTTGGTGGTGTTATAGTTGCCTGTGACCCCTGCTGCCTCAAAGTATGGGGGTCCTGGGGTCAGGCACAATAAGCAGGGGTCTGTTAAATCTGGTTTGGTAGAGTTGAGGACAGCGAAAGCTGTTTGGATAGCCGTCACCCAGGGGCTGTCCTCTGGCATAGTCATGTCCTTTTGTGGTTTGGGTCTAGATCTCCTTTTTTGCGTGTCCATAAGGTCATGGGACGTGTGGTTATGGGGTGTGGCTGTTTCTGTAGTCGGGGAGGGGCTGACTAACCTAGGCTGAATTGTTGGCCTCGGGGCTGTCGGTCCTAGTTGTATTGTTTTGACCTCTATTTTCCTAAGGACCGAGAACAGTACTCCAAAATCATGCCCAGTTTTGTACAGCCTAAGGCCCCAATTGGTGCCTGTATCCCACCCTGCATACTGTTTCCCTTTTTCAGTGAACCCCAAGACATAAGGGACGCAAGTGTACCTATCACATGTTGGGTCCCCAGGTTTGGTGCCCCATATTCATACCTCCTTTCCCCTTTTTAACGTTATGAAGCCCTTTGACCCCTGGAGCCAATAGTTATGCCCAGTGGTTTCACACCCCCAGTTTTTGCAATAGTAGTCCTCAACCCCACCCACATTGTTCCACTTGTCTGGAAGTTCTATTAGAACCTGGGCAAATGTAAGAATCTAGGTGGAATGTTCCCTTCCGCTCTGTCCAATCTTCACATGGGTCCCATCCTTGGCTGGTTATAAAGCCGTCTCTCAGCTTACAAAAATCTACAGAAATGTTTGGCCAGCCATCATTTATACTTCCTGTTAGCGTAGTGGTGTTAACTTGGTTTCCAGTGGCCATATTTGTAATAATCCAGGTGATCTTAACTGGCTGGTGGCCTTTTCTGTGGGTGGCTCCAGAGATGGGCAGCAAGCAGACCAGGAGAACGGCGGGTGGGGGTCTGTTCCTGCGGCAGCAGAGGAAAATGACCATCCAGAAGAAGAAGGAGCCGAGGGTGACCAAGCAGAGGATGAAGGCTCTCGTGTCTGACCATATTATCTCAGCTTCAGGGTGCTCAGGGTGGAGGGTGCCAGCATCTATGGCAGTCAGTGAGGTGAGCATTTCTAGGAGGAAGCATAGAATACATTCTCAGGCATCACCCTGGGTAAGGTTATTTTAGGTGGTTAAATTTATTTCTGGTAGGTATCTAACATTTCTAGCCGGCAGCCAAATGGGCGTTCCCTCCCCAAAGGGGAGGACACAGGCAAATCCCCTGCCTGTAGTTTATAGGGGGTTGGGGCCCCTCCATTGTTTGTGGTGAGGGGATCCATCCATGTTGAATTTAATAGCCGTCTCCTGGGAGGTTTGTCCCCAGTGTTTTTTGAAATCTATTAAATTCAGAGTCCTTTTTTGTAAAGTTAAAAATGTGTATGTTTATAGGGCCCCTGCTAGTTGCAGGTGAGGACTGCGGTGCCAGTCCTCCCCCCCCCCCTTTTGGTTTTTTGTAACTGTTTGTTGTAAAAGGTTTGGTGAGTTCTTCAAAGATTGCCACCCTGGCCCTTTTGGGTTATAAGGAATACCGGTGATGTGTTTGATATTCCATCTACAAAGAAATTGGCTTAGGGACTGAGATATAAAAGAAGGCCCATTGTCTGTTTTGACTTGTTTAGGTAGCCCCAGGGTTGAAAAACATTGTATGAAGTGTGACTCAGCATGGGCGGCCTTTTCTCCAGGGTGGGCCGTTGCCCAACATGCTCCTGAATATATATCTACTGAGACAAAGACAAATTTGAGCTTCCCAAAGGGCGGGTAGTGGGTGACATCTGTCTGCCAGATAATGTTAGGCTGAAGGCCCCGGGGATTTGCTCTGGGCCCCTGCAGAGGTGGGACATTGAGAAAGGGTTTGCAAGATTTGCAGGTATGTACAATTTTTTTGAGTTCTGAGGCTGGGATATGGGGGAATCTTACCTGTAATCCCCTCCAGTTTAGATGAGTCATGAAGTTTATTTGGCTCAGTTACATCAACAATATTAATTTGAGAAGCCAGTTTGTCCGCCATGGCATTTCCTTTAGCGAGGAATCCGGGCAGATGAGAATGACTCCTTACGTGTTGGACATAAATGGACTCTGCCAGGCCCTCCAAAAGAGACCGAGCTTGTATCATGAGAGCTGATATGGAATTTTTGTCCAATCTTATATGTGCTCCTGGGAGGGCTGGCAGAAGATTTGTCACATACAGACTATCGGATATGAGGTTAAAGGGTTGGGCGAAGTCCTGAAGGGCCATTGTGACCACTAGTAGTTCCTTGTATTGCGTGGACCCTTGTACATCTTGGGTCCGGATCTTTACTGGGATACCAGGGTTCCCTGGGGAATAGGCAGTGTAAGCCCCCCCTCCTCTTCCTCCATCAGTGAAAATATACAAGGCATTGGCTAGAATTTTTTTGGAAAAGAGGTTGTTGGCTACTAATTTAATAGGGAGTTGTTGGAGGAGTGTGGCCCATGGGGAAGGGCTGAAATGACAATCCAGGACACCGAGAAATCCCTCCAGGGCTATCGGTAACCGAGGGTGGGTATTTAAATGCCCATTCCATATCTTCCATTAGGAGGGGTATGGCTATAGTATCAGGGTCTTTACCATAGTGTCTGGTTGCTAAATTTCTGCCCTTTTTGATAGTATCAGTTATTTGATCTAAGATCGTGTACACCCTTGGTGTTCTGCCAAGAGAGGTATGTACCCATTCCAACGGTTTCCCTTCTTGGACTAATACGGCCATAGCGAGCTCCTTTCCCAGAAAAATCCAAAATGCAAGGTCCATTTTTGTATCGAACCTCTGTAGTTTGGCCAAAAATAGGGCCCTAGAAAATTGACTTAAGATTTGTAAATGTTGTTTGAAGAGCTCAACCTCCCCTCCCTTCCCCTTGGGGCTCCCCTTTTAGACGGGAGAAGAGGGGGAGGAGAGTCCCAGTGGAGACTCCAACCCAGGGCCTGAAGCCAATTAATTTCCCCAATACCTTTTGTAATTGGGTGATTTCAAGGTTCTTGGGGATAGAGATGGAGGGGAGAAGGGGCCTGACAGCAGAAAAGTGGAGTTCTGTACCCAGTACTTTAATTTGCGGCCCCCATTTGTCACACCTTTTCCGTTGCAGATGGTAAAACCAAGCCTCGTCCAAGTGCGATCTAAATCTTGTCCCATTAATTGGTGGAGTTTTGGTAAGGCCCTGTGACCCATGATGAGATCATCCATATAAGCGTACAGGAGGACGTCGGGGGTCACCATAGAAAAAGTCATGAGGTAATGTGGCTAGATAATTTTGGCAAAAGGCCAGACTATTTGCCATCCCCTGAGGAAGGACCACCCATGCGTACATTTGGTCAGGGCATGCAAAGTTAGTTGAGGGGACAGAGAATGTGAATTTATGACAGTCCTCTGGATGGAGGGGGATGGAGAAAAAACAATCTTTAAGGTCGATTACTGCTAGATGGAACTCAGTGTGTATTGCAGGAACCCAGGGCATTCCCCTTAGGGGATCCCCAGCAATTTCCATCCTGTCGTTTATTTTTCTTAAGTCTTGTAGCATCCTCCATTTGCCTGAAGCCTTCTTTATTACGAACACAGGGGTATTCCATGGGCTCATAGAGGAACGGACATGCCCCTGGGTCAACAGGTCATTGACAATATGTCTGAGTGCCCCGTCAATTTTTTGTCTTTCTTTTGAGGGCCACTCTGCTGCTCGAGCCCGGGAAAGCCAGCCATTAGAACCCCACCTGGCTTCCAAATAATCGGCGGAACGTGGGGGGCAGTGGCCTTTAGGATTGGGGGTGCACCTGAGTGGGATCTTTATTTACGTGACATGTGGGGTCGGGTACTGCTCTCAACGGTTCCTCAAAGAATTTATTATGGTCCGTGGTGAGGACCACTCCATGTTGGGCCATTAATGTCTTTTTCCTCCCGCCAAGTTTGTCCTTTTAGGCCACTTAACCACTAGAGGGTGAATGCGCCCCCGCTCTCCCTCTGGCCCCACCCAGGGGAGGAAGGATGCCGCTTCCCAGGCGTCTGCTGTTCCGCCAACTCCTGTAACCGATGGCCCAGGCACCAGGTCCCAATTGGAGGGGACTTCCTCCCTTTTTAGTACTGTTCTATCGGCTCCCGTGTCCAGAAGGCATGTAAAACCTTTTCCCCCTATGGACAGAGTCGTTTGAGGGTGTGTAAAGTCTAGTAGGGGGACTGTCCAATTAACCAGACAAGGGTCCCTGTTCATAGGCCTGGGACGAGAGCCCTGCCTCCTTGATGGTAACGGGTCTGGATGTTGCCCTTTTTCTAGTTTAAAGGCTTTCCATTAATATCAAACTTGGATTGGCAATCCTGCCTCCAGTGATACCCCTTTTTGCATCTAGGGCATGGGGTGGGGGGATTTTGACCTCCCCGTCCCTGGCCAAAACTTTCCTTTTTGTTGGGGCAGTCTTTACGATAATGGCCTTCTTTTCCACATGAAAAGCATGCCCCCTGTGTCTTTGGGGCGTCTCTAGGCCGTGCCCCTTCATTTAAGGATGACAGTGCCCGTGTTAAGGCCACTGTCAAGGCTTGTACTTTATGAGACTGAGTCCCGATATCCTGGGTAGCCAGGATCCATGTATGTAGGGAATGGTCCATTTAAGAGGCCTGCACATGCCTGTTTTATGAGCACAATTCATTCCTTCCCATACTGTTAGTTTGATAAATTGATCCCTTATATCACCAGGGGGCAATTTGCGCTTAATGCTTTGTTCTACTCTGTCGATGAATGAGGGGAGGTCTTCCCCGGGTTTTTGTCTCATCCCTGACATAGGACCCTCAGTGGGTCCCGTATCCAGCTTGTACCAGGCACGGAGGCCACAGTCCCTCACCTGCTCTCTGTATTGTGGCAGTGCCACTTGAGCCTGTTGGATCCCTGTGGTGCGTCCCTCTTGGACCCCTGTCAGCATAGCCCAGGTGATGGGGATCGGCGGGTCATTGGCTGCATTTGCCTCACCCTGGAACCTACATTCCTCCCAAAACAAAGCTACGAACTTAATGAAAATGGGGTTAGGAAGCACCACTTTAGCAGCGTCCATCCAATCTTTGGGTATACAGGGGTGGTAGGCAATGTCCTGCAGGAGTGTGGTGGCCCACGGGGAGTTGGGACCGTCCTCCGCCACCACCTTTTTTAGTTCCTTTAAGTCTTTAGCCTCCCAAGGATACCACTCAAGGGGCCGACCCAGCATGGGGTTGACATTTACCGGGAATGCCCGGGTTTCCTGGGCCCTGACGGGGACCCCCAGGTCCTTCACCGGCCCTGGGCCCTTTTGAGGGGTCATCATGATCCCATACGGGGGCGGAGGGCCTTCCCCCCCTACGTCCATCTTAGGCGTGGCCTGCAGATCTCTAAACTCGGTGCGCAATGACGCGTATGGGGAAGGTGGTTCCGCGGGTTTGGTGTCCCCAGCGGCTTCCTTGCTTTCTGCTCGTTCATCAACAAAGGCTTCCCATTGGGCCTCCTCTTTGTCTAAGTCGGGCTCCGCCTCAGGGGAGTCTCCTTTCCCTGGCGGGGGTAAGGAATCTGGGTGAAAGGTGGCCTTAAGGGCCACAATTATAGGATAAAAGCCTAAGGGAGGCTCAATTCCTAAGATTTTTTTTTTTCCCCTTTTCCGTGGCCAGCTTCTCCACCCGGGACCACACTTCCCAAGAAAATAGATTGGCCGCCCTAATCCAGGGGGCAACATAGAGGACATGGTCCCATGACGTTTCTGAGGAGGAATCACTTAATTCAAGGCCTCGGGACTTAAGCATTAATCTCAGCGCCCGTAGCGCCGGGTCCTTATTCTTGCCTGTTGCGTTTCCCATCGTGGGGACTCACCCACCCAAAAACCACTTGCTTCAGCTGGATTACTTGCTCGTTCGTGCCCCACGTTGGGCGCCAAGATGCGGGGGGGTCGCAGGAGGAGGCAGAGAGTTTAGACCACCTTTTCTGGCTTCCCCTCCGCCAAAAAGCTTCATCCTGCCGGCCCGCGGCGAAGTGGGACTGGAGAGAGTAGGCATGCTGCCGAACCAAAAGTAACCGTGGCAGGGAGTCGAGTCAAGCAGGATCTCAACTTTATTGGGCATGTACACACATTTTATAGGTTGGGGGGGGGTTTTGTGTGAGGGGATGTCTACAGCATATGATTGGTGGGTAAATGTAAGGTCGAGATAGAGAGGTTTATTAGGACTTTTAGCTAACTACCTACCATGCACACCTTATTAGCATACAATACCGCGGAGGCATTTTTGAGATTCCACCTTCCGCTCAAAGGGTGGGGGGACAGTCTCTGAAACTCGAGGCCAGGCCTGCGTCCTTTCAGTAGGCCTGTTTTTGGCCACTATACGCAACACAATTGAGATGATTGTGTGGTTGTCTTTGATTCCGTTTATGTTTGTGATGGAATTTTTATTGATTTTTCATATGTTGAACCAGCCCTGCATCTCTGTAAGAATACACTGTCATTATGAATGATCTTCTTGATGTGGATCTGTAAGCGATTTGCCTGTATCCTGTTTTAGAATTTGGCATCTGTGTTCATGAGGAGATGGGTCTATAATTCTCCTTTTTTGGTTGTATCTTTGCCCTGGTTTTGGTAAGTAAGTGATGCTGGCTTCATAGAACAAATTGGAGAGATCCCTCTGATTGTATCCGTCTAAACAGTTTTCAGTAATCATGGTTGTAGGTCTTTTTTGAAGGTTTTATAAGAATTCTGCTGTGGAATCCAGCTGGACCTGGGCTTTTTTTTTAGTTGGGAGGCGTCTTACTACATCCTCTATTTCTTCATATGTGTAGGGGGTCTGTTTCAGCTGCTGATCTCTTCTTGGCCGAGCTGTGGTGATTACCCAGAAATTTCAGATATTCATCCATTCTTCTAGTTTTTCAAACTGGGTAGGATATAGATTCTTGTTAATAATTCCCATATGATTTTCTGGATCGTTGCCTTCTCCATTGTGATATTTTCCCTTTTCATCATGGATTGTGTTTATTTTGAGTTGTTCCTTCTTCTTTTTGTTAACTGGGCTAGAGGTCTGTCTATATTGTGTATTCTTTCAAAGAACCAACTTTTGGCTTCATTGATTTTTTGTATTGTTTTCTTTTTTCTATTTCATTGATGTCTTGCGGTCTGATTTTTTGTTATTTCTTCCTGTCCTGTTGCAATTTAGGGTTCATCTGTTGTTGCCTCTCAAGTGCTTTTTTATCGTAAGGGTTATATCATTCACTTGTGCTTTTCTGTTTTTTCTAATGTAGACACCCAGGGCTATAAACTTTCCCTCTTAGGACTGCTTTTAAGGTATCCCGTAGGTTTTGTGTGTGTTGTATTGTATTGTATTATTCAGTTCCAGGAAGTTTTTTATTTCTTTCTTTATCTCTTTCGTTGACCCATCATTATGCAAGAGGGTGTTGTTTAGTCTCCATGTGGTTCTTGTAGGCAAGGAGGGCTTGTCCGGTGTTGATGTTGAGCGTTATGGCACGGTGGTCTGATAGAATGCATGAAATTATTTCAATCTTTTGTATTTGTAAGGTTTCTTCTGTGCCAGTATGTGGGTCGATTTTGGAGAATGTTCCGTGGGGGGGTGCGGAGTAGAAAGGGATTCCCTCTGGTATTAGGATGGAATATGCGGTAGAGGTCTATGAGGTCAATTTGGGTGTATCATATCGTTCAGTTCAGAGGTCCCTCGGGTTTATTTTTTGCCTGGTTGACCTATCCAAAGGACTCAGTGGGTAATTGAAATCGAATACTATAGTGTACTGGGGTTAGTCTGTGACTTGTGGTCCTGGAGAATTGTCCTTTAATAAAGTTTGGTGCACCAAATTTGGGGCATATATATATATCAAATTGTGAAATCTTCTTGGTGGTTTGTTCCTTTGATGAAATGTAATGACTTCTTTGTTCTCTTCTGGATTTTTGTACACTGAAGCCTATTTTTTCTGATATTAAAATAGAACACCTGCTTTCTTTTGGTACCATTTTGCTTGGAATATGTTTTTCCCGTCCTTTCACTTTAAGGTGGTCTGTCCCTGAAGGTAAAATGTGGTTTCTTGTAGACAGCATATCGATGGATTCTGTTTTCTAATAAATTCTCCAAGTCTATGTCTTTTGAATTGGGGAATTTAGTCCATTAATATTTAAGGTTATGACTGATAGGTTTGTGCTGTTTCCTTTTGCCTATTATCCATTTGCGGTTTGGGTTTGGTTTCACGTCTGCATTTATGCTTTTATTGAGTTCTCTTTCTAGGTGCCGGGGGGAGAAGGGAAGGAGGGCCCCTTGGGTTGGTTTGCTCCTCTTCTGTTTTCTTTTGAATTGGCTTCAATATTCCCTGAAGGGTTGGTTTCTGGACATATATTCTTTCAAGTTGTTTATGTCATGGAAGGTTTTTCTTCTCCTCCTTCAACTATATTGACATTTTTGCTGGGTTTAGTAACCTGGTTGGCATCTACTGTCCTTAAACACTGGGAATGTTTGGCTCCAGGTTCTTCTTGCTTCATAGTTTGCACAGAGAAATCAGTTGTAATTCTAATGTTTTTCACCTTATAGTCACTTGTTTGTTTTCTCTTGTGGCTTTAAGGATTTTGTCTTTGTGTTTGGGTGACTAGCATTTAACTATGATGTGGCAATGTGGAGAATTTCTTTTCTGATCTGGGTTTTGTTTGGAGTTCTATATGCTTCTTGTATTGGTGTGGTTTGGTCCTTTTTTAGTTTGGGGAAGTTTTCATCTATTATTTTGTTGAAATTCGATCAATACCATTCTCTTGGATTTCTTCTCCTCCTCTTTCCATATGATGCAGAGGTTTGATCTTTTCATAGTAACCCCACAGCTCCTGGTTGTTCATTTTTGTGTATTTGTAAATTGGTCCATAATTTCTTGAGGTTTTTTGTTGTTCTTTGTTTCTCCAGGTCCGATATTCTTTGTTCTGCTTCCTCATTCTGGCTCTGGGCTTTTTTTCCATTCTTTCCCTTTGATTGAATGAGTGTTTGAATTCCTGTTTCATTTCCTTTCTGAGTTCTTCAGCCACCGGTACCTTCCGCTGCCCTCAGGAGATCTCAGATCAGTAAATGCAAATTTAAAACCACTGTAAGCCAGGCGTGGTGTGCACACCCTTTAATCCTAGCACGGTGGAGGCAGAGGCAGGCAGATATTTGTGAGTCAAGGCCAGCCTGGTCCTACAGAATAGTGTCCAGGACAGCTGGGGTGACAGGGAAACCCTGCTTGAAAAGACCAAAAAAAAAAAAATCCAGCTTTACTCCAATGAGACTGGCTACGATCAAGAAAACAAATGATACCAATTGCTGTAGAGGTTGTGGGGAAGGGGACACTCCATCCACTGCGTGTAGGAATGTAAACTCATACAACCACTATGGAAAGCTGTAGAGAACCCTTTAAAGACTCAAAATGGAGTCTACCACCTGACCCAGTCATACCACTCCTGTAATATAGCCACAAGACTCGTCCTACTGCAAACATATATGCACATCTATGTTATGCATCTCTCTTCACAATGGTGAAGAGCTGGAACCAACCCAAGTGCCCCTCAATTGATGAGTGTATAGAGAAAATGTGGTACATCTACACAATGGAGTTCTATGCAGCAGTAAGAAAGATGACATCATGAACTTTGGCAGGTAAATAGATGGAACTAGAAATATCATGTTAAGTGAAGTAACACAGACCCAGAAAAACAAATGATGAAATGGTATCCCTTTATCTTTGGATGCTAGTGCGCCAATTACCTAATTGTAAGGCAACTGAGCAATGTTAATATTATATTCCTCACTATTTAAAGACAACTGTGCTCTTATGTCGTGAAACTCTTAAACTGTTTCTAGAACTAAGCTACCATTTATTTTCAGTTAGGAAGTTTTGGTATATGGATGAAGGATAGGTATGTATATTTTAGAGTAAATGACAAAGGAATGTGAAAATACGAGTCTATGTCCTTACATAGGTCTTAACCACAGTAATTTAATTTTATGGGAATGTTTCTTGCATTTTCTTTTGTTTGTTGTTGTTATTGTTTGTTTTGTTTGTTTTTTTTGTCTTTGTGAGACAGGGTCTCCTCTGTACCCCAGGCTGTGCACTGGAAACCTCACTTTGTAGACCAGGTGGCCTTGAAACTCACAAAGAGCCGCCTGCCTCTGGCCTCCAAATGCTAGGATTAAAGGTGTGCTACCACGCCAGGCTTGTTCTTAGTAGTTCTTATACAAGGTTGCTTGAGCTTTTGTCCAAGGCATTTTCTAAAATATTAATAAAGTATGTTCAAATACATGATGGGTAACTAAGCCCTTTCTAGATACTAATAACCATACTTAATGCTTATCGCAATTTGGCTGAGGGTCTTAAGGGATAAACTTTGTTCCGGGCTCCTCAGAGGTCAACTAAGTCACAGGGGACTTATGCCCTGGGGGGCATCTCTTGAAATGTACGGCCAAAAAAATGGGCAGTGGCAGTCCTCCTGGGCAGGGAGGTCGTGGAGATCCACTAATGGACTTCAGCAAGTGTCCAGTCAATAAATTAGGAAAGTCTGCTCGTCCTTCAAAAAGAGAAGCCTGGTCTAGCAAGCATGACTTTATCCTCGAGTAGATTGAACTGGTGATTGAAAAGCCAAAAAGAGCCATGGGCTCCCTCTTCCCCCACCCCAAAAAAACCTAAGTGACCCCTGAGGAACCAGATCTACAACTAACCTTGAAGAAAACAAATCCTTGATTAATTCTGGGTTAAGTTGTGTGGCCTTAAACACCAAAAAGAAAGTATAACAGGAAATAAATAAATAGTAAAGTCCTGAGAAATTGTACTTTCAGGTATAAAACTTGAGATCTTAGTAAGAAGACAAAAGCTGGCATGGTGGCACAAGCCTTTAATGCCTAGCACTCGGGAGGCAGAGGCAGGCATGATCTTTGTGAGTTCAAGGTTCAAGGCCACAAACCTGGTCTACAGAGTGAGTTCCAAGACAACTGGGGCTGTGGGAGACCCTGTCTTTGAGAAAGACAAGAAAAACAAAAAGTAAAAAAAAAAAAAAAAAAAAACAACAACAACAACATAGTTACTCTAGTCAGAGAACCAAGTTTGGTTTGACCAAAAGGACGAGAGAACGAACCCATGCTGATCAGCTCCAAGGTTTCTACACCTCCTCTGTCCTACTCAGGCCACCGGCAACATATATGCCCAAACCCCCACACTATACACAGAATTTAAATTAAAAATTAATCTCTTAAAAAATACTAAAACCCACATTCTTAAATTTCTGGGATTATTCCCAGGTTACTAAGATTTGTACCCAAGTCTACCCTGCCACAGATTAACTTACGTTTTTTTGTTATTTTTTATTTCTTTATTTTTGTCAGTTTCATGAATGTATATAAGGCATGATGATTGCAATTACCCCCTGCTACCCTATCCCACCCAACTTCTACTCTCATTGAGCCCCTTAGTTTCCTCCCAAGGCAGCAGCCCTTTGGCTACCTTTCAATTTGTAATAATTTAAATTAAATTTATTTAATTAAAAAATTTTTTAGATTTTTCATACGGGCTCCTTGGCCCAGCTGGCCTGGAACTACACTATGTAAACCAGGCTGGCTTAAAAACGCACAGAGATCCACCTGCTCTGCCTCCTAGTGCTGGGATAAAGGCATTGCTAGCCTGCCAGGCTTCATGTTTTAATTTTTATACAGATTTTTATAATGATCACAGCCATTCATGATTTCCACAACCGTGTCATGTCCAGAAAGCAGTGTTTCATAGAACTCCTTCCCCTCCTTCCACTCCTACAATCTTTCTCATCCATGATGTTTTCTGGATGTCAAGATAGACAGACACCTGGAGTCATGTCCTTCTGACCACAGAGAGGAGCTGCTATGATACAAGTTGGTACAGTCCAGAGGGTGCTGGGAACAGTGGGCATCTGGGAGTTGTGCTGTTCAAGACTTAACGTTGAGCGAGGCGTGGTGGGCACATGCCTTTAATCCCAGTACTCAGGAGGAAAGGTAGGTGGATCTCTGTGAGTTCAAGGCCACCTGTATAAATACATAGAGTGTCCAGGCCAGCTGGGACGAAAAAGGAGACCCTGTCCCAAAAAAAAGACCCCTCCAAAAAAAAAAAAAAAAAACACTTTGGGGGGCTAGAGAGATAGTGCAGCCCTGGCTGTTCTTGCAGGAGCCATGTTCCGAATTTCCCGTGGGGACTAACAACCCACATAGGCAACTAACAACCTCGTAACGACATGCCAGGGAAGCCGACACCCGCGTTCTGACCTACACAGGCATTCCATGACACAAGTGCACTACATACATGCAGGCAATACACTCATACCACTAAAAACGTAAATAAGATATCTTTTTAAGGAGTTCAACTTTGTAATCACAGAACTCTATGGCCTCTGAAGCCTGAAAACACTTTTTAAAAAAAATCCAGGCATGGTGGTGTTAGGCTCAATCCGCCACACTCATGTAAGAAAGATGTGGGGGGGGCACAAACAGTCGTAGATATATAAGTTTAATCGAGGGTTAGTTACAAGCAAGCAGAAAAGAAGCCACAACAACCAACAACTCAGACAGAATAGATAGAGCAGACGATGCATCGGGCCCAGCACACTCCCATGGGACTGAAGGACAGTGGCCACGAGGCCCAATTTCCCTTAACTTTTATCCCAGTTAGGGGTTTTCATCATAATCATGGTATCTCCGCCTCTGATTGATAGGATCTTAGTTACAGATCAATCAGTTTTTTTATTATATGCATTCACCTGCTCTGGACTCTGTTGGTCTATTGCTTTACCTTGGTTGGGACCTTCCTGTTCTCATAAAGCATTTAACTGTATGCTTTTTGGCAGAAGTTAAATCACTCTACTAGTAAAGGATTGATTTATCTATGCCATACCTTTGTCCTTTTCATCACATTCCCCTTTTTTAGTAGGTTATAGAGACAAATCCTTAGTCTCCTTCCTCAGTTTCCATTTCTGGGAGGGGGTCATACTGGATGCTTAGGACCATCAATTGTACGGCCTTGATTCTTTGTTGAACAAATCAAACTAATTTGTTAATAATGCATGGCCCAAAGGTGAATAAAAGCAAGAAAATGGCCAGGGGCCCTGGTACTGCAGATATAAGGGAGGTGAGGCATGGTGAATATGGAAGAAGGACTCAAAACAACTTGGGTCTTTGTTTCCTGTTCTCTTTTTCTTTGATTTTAAAACTTCCGCTAATTTTGCCATGGAACTTTGTACAATTCCAGAGTGGGGCTGCATAAAAAAACAACCCCATTCTTCGCCAAGGTAACACATAGTCCCCCTTTGTTTTGCGTAAACACATAAGTCTGTGGGGCGGAGAGTGGGCCTAGGCAGTTAAAAAAACGCCAACCACTCCTCGAGGACCCTGGGTTCGATCCCAGCACCCACATGGTGGCCAGAACAGTCTGAACGCCAATTCCAGGAGAACTCCAGTTCTAGGGGAAATCTGACACCCTCTTCTGACCTCCGCAGCTTGCATGACACGGGTGCCCAGAACTTGCATAGCGGACAGTACATTCATACACATACAGAAATAAATAAAAATTTTAAAAAAAAGTCTAACCCCCTTCTATTTTGTAGAACTACTTCTGATAATGAAGTCAATGACTCCTGGAGGTGGGTTATAGAAATTTCTATCCACTCTATATCTATCTCTATAGCAGCTCTCAGGTTACTAAAGTGAGAGCTCTGGGTGACTATACCAGTTCTTATACCAGACTATAGAGAGGCTATACCAGTTCCAATACCCACTATTCTTATTCCCATAAGCAGGACTACAGTGGTGGCAGAGACAGGCTCCCTTATCTCTGCCCAGCATTGGTTCCTTATTTAGATTATAAGCTTCATAGATATCCGCCTCTTGATGGTACAATATTTGAGGGAGGAGGTGAACTAAAATGCAAAAGGCGGTTTGGCTCAGGATGAGTCCATGGGTGCAAGCAGTCAGCCCATTAGTACAAGCCCACCATCCCTGGGGTGGGGCCACATAATATTTATCTAATTTGAGTGTTGGACTAATAGTGTCACTCGTTTTTTTATATTTTTTAGGGACATGTTCTATGCAGGCCCCTTGTCCTTGTACATTCTGGAGAGTTAGTCCATTTAGTTTATTCTGCCACCTGCATTTAGTATGTGCATCTTCTACTGTATAGTTAGTACTGTTAAAGCCGACTGCTTCATAATAAGGGGGTCTTACATCATAGCATAGCCAGCAATTTTGGGTGATGTTTGGGTCTGAAGTATTTAACAAGTTGTAACTATCTGACATAAGGTCCCATAATGAATCTGACCCAGAGTTAAGATTTTCCTTAGTGGCAGTAGGCAGGAGTTGGCCTCTGGGCCTAGTGGTTATAGGGGCCTTAATCACTTCTTTTGTAGGGGCTGGAGGATTTAGAACTTGGTTAGGCCCTACTGAAAGTTTGCTTACAGATTGTATAAATAGTTGCACCATTAGAAGGGTCCCTGGGTCTGACCAATATCTATCTTTTGCTCTAATGCCCCATATTTTGCCAGCTGTCCAGCCCTTATTATTCTTTCCAACATAGGGCCGGGTAGGAAAAGAACTTCCTAAAAAATCAGACAAAAAACGACTGCACAAGCAAATAAGATTTGACATTGAAACAATGGGACCGGTCATGTAAATAGTCAAAAGCTTCCTGTACATCAAAAGAAAACAATAAAGGAAGTAAGAGAAACCCCTCAGAGTGGGAAGAAAAACTTTCACGACAGATACATCTGACAAAGCATTAATTTTCAGAGTATAACAAGCTACTGCAAAAACAAAGAAAAAGAAAACAATGACCTCACTCCAAAAGATGGAGCAAAAAACTGAATAGAAACTTCACAGAGGAGAAATCAGAGATGGCAGTGGGGAGAGAGAGAGAAAGAAAAAAAAAAAAAATTGTTCAACATCACTAATAAATTAAGGAAATGCAAATTGACCAGCTACGATATTAGTCCCTCACTCCGATACAGACTTGGCCCAGGGTCCAAGAAACAATGATACCAAGTGCTGCCGAGGTTGTGGGGAAAGGGGGAACACTCATCCTTTTTCTGGTGGGGAATGTACAATGGTAGTGTAACAAAGCCTCTATGGAAAAGCAGTGGTGGAAGAAAAACCCATTGGAACCAACCTCAAACGAGCTTTACAATTTGAGAACCCGTCATACCACTTCTGGGTATCTACCACCTCACAAGAACCTTTCCATCGTTAACCTTCTCTGCAGAAAAATACATGACACCAGCTATATTTAAATTGAGGCAAAAGCTTCTGGGTTTCAAGCCACAAGAGCAAAAAAAGCTGGAACAAAACAAAATGCCCCTCAACCTGACGAGTGGATAGAGAAAAATGGAAAAATGGTGGTACATGCCCCAAAATGGAGCTCTAATAGCAAGTAATTGGTAAAGAAAGAAAAAACAATCCATGGAACTTTGTTTGCTGCTAAATGTATGTAGCCTAGAAGATATTATATTAAGTGTAGTAACAGTCCCAGAAAAAAACAAAACGATGTGTGGTATCCCTCATCTGGTGATGCTAGCACCAATTACCCAGTTTAAGTATTTTCTATATGTTGAGAGGGAATAGGCATATTAAAAGAAGAACCAAAAGAAAGAACTTTGCATACAGACAAAAACGAGACTAGAAAATGGTGGAATCGGGAAGGGGTGGGGGGGGAGGGGAGGGAAGAGGGACAGGCTGGGGTCTATATTATATTTGATTAGTGTAATGTTAAATTGACGGTAATTTTTCAAAGCAAGTATCCAATATTTTTGCCCAGACTCCCTGGCCTACCAGGTACAAAATGGTGTGTTTAAGTATACTTGTAAAAGTAGAATAATGTGGTAAATGTAAAAACAAGTTAGAAAATTTAAAATGTTGTTTCTGATAAAAAAGGTAATGCACCTTAGTTAATTGGGAAATATAAATTGTTGTAAACAACCTTTTGTTTTTTTACTAAAAAATCTGTATATCATAAACGTTTTGGGAATTGCCATACCAAATGTTTGTCTCCTATAAAAAAAAAAGATTTCTGTTGGTACAGTTAATCCGTTCTTGTGCATCATCTTTTTTACGACTGTTTGGGATTGATTTAATTTAAGAATAAGTTGTTCTTTCTGAAGTATAGAACATACAGGTGCACCCAAAACAATCTTGGGTGAATTTGAATGAAATCTGTCTGCGCCTTTGCATTCCCGTCCCCTATAGTATGTGTCTACAAATGCCTTTTTTTAAAAAGATTTTTTTTTTTTTTTTGGGCTGGAGAGATGGCCCCTAGCCCCCCGGGGGGGGGGGGGTTTTGGGGCGCCGCCCGCTCTTTGCCAGAGGACCCCGGGTTTTCCGAGTTTCCCAGCACCCACATGGCACCATGTGGCAATGGCGGCCCGAGAAACCGTCTGAAAAACACTCCGATTTTCCAGGGATAAACTCCTAAACTCATTTCCAGGGGGAATCCGAGACCCTCCTTTCCTGACCCTCCCCCGCGGCATTGCACGACAGCGGGCGCAAAAACAGACTTGCATGCCGAACCATCGACAGTACATTCCATACACATAGGAAAATAAAATAAAATTTAATAAAAAAAAAAATTTAAAAAGACTCATGGTCAAAAAACAAAAAAAAAAAAAAAACAAAAAAAACCAAAAACCGAAAATTAAAAAGGGGGATACCGATATATATGAAAAAACCACCTTTTTTGGTGTCAAAAAACTTTGCAATTCAAAATCTTAAAACTAACTAACAAAGAAAAGATTTTGGATGTTTCCCACCAGGTCCAAAGTGGTCACCAACTTAACGGCTAGGAGAAAAGAAAGAACAGCCCTTTGCCATTGTTAAATAAGGAATGTACCAGGAAAGTGCCAGCAGAAGGTTGGGACCCCAAAATCCTGCAAACATTGAAAGGAAATAAAAGCCTAGACGGCTACAGGCAAATCAAACACCCCGCCTGGGTGGATTCCCCTACTTTAACAACTATTTATAATGAGCATTAATTAAACTTACCTTCTAGGTGCTGCAAAAGTTTTAATAATGAGAGATTTTTCTTTAGGGACCTGCTCCTTCAATAGAACAGGAGGAATAACTATGATGAAATTNAGCTACCTCTCCAAGAAATTAGACCCAGTGGGCTCTGGATGGCCTAAGTGCTTAATGATCATAGCAGCAGCAGCCCTGTTGACTAAGGATGCAGACAAGTTGACCTTGGGCCAGCCCCTGACCATTAACACCCCATGCATGAGCGGGGTTTGAGATCCCCCAGAGAATGGAATCTCCATGCTCGACGACCATATCAGTCTCTATGCTAGGACCACAATCAGGGTAAAGATTTGCCCAGTGCGCCTTACCCAGGACTTCCTGTTGCACAACACCGGACGCCTTGGACCACAAGCCCTGCATGATCTGTTTAGAGACTACTGAGCTGTCTCCAAGACTGGAACAGGACCTCACTGGACAATCCGGGTCTACGAATCCTGACCATTATTTGTATACGGATGGGAGCATGCTTACATCGCAGAAGCTCGGTGCGGCAGCGTGGTAGGGACACGCTTAGAACCATGTGGACAACAACATTGCCCCCAGGGCACTATCCAGGACAAAGGGCAGACTTATCACACTCACTGAGTCCTTTAGCTAGGGCGGAAAGGCAGTACATCTCCATGAAGCACTATGCCTTGCCACAGCCAGTGCATGGGGCAATATATACCAGGAAGAGGCATCCTCACACAAGGGAAAGCACTACTAAAAATAAACAAGAAATATTGGATTTATTGGCAGCCATCTGGTTGTCTACCAAAGTAGCTATAATCCATTGCCCAGGACATCAAAAAGGGCATTCCCCAGAGGCTGTTGGCAATAGGATTGCAGACCAAGTGTCTAGTAAAGTAGCCTTGCACCCACCTGTGGTAGCTACCTTGTCTATGCCTTCCCCAGTCCCCCCTGAAAAACCTGTTTACAACAAGGAGGATCAAACCTATATCCTCAAATTACCAAACACCTCCAGTAAAAAAGGATGGACTTTTACCTCGGATGGATTGCCTGTGTTGTCCACTGCTTTAGGTCAAACTCTGGAAAAGCAACTACATGAAGGAATTCATCTGGGAATTAAAATCAAGGCCGGCTGGAGAGATGGCCTAACGCTTAAGAGCACGCCGACGTGGCTTTCCAGAGGACCCGGTGCAAATCCCCGCACCCACATGCCACGTGAGAACCATCCTGTAACTCCATTCCAGGAGATTTCCAGTTCCAGGGATCCCAACACCCTCTTCTGACCCCCGGCATTGCACCACAAGGGTACACAAAACGACATGGACGTTCATTCATACCACTAAAAATAATAAAATACAAGAAAAGAGTCAAGCCATGCTATTCACTAGGTTAATCCCCGACCCTTACAGTTAGTCCAAAGATTTTGGGTGTCGGGGCAACTGTCACAGCCAGCAAATGCCACCAGCCAATAACAAACATCCCAGAAGAAGGAGGAAAGAGGAACTCTCTGTGCTGGTTAATCATGGTTCACTTGACTGGGCAAGGAAGCAAATAAGGAGAAAAAGGCTCTTGCGGATTGGACCACCTCAATCCGGATGGCCCACTCCAAATATGTGCGTTACCTTCTGCCAGCAGAAAATTATTTAAGGCCATGGCAGAAAGAGCCGGTCCCTTTTCTCCTGCAGCTTTGCCTCTCTCATCTGGTGAGTTTGTCTTCAACCTTTCGGACCCCAGCATGTACTGAGACAGATCTCCTGGAATCCATACGGGCCTTCAGCACTAGACTAGGACTACTGAGACAACCAGCCATGTAGACTGAGAAGTTCCCTGGACTCTCATCCTCTCCAGTTCCTGCGTACTGTGAGCTCGTCACAATTGAGCAAATCAATAATTATACTATATAGTTTATATTCGTCCTGATTGGCTTCTGTTTTATAGAGAACGCCTACTTTACAGAATTTAGGTACCAGAAGTACGGTTCTAGAGAACAGAATGACAAGGATGAAGTTCTCTTTATGCAGGTCGTAGTCTCTCGGAAGAGCCAGCCTCTCACCCAAGCGAAGCTAGAGTTACTGAAGGCTTTCCGGTGGCATGAAGAGGAATGATATCCTTGGTGCAGACTATTTGATGTATTATGAAGATAGATCCATTAGACTCACCTTTGGAGGAAGCAAGAATTTGTGACTCCGTATATATAAAACATTTGAGAGATTGCGGAAAATTAAGGAAAATAGTGATGTTGCCTTTTTGCTCCTAGCATGTCTGGAGAAAGTGTGGAAGAAAATAAGGAGTCAGTGATAAAATTGACCAGCTCCGGATTTAAACAACAGTTAAAGGTTTCCAAGTGTGCTTAGGAAGAGAATCTTCTCTCCAACAACCAAAGAGCTAAAGCAGCAGAAAAACAAGCTGGAGCCCTTATTATAAAATTGTCTGATTTAATACGCAAATTTAATTCCCAGCAACAAAAAGTGTCAGCAGTTACAGTTAGAGCACTGGTGGGGAAAAGATGGAACCCTGAAACTTGGAAAGGAGATGTGTGGGAGAGAGACCATGCATGGATGAGATTTGTAACCTCGGACTTCTTGAGGAATTTTCTTTATCTGAGGAATTATCTCCCCACCCTCAGCAGAGAATCACACCCTGCAGATCCCTCCACACCACCCTTGCCTGAGGACTATAACTTCCTCCCAGTGGATATGTCCTCAGGGCCCACAGTTGTTCTGCCTCTTGACCTATAACCAGATTGAAGTGTTAGCAAGCCCCTAAAGGTGAGGTAGAATGTGTGGTACATGAGGAGGTGCACTTTACCACTAAAAAATTAATGAGTTTGCCATTCATTCCAGCAGAAGCCTAAGAAATATGTGTGGGATGGCTTTTAAGTGTGTGGATAATGGTGGAAGGAATAAAAAATTGGATCATACTGAGTATATCGATATGAGCCCACTTAGTAGAGATTCTAGTTTTAACATGAAAGCTCGAGCAGTTAAAAGGTGTTAAAAGTTATGTTGCAGGGGTGATCGCGATTTATGTAACCATATCCCCGTAATTCAAGGTTTAGCAAGAATTACTGGGGCTAATTAGAATTACATCTGTGGGCTGGAGGGATGGCCTAAGCGGTTAAGAGCGCCGACCGCTCTTGGACCCCGGGTTCGATCCCAGCACCCATGGCGGATGGAACCGGTGTGACTCCAGTATCCAGGAGACTCCAGTGTTCCAAGGGCGAAATGAGACCTCTTCTGACCTCGCAGATCGCACGACACGGTGCGCAGACTTCCATGCCACACTGCATGACATAGCACATCTAAAAATTAAATAATAAATAAAAATTAAAAAAAAAAAAAAAAAGAATTACTTTGTGGTTATCATCCCCAAGCCGGGACAGTAGAGAGATGAATTGACCTAAGGAGACTTGATTAGATAAACCTGGAAACTGGTGAACTGGGTCGCCATTTTTCTTGCTCCTCCCTTTGCTCTTCTAAGGGCAAGAAACACACCCTATTTACAGGGTTTGACACCATGTGAGATTATGCTTGGAAGAACCCCTCCTCTCTCCCCCAGACTTAAGACTGATCTCTTAGCAGAGGTCACAAAGCAAGATGTCTTTTAGTCCTTACAGGCTCTTCAGAGGGATAAAGACTGCCTGTTCCCACTGATCCAACACATCCACAACCTGCCTCCAGTGTACACGCATCCCATCTAGCTAGGGGACACTATCTGGGTAAAAAGACATCATAAAGAAACCCTAGAGCCCCAGTGGAAGGAACCGTTCACTGATTCTCACCACCTGTGAAGGTGGATGGACTTAAACCTTGGATACATCATTCACACCTCAAATTAAGGGTTGGAAACAGAGACAACTACAGCATGGAGGTAAAAGGAAACAAAGACCGCATGAAATAAGACTCGCAGGTAATCTGGAGGAGTGGGTTTTTTGGACTAGTTGTTTATCTTCCTTGGCTTATGCGGATTGGAAAATGGGTATCAAGGGAAAAATCCACATGCCCCTCTGATCTTGACCTAGGTTGTTAAGAATGTAAGCACTGGACAAATTCTCCACATGCAACCACAAGGACCCTTTAACATTGGCCTGATTCAGTTCCTTTTGTGACCTAACTGCGGTGATCACAGGCCCTGGTGATTGTGATGCCTTACTTATTTCTATGCCTGTCCCCAAGACAAACACAAGTGTGGTAATGCTGCAGATATTTCTGCCACTCCTGAGGATGTGAAACTACTGGATTTACATGGTGGGAAACAAAAGGATGGGACCTGATATCAATATCTTTAAATCATCCAACTCAGAATGAGTAAACCCACTCAGGGACTACCCCCAAAAACTATATTGAATCTTGTCCAAGGACTTGTAGTCTGCTGCCAAGTTTCTCTTCTATCACCTCCAGAGTTTTGGGTTTCACGTTGAGGTCTTTGATCCATCTGGAATTGACTTTTGTACAGGGCGAGAGGTAGGGGTTTAATTTCATTCTTCTACAAGTGGTGATCCACCACTTGCTGAAGATGCTGTCTTTCCTCCATCGTGTCTTGTTGTCCCCCTTGTCAAATATGAGGTGGCTGAAATTTTATGTGCTCAGGTTTGGATCTTCAGTTTTATTCCATTGATCAACAGGTCTGTTTTGTGCCAGTACCAAGCTGTTTTTATGACTATAGCCCTGTAGTATAGTTTAATGTCTGGTATAGCAATCCCCCTGTATTGCTCTTTTCGCTCAGGGTTGCTTTGGCTCTTCAGGGTCCTTTGCTTTTCCAAATGAAATTGAGGATTTTTTTCCAAGCCTGTGAAGAAGCTCTTGGGGATTTTGATTGGGATTGCATTAAATCTGTACATGAGTATGGGGAGAATGGACATTTTTACCATGTTTATTTTCCCAATCCATGAGCATGGGAGGTTTGTCCATCCTCTGATGTCTTCCTCAATTTCCTTTTTCAGGGGTTTAAAATTTTTATTATAAAGATCCTTGGTGTCATTGATTAGGTTTGTTCCTAGGCATTTTATTGTTTTTGAGCCTATTGTGAGTGGGAAGGTCTCCTTGTATTCCTGCTTCAGTTGCTTTTTGTTGGTGTAAAGAAAGGCTACTGATTTTTGTAAGTTAATTTTGTATCCTGCCACTTTACTGAAGCTCTTAATTGTTTCTAGGAGTTTTTTGGTGATCTTAGCATCCCTTAGGTACACAATCATGTCATCAGCAAAAAGGGATAGTTTGACTTCCTCTTTTCCAATTAGAACTCCTTTAATTTCCTTTTCTTGCCTTATTGTCCTAGCAAGTGTTTCAAGCACTATATTGAAAAGGAGTGGCGACAGGGGGCAGCCTTGCTGAGTTCCAACCTTTAAGGAGAATGCTTCTGTCATTTCCCCATTGAGGATGATATTGGCTGTGGGTTTCCTGTATATGGCTTTGATTACATTGAGGAATGATCCCTCCAGATTCCCTCTAGGACTTTAAAACATGAATGGATGCTGGATTTTGTCAAAGGCTTTCTCCGTGTCAATTGAGATGATGGTGTGGTTTTTGTCTTTCAGTCCATTTATATGCTTGATGATATTTATTGATTTTCATATGTTGAACCATCCCTGCATCTCTAGTATGAATCCAACTTGGTCATGATGGACAATCTTCTTGATGTGGATCTGTATGTGATTTGCCAGTATCCTGTTTAGAATTTTGGCATCTGTGTTCATTAGGGAGATGAGTCTATAGTTCTCCTTTTTGGTTGTATCTTTACCTGGTTTGGGTAATAGAGTGATGCTGGCTTCATAGAAGGATTCTGGGAGAAGTCGCTCCATTTGTATCCTTCTAAACAACTTGAGTCGTAATGGTTGTAAGTCTTTTGAAAATATTTTATACAATTCTGCTGTGAAACCATCTCAGCCTGGGCGTTTTTTGGTTGGAAGTGGTGGTGGTTTGAATGAGTGTCCCCCATAGGCTGTAAGTATTCAGACATTTGTCTCCAATTGGTGACACTGTTTTTGGAGGTCTTAGAAGGTGTGGCCATGCTAGAGGAAGTATGTAACTGGAGGCAGGCTTAGTGAGTTTAATAAGCCTTGTGGTCTCCAGTCGCCCTCTCTCTGCTTCCTGTCTCTTTGCGAGATGTGACCCTCGGCTTGCTGCTGCAGATCCAGCCGCCATGCCTCCTACCACAATGGACTCTAATTCCCTGGAACTGTCAATCGTAAGCTCAAATAAACTCTTCTTTTTATAAGTTCCTTTGGTCATGGTGTTTTATCACAGCAACAGAAAAGTGACTAATACAGTTATTTGGTACCAGAGAGTGAGCTGTTGGCTGTGAAGAGCCTGACCATGTGGATTTTTGGAGAAATGTGAAAGACTTTGGAACTTTGGGCTAGAAAGGCTGTTGACTACTGTTAGCAGAGCTTAAAGGGCCATTCTAGTGGAGGAATGGAAGAAAGCATTGCTGCAAAAGATGTGGTTCCAGAGGAAAATAAAGACTTAGGCAGCATCTCGGATATTTTGATAAAGAGTCTGGCAGCAGTTTGCCCACAGCCCAAATGCTAGCCTGATGCTAAGTTGAAAAGCAATGGACTGATGTCTTTGGTGGAGGATATTTCAAGACAGCCTTATGTAGAAATGGTGGCGTGGCTTTTAATGGTGAATATGATACAGATCTACAGTGAAAAAGAGCAAATGCAGCAGAAGGAAATGCAGAATGTACAGTTTGTATCTGAAAAGTACACTTGGAAGATTAAAGGTGTGGCTAAGGCATGTGAAGGAGAGGCTCCCTTGCATAAGGAGACTAAAGTGATTAAGGAGAGACCTAGATATTTACAAGTAAACAATGGGAAATGTGAGATTAAAGTGATTAAGGAGAGGCCTCGAGATTTACAAGTAAACAACAGAATCAGTACCTTCAGGGCAAGACCACACCCAGCTAATCCAACTTTTGAAAGGAAAATAGTGAAAGAGTTTTCTACTCCAAAAAGTCCAGGGCAGAGAAAATTTGCAAATGTTGTTAAAGTAGGAGAGAGTCCATCCCAAACTTGCAGCCAGATTCGGCAATTTCATTCACGTGGTGCTGGCTTTAGAGGCATGAAGTTTGCAAGAGTGAAGGGGTCATCAGTTCTTCCTCCACGGTTTCAGAGAGCCACAGAGGCCAGGCAGAGTGCAGCAGGGGCGTCCCTGAATAAAGAAGGCCCTGATAGGCCATTGCATGAAGCTGTGAATGTGAAGCCTGGTTGGCAGCGGAGACCCCAAGAAGACATTCGAGATGCCAGACCTGTGAGATATTTGCCAAGGAGAGCTGCATACAGGGAGTGGTACCAGCCTAAGAAAGAGATGTATGTTGCAAGCAAAGCTGGAAGAGCTGAGCCATCTAAGCCCTTTGGAAGTCAAGTCCCAGAAGTTGCACATGGAGCTACTGGACTTGGTGTTTGCCCTGCTGGTTTTCGGTCTTGTTTTGGTCCAGTATTTCCTCACTATGCCTCTATTCCTCCCTTTTGGAATGGGAATGTGTATTCGGTTCCACTGTACATTGGGAGTATGTAATTTGTCTTTTGATTTTACAGGAGCTTACAGTTTAGGAGATTGGCCTGAGTCTCAGAAGAGACTTTGGACTGTAGACTTTTGAATGGCATTGAAACTGGTAAAGACTATGGGGACTTTTAAGGTTGGACTAAATGCATTTTGCATTTTATATGGTCAGGAGCCTATGGGGGCCAGGGAGTGGAATGTGGTGGTTTGAATGAGTGTCCCCCATAGGCTTTAAGTATTCAGACATTTGTCTCCAGTTGGTGGCACTGTTTTTGGAGGTCTTAGAAGGTGTGGCCATGCTAGAGGAAGTATGTTATTGGGGGCAGGCTTAGTGAGTTTAACAAGCCTTGTGGTCTCCAGTCTCTCTCTCTGCTTCCTGTGCTCATTGCGAGATGTGACCCTCGGCTTGCTGCTCCAGCCCCAGCCACCATGCCTCCCGCCACAATGGACTCTAATTCCCTGGAACCGTCAATCGTAAGCTCAAATAAACTCTTCCTTTTATAAGTTCCTTGGTCATGGTGTTTTATCACAGCAACAGAAAAGTGACTAATACAGGAGGCTTCGTATTATATCTTCAATTTATTCATATATTATTGGTCTATTTAAGCTGTTGATCTCTTTTTGGTTGAGTTTTGGTGATCCCCAGTGTGAGGGGGTCACAGGAGGACGCAGAGAGTGTAGACCACCTTCTCCGGCTTCTCCTCCACTGAAAAGCTTCACCCCGCCGGCCCACGGCGAAGTGGGACTGGAGAGAGTAGGCGCGCTGCCGAACTGAAAGTAACCGCGGCAGGGAGTCGAGTCAAGCAGGATCTCAACTTTATTGGGGATGTACACACATTTTATAGGTTGGGGGGAATTTCACAAGAGGGGATGTCTACAGCATATGATTGGTGGGTCGAGATGGAAAGGTTTATTAGGACCTATAGCTAACTACCTACCGTGCACACCTTATTAGCATACAATATCGTGGAGGCATTTTTGAGATTCCACCTTCTACTCAAAGGGTGGGGGGACAGTCTCTGAAACTCAAGGCCAGGCCCGCGTCCTTTCAGTAGGCCCGTTTTTTGGCCGCTTATACCAACATCTCCCCCTTTTTTATTTATTTTTATTAGTGGTGCAGTGCCTGTCTTAGGTTGGTTCACCTCTCAACTCCAGGACTTACCCGTCTTTGGGTAGGAAGCAGCTTTTGGCTATCCCCCCTGTCTTAGGTTGCCTGGGCCAGGGGAAACCTTACCTATCATGGGCTACATGCACAGCTTTTAACGCCGCCTCTGGGCATTGGTGGGGATTGGTTGGTATCGGGTTCGAAGGGCCATGAGTTGTATCTCTTCGGTTTGTTGCCGAACGAACCTGACAAGCCGGTTCAGGACGCAGGGACCAAGGGTAACCAGTACCATCAGGATAATTAGCAACCCCGCAAGGGCTGATAGGAGGGTGGTGAGCCAGGGAGATGTGTTGAACCACCCCTCATACCAACTTTGAGTATTAGGTCTGTTGTACTCTAGACCTTTTCTAATTTCATCTAAATTTTTTGTGATGACACCAGAGTGGTCTGCATAGAAACAACATTCTTCTCCTAAGGCTTTACAGATCCCTCCTTGTTCCAGTGTAATCAGATCTAACCCTCTTCTGTTCTGTATGACTACCTCAGCTAAAGAGTCCAAGGATTCCTTTAAATGTCGTACTGCCACCTCCATCTTGTCTAGGTTAGTATAAAACATATGGTGTAATTCTTTAAATTTTTGATCAGTGATAGCGATTGCGGCTGACCCAGTAGTGGTACCCGCAATTCCTAGGCCCATTACCATCGCAAGGGTTGCCGCCGTGATCACTTCCCTTTTTCTTCTTGTATGGACTCTTGCCAGTAACTCATCGGGCCCTCGATATAAAACTCTGGGGAGGACTATTACCATGGCGCAGGTGTCATTAGTTTGGGATAGGGTCGAAATGCTCAGGCAGGGAACCCATCCTGCCTTTTTGCATAGCCAGGACACACCTTCCTGGGCAGGGAAAGCCCATGCCCCTGTTCTTATCTGGGAGCAATTATTTATACCAATATATTTGTTCTTGGGGGACCCTCCAAACACACAAGTGGCATTTCCAAACAGTGGCAAGGTAAGGCCACCCCTTTTGACCTGATTCCTATTCCTGGAGAACTGGGGGGTCCAGGTGCATCGGCCTGGGGAAAAATTGTTGGTGGTGTTATAGTCGCCTGCGACCCCTGCTGCCTCAAAGTATGGGGGCCCTGGGGTCAGGCACAATAAACAGGGGTCTGTTAAATCTGGTTTGGTAGAGTTGAGGACAGCGAAAGCTGTTTGGATAGCCGTCACCCAGGGGCTGTCCTCTGGCATAGTCATGCCCTTTTGTGGTTTGGGTCTAGATCTCCTTTTTTGCGTGTCCATAAGGTCATGGGACGTGTGGTTACGGGGTGTGGCTGTTTCTGTAGTCAGGGAGGGGCTGACTAACCTAGGCTGAATTGTCGGCCTCGGGGCTGTTGGTCCTAGTTGTATTGTTTTGACTTCTATTTTCCTAAGGACAGAGAACAGTACTCCAAAATCATGCCCAGTGTTATACAGCCTAAGGCCCCAATTGGTGCCCGTATCCCACCCTGCATACTGTTTCCCTTTTTCGGTGAACCCTAAGACATAAGGGACGCAGGTGTACCTATCACATGTTGGGTCCCCAGGCTTGGTGCCCCATATTCGTACCTCCTTTTCTCTTTTTAACGTTATGAAGCCCTTTGACCCCTGGAGCCAATAGTTATACCCAGTGGTTTCACACCCCCAGTTTTTGCAATAGTAGTCCTCAACTCCCCCACATTGTTCCACTTGTCTGGAAGTTCTATTAGAACCTGGGCAAACGTAAGAATCTAGGTGGAATGTTCCCTTCTGCTCTGTCCAATCCTCACATGGGTCCCATCCTTGGCTGGTTATAAAGCCATCTGCCAGCTTACAAAAATCTACAGAAATGTTTGGCCAGCCGTCATTTATACTTCCTGTCAGCGTAGTGGTGTTAACTCGGTTTCCAGTGGCCATATTTGTAACAATCCAGGTGATCTTAACCGGATGGTGGCCTTTTCCGTGGGTAGCTCCAGAGATGGGCAGCAAGCAGACCAGGAGAACGGGGGGGGGGGTCTGTTCCTGTGGCAACAGAGAAAAATGACCATCCAGAAGAAGAAGGAGCCGAGGGTGACCAAGCAGAGGACGAAGTCTCTCATGTCTGACCATATTATCTCAGCTTCAGGGTGCTCAGGGTGGAGGGTACTGATATCTATGACATTCGGTAAGGTGGACATTTCTAGGAGGAAGCACAGATTTCATTCTCAGGCGCCACCCTGGGTAAGGTTATTTTAGGCGGTTAAATTTATTTCTGGTAGGTATCTAACATTTCTAGCCGGCAGCCAAATGGGCGTTCCCTCCCCAAAGGGGAGGACACAGGCAAATCCCCTGCCTGTAGTTATCAAGGGGTCTGGGCCCCTCCATTGTTGTGTGAGGGGATCCCTCCATTTGACTTTAATAACCGGATTCTGGGGCAGTTGTCCCCAGTGTTTTTGAAATCTATTAAATTCAGAGTCTTTCATAAAGTTTAAAATGTTTATGTTTAATAGTGCCCCTGCTAGTTGCAGGTGAGGACTGTGGTGCCAGTCCTCCCCACCTTTTTGTTTTTGTAACTGTTGTTTTAAGGTTTGGTGAGTTCTTTCAATGATTGCCTGTCCTTGTGGGTTATAAGGAATACCAGTGATATGTTTGATATTCCATCTACAAAAAAATTGGCTTAGGGACTGAGATATAAAACAAGGCCCATTGTCTGTTTTGACTTGTTTAGGTAGGCCCAGGGTTGAAAAACATTGTATGAAGTGTGACTCAGCATGGGCGGCCTTTTCTCCAGGGTGGGCCGTTGCCCAACATGCTCCTGAATATGTATCTACTGAGACGAAGACAAATTTGAGTTTCCCAAAGGGCGGGTAGTGGGTGACATCTGTCTGCCAGATAATGTTAGGCTGAAGGCCCTGGGGATTTACTCCGGGCCCCTGCAGAGGTGGGACATTGAGAAAAGGTTTGCAAGATTTGCAGGTATGTACAATTTTTTTGAGTTCTGAGACCGGGATATGGGGGAATCTTACCTGTAATCCCCTCCAGTTTAGATGAGTCAACTCATGAAGTTTATTTGGCTCAGTTACATCAACAATATTAATTTGAGAAGCCAGTTTGTCTGCCATGGCATTTCCTTTAGCGAGGAATCCGGGCAGATGAGAATGACTTCTTATATGTTGGATATAAATGGACTCCGCCCGGCCCTCCAAGAGAGACCGAGCCTGTATCATGAGAGCTGATATGGAGTTTTTGTCCAATCTTATATGTGCTCCTGGGAGGGCTGGCAGAAGATTTGTCACATACAGACTATTGGATATGAGGTTAAAGGGTTGGGCGAAGTCCTGAAGGGCCATTGTGACTGCTAGTAGTTCCTTGTATTGCGCGGATCCTTGTACATCTTGGGTCCAGATCTTTACTGGGACACCAGGGTTCCCTGGGGAATAGGCAGCGTAAGCCCCCCCTCCTCTTCCTCCATCAGTGAAAACATACAAGGCATCAGCTAGAATTTTTTTGGAAAAGAGGTTGTTGGCTACTAATTTAATAGGGAGTCGTTGGAGGAGTGTGGCCCATGGGGAAGGGCTGAAATGACAATCCAGGACACCTAGAAATCCCTCCAGGGCTAGCGGTAACCAAGGGTGGGTATTTAGTGCCCATTCCATGTCTTCCATTCTGAGGGGTATGACTATAGTGTCAGGGTCTCTACCATAGTGTCTGATTGCTAAATTTCTGCCCTTTTTGATAGTATCAGTTATTTGATCTAAGATCATGTACACCCTTGGTGTTCCACCAAGAAAGGTATGTACCCATTCCAATGGTTTCCCTTCTTGGACCAATACGGCCATAGCTAGCTCCTTTCCCGGAAAAATCCAAAATGCAAGGTCCATTTTTGTATCGAACCTCTGTAGTTTGGCTGAAAATAGGGCCCTAGAAAATTGATCTAAGATTTGTAAATGTTGTTTGGAGAGCTCAACCTCCCCTCCCTTGGGCTCCCCTTTTTCAAGAAGGGAGAAGAGGGGGAGGAGAGTCTCAGTGGAGACTCCAACCCAGGGCCTGAGCCAATTTATTTCTCCCAATACCTTTTGTAACTGGGTGATTTCAAGTTTTTTGGGGATAGAGATGGAGGGGAGAAGGGGCCTGACAGCAGAAAGGTGGAGTTCTGTGCCCAGTACTTTAAGTGGGGGCACCCATTGTACCTTTTCAGGGGCAATGGTAAAACCAGCCTCTCCAAGGCGATCTGAAATATTGTCCATTAATTGGTGGAGTCTTGGTAAGGCCCTGTGACCCATGGTGAGATCATCCATATAAGCGTACAGGAGGACGTCGGGGTCACCATAGAAAAAGTCATGAGGTAATGTGGCTAGATAATTTTGGCAAAAGGCCGGACTATTTGCCATCCCCTGAGGAAGGACCACCCATTCGTATCTTTGATCAGGGCATGCAAAGTTAGTTGAGGGGACAGAGAATGCGAATTTATGACAGTCCTCTGGATGGAGAAGGATGGAGAAAAAACAATCTTTAAGGTCGATTACTGCTAGATGGAACTCAGTGGGTATTGCAGGAACCCAGGGCATCCCCCTTAGGGGGGCTCCGGTGATCTCCATTCTGTCATTTATTTTTCTTAAGTCTTGTAGCATCCTCCATTTGCCTGAAGCCTTCTTTATTATGAACACAGGGGTATTCCATGGGCTCATAGAGGAATGGACACGCCCCTGGGTCAACAGGTCATCGACAATATGTGTGAGGGCCATCAACTTTTCTTCTTTGAGGGGCCACTGCTCCACCCAAACCGGTTTACCCAGCTTCCAAATAATCGGCGGAACGCGGGGGGCAGTGGCCCTTAGAATTGGGGGTGCACCTGAGTGGGATCTTTATTTATGTGACATGTGGGGTCGGGTACTGCTCCCAACGGTTCCTCAAAGAATTTATTATGGTCCGTGGTGAGGACCACGTCCATTTGGGCCATTATGCCCTTTCCCGCCAAGTTGTCCTTTAGGCCCTTAACCACTAGAGGGCGAATGCGCCCCTGCTCTCCCTCTGGCCCCACCCAAGGGAGGAAGGATGCCGCTTCCCAGGCTTCTGTTGTTCCGCCAACCCCTGTAACCGACGGCCCAGGCACCAGGTCCCAATCGGAGGGGACTTCCTCCCTTTTTAGTACTGTTCTATCGGCTCCCGTGTCCAGAAGGCATGTAAAACCTTTTCCCCCTATGGACAGAGTCATTTGAGGGCGTGTAAAGTCCAGTAGGGGGACTGTCCAATTAACCAGACAAGGGTCCCTGTTCATAGGCCCGGGACGAGAGTCCTGCCTCCTTGATGGTAACGGGGCTGGAGGTTGCCCCTTTTCTAGTTTAAAGGCTTTCCATCAATATCAAACTTGGATTGGCAATCCCGCCTCCAGTGATATCCCTTTTTGCATCTAGGGCATGGGGTGGGGGGATTTCGACCTCCCCGTCCCTGGCCAAAACTTTCCTTTTTGTTGGGGCAGTCTTTACAATAATGGCCTTCTTTTCCACACGAAAAGCATGCCCCCCGTGTCTTTGGGGCATCTCTAGGCCGTGCCCCTTCATTTAAGGATGACAGTGCCTGTGTTAAGGCCACTGTCAAGGCTTGTACTTTATGAGACTGAGTCCTGATATCCTGGGTAGCCAGGATCCATGTATGTAGGGAACGGTCTTTTAGTCCTGCACATGCCTGTTTATGATCACCATTCATTCCTTCCCATACTGTTAGTTTGATAAATTGATCCCTTATATCTCCAGGGGGCAATTTGCGCTTAATGCTTTGTTCTACTCTGTCGATGAACGAGGGGAGGTCTTCTCTGGGCTTTTGTCTCATCCCTGACATAGGACCCTCAGTGGGTCCCGTATCCAGCTTGTACCAGGCACGGAGGCCACAGTCCCTCACCTGCTCTCTGTATTGTGGCAGTGCCACTTGAGCCTGTTGGATCCCTGTGGTGCATCCCTCTTGGGCCTCTGTCAGCATGCCCCAGGTGATGGGGATCTGCATTTGCCTCGCCCTGGAGCCTACATTCCTCCCGAAACAAAGCTACGAACTTAATGAAAATGGGGTTAGGAAGCACCGCTTTAGCAGCATCCATCCAATCTTTGGGTACACAGGGGTGGTAGGCAATGTCCTGCAGGAGTGTGGTGGCCCACGGGGAGTTGGGACTGTCCTCCGCCACTGCCTTTTTTAGTTCCTTTAAGTCTTTAGCCTCCCAAGGATACCACTCGAGGGGCCGACCCGGCGTGGGGTTGACATTTACCGGGAATGCCCGGGTCTCCTGGGCCCTAGTGGGGACCCCCAGGTCCTTTACTGGCCCTGGGCCTTTTTGATGGGTCGGCAAGATCCCATACGGGGGCAGAGGGCCTTCCCCCCCTATGTCTGTCTTAGGCATGGCCTGCAGGTCTCTAAGCTCGGTGCGCAATGCTGCTTATGGGGAAGGTGGTTCCGCGGGTTTGGCGTCCCCAGCGGCTTCCTTGCTTTCTGCTCATTCATCAACAAAGGCTTCCCATTGGGCCTCCTCTTTGTCTAAGTCGGGCTCCGCCTCAGGGGAGTCTCCTTTCCCCAGTGGGGGTAAGGAGTCTGGGTGAAAGGTGGCCTTAAGGGCTAGAGTTATAGGATAAAAGCCTAAGGGAGGCTCAATTCCTAAGATTTTTTCCCTTTCCCTGGCCAACTTCTCCACACGGGACCACACTTCCCAAGAAAATAGATTGGCCCCCCTAATCCAGGGGGCAAGATAGAGGACATGGTCCCATGACGTTTCTGCGGAGGAATCACTTAATTCAAGGCCTCGGGATTTAAGCATTAATCTCAGCGCCCGTAGCGCCAGGTCCTTATTCTTGCTTGTTGCGTTTCCCATCGTGGGGACTCACCCACCCGAAAACCGCTTGCTCCAGCCGGATTACTTGCTCGTTCGAGCCCCAAGTTGGGCGCCAAGATGCAGGGGGGTCGCAGGAGGAGGCAGAGAGTGTAGACCACCTTCTCCGGCTTCCCCTCTGCCGAAAAGCTTCACCCCGCTGGCCCGCGGCGAAGTGGGACTGGAGAGAGTAGGCGCGCTGCTGAACCGAAAGTAACCACGGCAGGGAGTCGAGTCAAGCAGGATCTCAACTTTATTGGGGATGTACACACATTTTATAGGTTGGGGGGAATTTCGCAAGAGGGGATGTCTACAGCATATGATTGGTGGGTAAATATAAGGTCGAGATGGAAAGGTTTATTAGGACCTATAGCTAACTACCTACCATGCACACCTTATTAGCATACAATATCGTGGAGGCATTTTTGAGATTCCACCTTCTACTCGAAGGGCGGGGGGACAGTCTCTGAAACTCGAGGCCAGGCCCGCATCCTTTCAGTAGGCCCGTTTTTTGGCCGCTTATACCAACACCCAGGATTTCAGATATTCATCCATTTCTTCTAGGTCTTCAAACTTGGTAGAGTATAGGGTTTTGAAGTATTCCCCTATGATTGTCTGGATCTATTCATTGTCTGTTGTGATATTTCCCCTTTCATCACAGATTCTATTAATTTGGAATTGTTCCTTTTTTCTTTTGGTTAACTGGGCTAGAGGTCTGTCTATCTTGTTTATTCTCTCAAAGAACCAACTTTTGTAGTCATTGATTTTTGCATGGTTTTCTTTGTTTCTATTTCAATGATCTCTGCTCTGATTTTTGTTATTTCTTCTTGTCTGCTGCGTTTAGGGTTGATTTGTTGTTGTCTTTCAAGTATTTTTAGCTGCAGTGTTAGATCGTTCACGTGTGCTCTTTCTGTTTTTTTAATGTAGGCACTTAGAGCTATAAACTTCCCTATTAGGACTGCTTTTAAAGTGTCCGATAGGTTTTGCTGTGTTGTATTATCATTGTCATTCAGTTCCAGGAATGTTTTTATTTCTTTCTTTATTTCTTCCTTGACCCATTCATTATTCAGGAGAGTGTTGTTTAGTCTCCATGTATTCTTGTATGTTGTAGGGTTTATCTTGGTGTTGATATTCAGTTTTATTGCACTCTGGTCTGATGGAATGCATGAAATTATTTCAGTCTTTTTGTATTTGTTGAGTTTTTTCCTTGTCCCAGTATATGGTCTATTTTGGAGAATGTTCCGTGAGGTGTTGAGTAGAAAGTATATTCTCTTGTGTTTGGGTGAAATATTCAATAGATGTCTGCGAGGTCCATTTGGTGTATTGTATAATTCAGTTCAGATGTCTCTCTGTCTATCCTTTGTCCTGTTGATCTGTCTAAAGGACTTAGTGGGGTATTGAAGTTCCCTACTATTAGTGTATTGGGGTTAATCTGTTCTTTGAGATCCTGAAGAATCGTCTTTATAAAGTTTGATTCACCGGCATTTGGTGCATATATATTCATGATTGTAAGATCTTCATCATCAATTGTTCCCTTAATGAAGATGTAATGGCCCTCAGAACAGAAAGGGAAGAGTGGTATCATTTGTTTTCTTGATCCTAGCCAGTCTTATCGGAATGAGATGATATCTTAAAGTGGTTTTAATTTGCATTTCCTTAATTATTAGTGACGTTGAACACTCTTTAAGATGTTTCTCAGCAATCTCTAGTTCCTCACTTGTAGAGTCCCTGTTCACCTCTTTGCTCCATCTTTTGAGTGATTCATTTGTTTTCTTTCTTCTTTGTTTTTTTCTCCAGCTTTTAATTTTTATTTTTTAACAATAAGTAATAAGTTATGAGTACAAGCGTCCTTCATGTTAAACCAATTTGCAAGCAGCTATGCCCAAACCCACACAGCCCATGTCTCCCATCATCCAGCTGGTGGGGCTTATATGTACAATCATGTTGATCAAATAAGTGTCCTGACTATGTTGCTGTAGTTTCACCATTCACCCCAATCACAGCCCTTACATTCTACCATGCTCCCTCTTCCGCAGATTGTTCCCTAGGCCTAGAAATGGGGTACTGGTGGTCAAGAAGCAAAACAGTCTACGTTCTCTGGAGCTGTCAATTTTGACTCTGATCAGTTCTGGCTGTTTCCTTTCATGGGTTGACACTTTGTCCAGGAATAACCTTTCAATCCTACTAATGAAGCACAAGCAATTAGATATATGTGTACTTAAACAGTACTAATTATTATGGTAGGTTACTGTATTAGTCAGGGTTCTCTAAAGAAACAGAAGCAACAGGATGAATATATAGCTATTTACAATTTATTGATTTGCTCATGTTCAAGGAGTCCAACAGTAGCTGCGCTGCACTGGAGAGGCTGAGAATCCAGGGAACTGCTCAGTCCACAAGGCTGGATGTTTTAGTAGTCCCAATCTGGTGCTGAAGGCCCGATGGATTCCAGATCTGCTGGTCTCAGTAAATGCGGGGATCCGTAGGGTTGATCACAGCAGCAAGACAAATTCACCAGTGAGAGAGAGGCAAGCCACAGGAAAAAAATGACCAGATCCCTCTGGCATGGCCTTTAATACTGCCTGCCAGCAGAGAAGGTAACACCCACATTTGGGGTGGGCCATCCAGGTTGAGGTAGTCCAATCTGAAGATCCTTTTTCTCTTATTTGTTCCTTAGTCCAGTCAAGTTGACACCCAGGATTAACCATCACAGTTACTTTGGTATAGACACAGATGTTTGGATGTTATGCTAATCCATGAATTATATTTTTTCTGTAAAAGATGACAAGGTCTTACTGTGGCTTACAACTTCTCCTAACCACTAGAGGATGTAAGCTTATGGCATCAGCCATGAATTATTCCTCCAAGGAGAGAGCTAATAGCCAATTAGATTTGGGGTACACAGACATGTGGCTGCCACGGCTGTGCAGTATTTCCATGCAGGTGAGGTGTAGCTGATGCTGATGGAGGAGTTTTTCTTGACTCAAGGAGACCAATTTTTGCTTTATTGGTTTAGTGGCCTTTGGTAACACTCTCTGGCATTCCAGAGACCAACTGTACACTTGCAAGTGTGGTCTCAATACATCTTTCCCATGCCTGCATGTTCTAGTTTGTCTTCCATTGTTGTGAAAAAACACTCTGACTGACACCAACTTGGGGAGGAAAGGGTTTATTCAGCTTACATCTCCTGGGTCACAGTTCATCACTCACGGAGCCCAAGACAGGAACTCAGGGCAGGAACCTGGAGGCAGGAGCTGAAGCACAGGCCATGGAGGAATGCTGTTCACTGGCTTGCTCCCCTGGCTCAGGCCCAGCCTGCCTTCTTATACGGTACACAAAAACCTGCCCAGGGTGGCACCACTCATTGTGGGCTGGGCCCTCCCACACTGCTCGACCATCAAGATACAAATAGTCCGACGATGATGGCCACAGACAAATCCAATGGAGCCAATTCCCCATTGGAGGCTCCCTCAACCCAAGGTGTGGCAGTTGACGCTAAAGCTATCCAGCACATTGCATCAGGTCTTTGACAGCAGGGCCTTATCGCCATTCTTCTTGAAGTATCCCAGTTTGAAGGCAAGAAGCCTTTACCTTTTGGGGGGGGGCTTGGATCCCTGGCCACAACTCCTTGGCAGAATAATCCATTGCTGATATAGAGCTCTCCTGTATTAATTTATTTTGCTTAAATGCACACTTAAAAGACTTTAATATTATTGTGGCTCTGATATAGAGATTAATCCTTTTCACATTTCCTAGGTCTATTTGAATTAAAGAAAGCAGTTACAACTGTTTTGTAGGAGAATTACTTATAACAGTCAGACTCTAAGTTACAGTTAGGGAATGACTTATTACCATAATATTTCTGTTGTTCTATGAAAAGGAGATAAGAAAGGTCTCTCATATTAAAACTTTGAGGTCCCTAGAAGGTAAGGTTCATTAGACTCATTATAAACAGTTGTTACAAATAGGATCCACAGAGATGTTTGATGTCTGTCAGCTGAGGCTTTTCTCTTCCTTTTAATGCTTAGATGGGGCCAACTTCTCTGCTGGTATATCTTGGTACAACATCCTGCACAATGCAAAGCTGTAGTTTTCTCTTTCTCATAATGAGTTGGTAATGGTTTTTGACCTGTGGGAACATACAAATCTTTTCCCATAGGTTAGTTTTAGATTTAAATTGAAAATTTAACAAAAAGGTTTAAATATTAACTGTATCCTGCAGCCAATTTTTTTTTCGGGTTTTTATTTTTTGACCCATGAGTCTCAAAAAGGCAGTTGTAGTACACATACCTATAGGCAGGAATCAAATGGTAAATTTCATTAAATTTATCCAAGCTGGTTTGGGTGACTGATATTGTTAATTTGGGAAGCAAGCTTAATTCCTACAGTTTAAATTATCCTACAGGTAAAACAGAGAATGTACAAGATGATACAGGTATAAAACGACAGAAATATAGGAGAATGTTGGTATATATTAATCCCAAGGTTATTGTTATACTAGATTTTAAAGTAGAAAATGTGGACAAAATTTATATTTCCACTTAACTAGGATGTAATTACCATTTTAAATTAAAAACTTTAACACCAATGTGGTTTAATATAGATTTTTTACTTTTACTGAGTCCTAAAATACCATGTATTTGTGAGATGAGTTTGGGCAAAATTGGATACTTGTTAACTCGCATCAATAAATATACATTAATTGAATATACACCCGTATCCTCTCCCACCCCCCACCCCTCCCAGTTTGCAACCATTTCAGCCCAGTTTTTTGATGAAGTCGTTTCTGTTGTTGTCTTCCAATATGCATCACCTCCCCACAAGAAGTATGTACAACTGGGTTATTGATGCTAGCATCCACAGATGAGGGATACATCCTTGTTTTTTTTCTGGGCTTTGGTGTTACTTCACTTAACATAATATCTTCTAGTTCCATCTATTTAACCTGCAAAGTTCCATGATGTTATCTTCTTTACTGCTGCATAGAACTCCATTGTTACATGTACCACATTTACTCTATCCACTGTGTCAGTTGAGGGACATTTGGGTTGGCTCAGGTTTTGCTATTGTTAAGAGAGCTGAGATAATAGATATAGCTGTGCATGATTTCTGCAGTAAGATGAGTCTTGTGGGGTATATACCCAGGAAGTGCTATGGCTGGGATAAATGGCAAGCTCATTTTAGTGTGTCCGAGAGGGTTCTCCACACTGCTTTCCATAGTGGCTGTATGAGTTTACATACCCACCAGCAGTGGATGAGTGTTCCCCTTTCCCCACAACCTCTCCAGCACTTGGTATCATTTGTTTTCTTGATCCTAGCCAGTCTTATTGGAGTAAAATGACATCTTAAAGTGGTTTTGATTTGCATTTCCTTAATGATTAGTGATGTTGTACACTTCTTTTATTTATTTATTTATTTATTTATTTATTTATTTATTTATTTATTTGGTCTTTTTGAGACAGGGTCTCCCTGTATCCCCAGCTGTCCTGGAACTCACTCTGTAGACCAAGCTGGCCTTGAACTCACAAAGATCCGCCTGCCTCTGCCCATGTTTCTCAGGCATCTCTAATTCCTCACTTGTGAAGTCTCTGTTCAGCTCTTTGCTCCATCTATTGAGTGGGTCACTTGTTTTCTTTCTTCTTTGTTTTTTTGAGTAGTTTACCTATTCTGGAAATCAATGCTTTGTCAGATGTTTCTGCAGTGAAGGGTTCCTCCCACTCTGTGGGATTTCTCTTCACTTCCTTGATTGTTTCTTTTGATGTACAGAAGCTTTTGAGTTTAATGAGGTCCCATTTATTAATTGTTGACCTTAACTCTTGTGCAGCTGCTGTCTGATAAAGGAAGTATTTTCCTATGCCTATGTCTTGTAGTCTGCTGCCAAGTTTTTCTTCTATTGCCTTCAGAGTGTAGGGTTTCACGTTGAGGTCTTTGATCCATCTGGAGTTGACTTTTGTACAGGGTGAGACGTAGGGGTTTAATTTCATTCTGCTACAGGTGGTGATCCAGTTTTGCCAACACCACTTGCTGAAGATGTTGTCTTTATTCTGTCTTCTTGGCCCCCTTGTCGAATATGAGTTGGCTGAAATTATATGTGCTCAAGTTTGGATCTTCAGTTTTGTTCCATTGGTCATCTGGTCTGTTTTTGTAGCAGTACCAAGCTGTTTTTATGACTATAGTATAATTTGAAGTCTGGTATAGAGATTCCCGCCTGTACTGCTCTTTTCACTCAGGGTTGTTTTGGCTTTTTGGGGTCTTTTGTTTTTTCAAATGAAATTAAGGATTTTTTTCCCCAAGCCTGTGAAGAAACTATTGGGGATTTTAATTGGGATTGCACTAAATGTGTACAAGAGTTTGGGTAGAATGGACATTTTTACTATGTTTATTTTCCCAATCCATGAGCATGCAAGGTCTTTCCATCTTCTGATGTCTTCTTCAATTTCCTTCTTCACGGGTTTAAAATTTTTGTTGTAGAAATCCTTGGTGTCTTTGGTTAAGTTTGTTCCTAGGTATTTTATTGTTTTTGAGGCTATTTTGAATGGGAAGTTCTCTTTGTAGTCCTTCTTCAGTTGCTTTTTGTTGGTGTAAAGAAAAGCTACTAATTTTTCTAGATTTATTTTGTATCCTGCCACTTTACTGAAACTCTTAATCCTTTCTAGGAGTTTTCTGGTGGAGTTCTTAGCATCCCTCAAGTAAACAATCATATCATCAGCAAAAAGGAATAGCTTGACTTCCTCTTTTCCAATTAGAACTCCTTTAATTTCCTTTTCTTGCCTTATTGCTCTAGAACTGTTTCAAGCACTATGTTGAAAAGGAGTGGTGACATGGGGCAGCCTTGCTGAGTGCCTACCTTTAAGGGAAATGCTTCTGTCATTTCCCCATTTAGGATGATATTGGCTGTGGGTTTCCTGTATATGGCTTTGATTACATTGAGGAACGATCCCTCCAATCCAATTCCCTCTAGGACTTTAAGCATGAAGGGATGCTGGATTTTATCAAAGGCTTTTTCTGTGTCAATTGAGATGATTGTATGTTTTTGTCTTTTAGTTCATTTATATGTTTGATCATATTTATTGATTTTTGTGTGTTGAACCATCTCTGCATTTCTGGAATGAATCCAACTTGGTCATTGTGGATGATCTTCTTTATGTGGATCTGTATGCGATTTGCCAGTATCCTGTTTAGAATTTTTGCTTCTGGGGCTGGAGAGATGGCCTAGCGGTTAAGAGCGCCGACCGCTCTTACAGAGGACCCGGGTTCGATCCCCAGCACCCACATGGCGGCCGAGAACCGTCTGAAACTCCAATTCCAGGAGAACTCCAGTTCCAGGGGAGTCTGACACCCTCTTCTGACCTCCGCGGCATTGCATGACACGGGTGCACAAACTAGCATGCAGACAGTACATTCATACACATACAGAAATAAATAAAAATTTTTAAAAAATTTTAAAAAAGAATTTTTGCTTCTGTGTTCATTAAGGAGATGGGTCTGTAGTTCTCCTTTTTTGTTGCATCTTTGCCTGGTTTTGGTAATTGAGTGATGCTGGCTTCATAGAAGGATTCTGGGAGAACTCCCTCCATTTGTATCCTTCTAAACAACTTGAGTAGTAATGGTTGTAAGTCTTCTTGAAATATTTTATAGAATTCTGTCATGAAACCATCTGGGCCTGGCTTTTCTTGGTTGGGAGGCTTCTTATTAAATCTTCAATTTCTTCATATATTATTGGTCTATTTAAGATGTTGATCTCTTCTTGGTTGAGCTTTGGTGATTCCCAGGATTTCAGATATTCATCCATTTCTTCTAGGTTTTCAAACTTAGTTGAGTATAGGTTTTTGAAGTATTCCCATATGATTGTCTGGATCTTTTCATTGTCCGTGTGATATTTCCCCTTTCATCACAGATTCTATTGATTTGGAGTTGTTCCTTCTTTCTTTTGGTTAACTGGGCTAGAGTTCTGTTTATCTTGTTTATTCTCTCAAAGAACCAACTTTTAAATTCATTGACTTTTTCTATATATTTTTTGTTTCCATTTCATTGATCTCTGCTCTGATTTTTTATATCTTCTTGTCTGCTGTATTTAGGGTTCATTTGTTGTTGTCTCTCAAGTATTTTTAGCTGTAGTGTTAGATCGTTCACTTGTGCTCTTTCTGTTTTTTTGTTTGTTTGTTTGTTTTTGATGTAGGCACTTAGGGCTATAAACTTTCCTCTTAGAACTGCTTTTAAAGTGTCCCATAGGTTTTGCTGTGTTGTATTATCATTGTCATTCAGTTCCAGGAATGTTTTTCTTTCTTTATTTCTTCCTTGACCCATTCATTATTCAGGAGAGTGTTGTTTAGTCTCCATATGTTCTTTTAGGTTGTAGGGTTTATCCTGGTGTTGATATTGAGTTTTATTGCACTATGTTCTGATAGAATGCATGAGATTATTTCAATCTTTTTGTATTTGTTGAGTTTTTTCCTGTGTCCCAGTATATGGTTTATTTTGGAGAATGTTCCATGACGTGTTGAGTAGAAAGTATATTCTCTTGTGTTTGGGTAAAATATTTGATAGATGTCTGTGAGGTCCATTTGGTGTATTGTATAATTCAGTTTAGATGCCTCTCTGTCTATCCTTTGTCCTGTTGATCTGTCTAAAGGACTTAGTGGGGTATTGAAGTCCCCTACCATTAATGTATTGGGGTTAATCTGTGCCTTGAGATCCTGAAGAGTTGTCTTTATAAAATTTTGTGCAACAGAGTTTGGTGCATATATATTCATGATTGTGGAGTCTTCATTACATACCGCAATAGATATACATATATATAAAGGCAAATGTAAATAGGTCCCTCTTTGTCTGTTTTCGATCTTCTTTTCGCCTCGTTTGACAGTGGGTCGTGACTGTACTGATATTTAACAATAGCAAACACTCTGGTTTTTCTTTTGGTAGCCATTTTTCTTGGAATATTTTCTTCCATCACTTCACCTTAAATTGCTGCCTATCCTTCAAACCTGAGCGCGATGCGTTTCTTTGGTAGTGAGACAAGCATAATAGATGGATTGTCTTTTACCTAATCCATTACTCTTTCCAGTACTATGTCTTTTTGATTGGGGGTTATAGTCCATTAATATTTAGAGGGTTACATAATTGAAAGCATTTGGATTGTTGCTATATTTCACCTTAATATATCCGTTTGTGGATTTTTTTCACTGTCCCGACATTCTACCCTGCATATAAGATGATATTTATAACTGTCATTCTATTCATGGTCGCTTAGGTAGCTCTCCAGTGGGTCTCACGTTTTTGACTTCTCTCTCGTCTGCCTCTGGAATTGTTCCTCACAAGTCATTTTCATGAAAGAGTCTTGGTTTTCCAGAACTGATTTTAGGTCTTCATCTTGCTGGTATGTCATGGAAGTTTTTTTTCTCTCCTTGCAACTATAATGACATTTTTTGTTGGCCAATCTAGCGTTTTCCTTGGGAAGTGGTATAGTATTGGTCTCATCTGGCCCGTTGGGGCTCGAGCTAGTCTCTTTAAACACAGGAAATGAGATTGGCTCTCTTACGGCCAGTGGTTCTGTCTTGGCTATTCAAAAGGTGCTGTGGCCAGAGAGAAGTCAGTTTAAGTATCATCTGATGAGGGGAGTATTCCCTTGTAGACATGCTGACTGTTTTTTCTTTCCCGTACCTTTCTGAGGCAATTTTTGGTCTATTGTTTTGTGTCATTCTAGATATCTCTTCAAAGGCTTATATATTCATTTTGTAGCCCTTATTATGACGGATCGCAGCGCATTTATAACAATTCTCTCCCATGTTTACTTTATTCCTTTATTATCTTCGCCCCCAATCGTGTGATGAATGGTGTGTAACATAGATCGTGGCGCTAGGTGAACGGTCTCCCCTGTTAAGCGGAGCCCAACCGTACTGCTAGACAAAGAGTGGCACGGGCCCAATGTGTGCAAGCCTTCTGGTGTGCCGATGGGAGATTATGTGCAACCCATATCATCCAATGACGTGGAAGTCAGAAGAGGGTGTTGGATTCCCCTGGAAATGGAACTAAAGAGGGTTTTCAGCCGCTATGTTGGTGATGCAGATTGAACCCAGGTCCTCTGCAAGAGCAGTCGGAGCTCTTAACCACTAGGCCATCTCTCCAGCCCCAGGATTTTCTTTTCTGATCTTGTCTATTTGGAGTCCTATGTGCTTCTTGTATTTGTATTGGTTTTTGTCCCATTTTTAGTTTGGGGAAATTTCATCTAATTATTTCTGTTTGAGATCTGATCAATACTATCTCTTGAGATCTCTCCTTCCTCTGATTCCTATGTGCAGAGGTTTGATCTTTTCATAGTGTTCCCATATTTTCCTGGTTGTTCCACTCTTGTCTCGTATTTTTTAAAATTTTTGTATTCTTTATTTGAGCTTTTTAATTGCTCTGTGTAATCTGTCCAGATCTGATATTCTTTGTTGTGCTTCCTCCATTCTAATTCTGGGCTTTTTCCTTTCCTTTCTTCGCGATTGGATGAGTGATGTCTATTTCCTTTTTCATTTCATCCTGTTTGTTCTATATCTTCTCATTTCCTTTTTTGAGCTCTCTCAATCTCTCTTGGTGCTCCTTACTTTTGCTGGTTGGCTCTCCTTTCATTCACAGTGTTTCTACTTTCTTTTCAGAGTGTTATTTTTTTTCTCCCCACTAGTTCTTTTCTGGAGTTCGTCATTCTCTTCTTTAGTTCTTTCTGAAGTTTGTCAGCTTCCTTTAAGTTTGTTGTATCCCTCTAGGTCCTGTTCGAGTTTTTCATTCATCTCTCCTTCACGCTTCAATAGAATGCCAGACACTGTGAGATATTTGCCTAAGGGGAGCTGCATACAGGGAGTGGTAGCCGCGGCCTAAGAAGGAGATGTATGTTGCAACAAAGCTGGAAGAGCTGAGCAATCTAAGACGCGTGGAAGTAAAGTCCCAGAAGTTGCACATGGAGCTACTGGACTTGTTTTGCCCTGCTGGTTTTCAGTCTTGTTTGGTCCAATTTCCCTTCTTCCTCGGCCTCTATTCCCTCCCTTTTGGGATGGGAATGTTTATTCGGTGTCCACTGTACTGGTAGTATTGTAATTTGCCTTTTGATTTTACAGGACTTTACAGTTAAGAGATTGGCGCTGAGTCTCAGAAGAGACTTGGACTGCAGACTTTTGAATGGCATTGAAACTGTAAAGACTATGGGGACTTTTAAAGGTTGGGCTAAATGCATATTTGCATTTTATAGGCATGGTGGAGCCTATGGGGGCCAGGGAGTGGAATGTGGTGGTGGTTGAATGAGTGTCCCCCCCATAGGCTTAGGTATTCCGACGATGTTTGTCTCACGCTTGGTTGGTGCGCGCGTTTTTGGAGGTCTTGTAGGGTGTGTGGCCATGCTGGAGGAATGTGTGCTGTCACTGGGGGAGGACGCGTTAGTGAGTTTTAACAAGCCTCGTGGTCTTACAGTTGCTCTCTGTCTGCTTCCTGTGCTCTTGCAAGATGTTGACCCTCAGCTGTCCTGCTCCAGTCTCTAGCTTGCCATGCCTCGACCACATGGACTCTAATTTCGCCGAAACACGTCAATCGTAAACTCAAATTAAACTCTTCCTTTATAAGTTCCTTGGTGCTTGGTACTGGGCCTTATCACAGCAACAGAAAAGTGAGTAATACAGCCACTATGGAAAGCAGTGTGGATAAGCTTAGAAGACTCAAAATGAGCTTACACCTGACCCAGTCAAACCACTCCTGTGGTGATATATACCCATAAGACTATATTATGCCAGAGATACATGTCATAGCCATGTTTATTGCAGCTCTCTTCACAATAGCAAAGAATACTTGGAACCAACCCAAATGCCCTCTTAACTGATGAAGTGGATAGAGAAAATTGTCGCGCTACATTCCTACACTAATGACGCCAGTTCTAATTGTCAAGTCAGATTAAAAAAACAACAACCAAAACAAAGGCAAAGACTGAACATGAACTTCTGCAAAGATAAAAAAAAATGGAAACTAAAAGATATCATGCTGAGTGAAGTAACACAGTACCCAGAAAAAAACACATGTAATGGTATCCCTCATCTGTATGGATGCTAGCACCATAATCCAGTCCAGTTGTAAATATTTCTTTTTTTTAATTTTGTTTTATTATTATTTATTATCTTTTGTAATGAGTGTAAGAATGTTACTGGTCTCGCAACTGCAGAGCTCTGTGGCAACCGTGTCGTGCCAATGCGCGCAGAGGTCCAGAAAGAGGGTCTCTTGGAATTCCCCTGGAACTGAGTTCTCCTCTGGAATGGAGTCATACAGACTGTTCTTAGCTACCATGTGGGGTGCTGGGGATGCTAGCAACCCCAGGGTACGCTGCTGCAAGAGGCATCGAGGTGGTGCTCTTAACCAACATAGGCTATCTCTCCAGTCCCTCGTACACAACCCTATCTCTTATTGGGAGAGGATGCTATATTGGAAAGAACAACAACACCAACAAAAAAAAAAAAAAAACGAATCAAAACTGACTGAAAGCAGTGAAGCTTGGTGGGGATGAGGGGGGGTGTTGGGAGGGAGGAGAGGTATAGTATTATATTTGTAAACATAATAGCTTACAAAAACAATATATTATAAACTAATTATATTTTTTAAAGTTCCGTAAATACTTTTTATATTTTTATCAACTCTAGACCCGTGTGCCCCCATCCCAGTTAATCCGCCCACCCCATCCAGAGCTCATGCCATGTCTCGTCCAAACACATGTTTTTGTAAATCTCTTTCCTCATCTTTTCTCAATAGTCTACATTGATGGTAAAGTCGTGACTGTTTTTGAGCAGAAGTTCACGTTTCAGTCGAGCATCCTTTGGATCAGCCCGAGAGTTTCTGTTGTTGGTGGGTGTTTGTTTCCACTACTCGCATCACTCCCAACGTGCTTGGACAAGTAAGCTGCAAGGGCCATGCATAGAAGATAACTTATACAACTAGGTAATTCCAGGCAACTGGAGCCATTCCACAGATGTGGGATCTCAATTTCCATCATTTGATTTCTGGGACTGGGGGGGGGGGGGGGGGTGTTACTTCACTCGTAGATATTCTAGCTCCAGCCATTTTTCCTGCAAAGCTCATGAGTCATCTTTCTCTACTGTTTGCATAGAATCCATTTATGTGCATATAGCATGTATGTTACGCACATTCTTCTATATCCATGGACATCAGTTGAGGAGCTAATTTGATTGGTGTCCAGCTCCTTGCTATTTGAATGGAAGAGAAATTGAATATAAACGATTTGGCTATGCATGTAATCCCTTGTGGATGGTGGTGGTCTTGAAGGTACATGCCTAGAAGTGGTATTGCTGGCTGGGTTGGGTGGCAAAGTTCATTCGCAATGTCTTCAAGTGTCCTCCACACACTCTTTCCATAGTGGCGTATGAGTTTAACATTCCCACCAGCAATGGATAAATGTTTCCCCTTTCCCCACATAGTCACTCTACCAAGACATTTGGTGTGCATTTGGTTTCTTGATCTAGCCAGATCCTTAATTGGAGTAAGATGATATCTACAAGTTTGGTTTGGATTTGCATTTCCTTATGAATTAGTGTAAGTTGAACACTTCTTAATGGTGTTTTCTCAGCATTTCTCTAATTCCTCACTTTGTGAAGTTCTCCATTCCGCCTTTGCTCCTCCCTAATTGGATGGGTCATTTGCTTTCTTCTCTTCTTTGTTTTTTTGAGTAGGTTATTTTACCTATCTGGAAATCAATTGCTTTGTCAGATGTTTCATTTCTGCCGTGAAAGTTCTTCTCCCACTGTGGGATTTCCTCTTCACGTTCCATTTGATTCTTCTTGTTGTATGTACAGAAGCTTTTTGAGTTTTAATGAAGGTCCCATTTGTCAATTATGTCGGACCCTTAACTCTTGTTGCAGCTGCTTGTCACGTGATTAGGAGAAGATTGTGCCTACTCCTATCATCTTTGTTGTCTGCTCTGCCAAATTTTAGTCTTACTATTACACCTTGCAGAGTTTAGCGGGTTTTCAAGCCTCATGACTCAGTGGCCTTTAACACAGGCACTGTGTCATCCTTAAAACTGAAGGCGGCACGGCCTAAGAGAAGTGGCACCAAAGAGCACGGGGCATTGGCTTCGTGTGGAAAAAGAAAAGGCCATTATTGTAAAGGACTGCCCCAATCAAGGAAGGAAATGTTCTTGGGCCCATGAGGGTTACGTGGGTAAGGAGGTCGAAATCCCCCCACCCCATGCCCTAGATGCAAAAAGGGATATCACTGGAGGCGGGATTGCCAATCCAAGTTTGATATTGATGGAAAGCCTTTAAACTAGAAAAGGGGCAACCTCCAGCCCCGTTACCATCAAGGAGGCAGGACTCTCGTCCCGGGCCTATGAACAGGGACCCTTGTCTGGTTAATTGGACAGTCCCCCTACTGGACTTTACACGCCCTCAAATGACTCTGTCCATAGGGGGAAAAGGTTTTACATGCCTTCTGGACACGGGAGCCGATCGATGCTGCGACGCGAGATAATACTGTACGTGATGTATCATAAGCGAGAAGCCATCTGTATTCTAAATTCCTCGATTAGATAGCTAGTAGAACGGTACAAAAGGGAGGAAAGTCACCCTCGTGAACCGATATCGGACCCAGTGGTCCTCTTGCGGCGTTCTGCAATGGAGTTAACAGGGCTTTTCAACGTTGGCGGCAACAACAGAACCCCTGGGTAGAAAGCGCTGGCATATTGCCCTGTCCCCCATGTGGGGGGAGCCAGAGGCGCTAAGAGAGCAATTTCCTGGGCGCATGACGGGTCTTTGACCTCTCTCAATCGTTGGCAGAATGACCCGGTTAATGGAATTACACACTATGACCACATCGTACTTTATGTACAGAGCCGAGAGGTAGGGGTTTAATTTTTCTTCTACAGGTGGTGAATCCAGTTTTGCCAACGCCACTTGCTGAAGATTGCTGTCTTTCTCCTTGTGTCTTCTTGTCCCCCTTGTCAAATATGAGATGGCTGAAATTGTATATGCTCTAGGTTTGGATCTTTGGTTTTCTCCATTGGTCAACAGGTCTGTCTTTTTCTGCCAGTACCAGGCTGATTTTATGACTACAGCCTGTAGTGTAGTTTGAAGTCTGATATAGAGATCCCCCCCCCCCCCGTGTCAGCTCTTTTTAAGTCAGGGTTGTTTTGTCTATTCAGGGTCTTTTTTTTTCCCAAATGAATTTAAGGACTTTTATTTCCAAGCCTGTGAAGAAAACTCAGGGATTTTGATTGGGATTGCATTAAATCTATTTCAAGAGTTTCGGATTGGAATGGACATATTTTTACAATGTTAATTTTCCCAATCCATGATCATGGGAGGTCGTTTTTTCCATCTTTTTGATGTCTTCTTCAATTTTCTTTCTTTAGGTTTTTTTTTTTTTGTTGAAATCGTTGTGGTTGTCTTTGGTTAGGTTTGTTCCTAGAGTTTTTTATTGTTTTTGAGGCTATTGGTGTGGTGAAGGTCTCCTTTGAATTCCTTCTCCAGATGCTGTGTGTTGATGTAAAGAAAGGCCATTGATTTTTTTTAGGTTAATTTGTATCCTGCCACTTTGCTGAAGCTGTTAATTTCTAGTTTCTGGTGGAGTTTTACAGCTCTTAAATAAAACAATCATATCATCAGCCAATAGCGATAGCTTGACTTCCTCTTTTCCATTCACTTAGTACATCCTTCTAATTTCCTTTCTTGCCTTATTGGTCTCTACAAGTGTTTCAAGGCCTATATTTGAAGGAGGAGTGTGACGCGGGCAGCCTTGCCAAGTTCCTCTTTATATGTAATGTTTCTCGTCATTTCTCCATTTAGGATGATATTGGCTTGTGGGTTTCCTGTATATGGCTTTGATTACATTGAGGAATGATCCCTCCAATCTTAATTCCCTCTAGGACTTTAAGCATGAAGGATGCTGGATTTGCCAAAGGCTTTTTTCTGTATCAATTGAGATGATGTTGTGGTTTTTATCTTTCATTTCCATTTATGTGTTTGATGATATTTATTGATTTTCGTATGTTGAACCATCCTTGCATCTCTGGTATGAATCCAACTTGGTCATGATGGATGATCTTCTTGATGTGGTCTGTATGCGATTTGCCAGTATCCTGTGTAGAATTTTTGGCATCTGTGTTCATTAGCAGAAATGGGTCTAAATTCTCCTTTTTAGTGTGATATTTTGCCTTGGTTTTGTGTAATTAGAGTGATGTGGCTTCATAGAAGGAATTTTGAGAATTCCCTCTGTTTTGTATCCTTCTAAAAAATTTTCAGTAATAATGGTTGTAGGTCTTTTTGAAATGTTTATAGAATTCTGCCATGAAACCGTCTGGGCCTGTGCTTTTTTTAGTGTGGAGGTTTCTTATTACATCTTCAGTTTCTTCATGTATTAAGGGTCTGTTTAAGCTGTCGACTCTTTTTTTTTTTTGTTTTTTTTTTTTTTTTTTTTATTTTTTTCTTTTCTTAGGTTTTCAAATTTGTGAAGTATAGGTTTTTGAAGTATTCCCGTATGATTTCTGGATCTTTTCCTTGTCTGTTGTGATATTTCCTTTTCATCATGGATTGTATTGATTTGGAGTCTATTCCTTCTTTCTTTTTGGTTAACTGGGCTAGAGGTCTGTCTATCTTGTTTATTCTTTCAAGAACCAACTTTTGGATTCATTGATTTTTTTGTATTGTTTTCTTTGTTTGTATTTCATTGATTTCTGCTCTGATTTTTGTTATTTCTTCCTGTCTGTTGCGTTTAGCGTTCATCTGTTGTTGTCTCTCAAGTGCTTTTATCTGCAGTGTTAGATCATTCACTTGTGTTCTTTCTGTATTTCTAATGTAGGCACCCAGGGCTATTAAACTTCCCTCTTTAGGACTGCTTTTAAGGTATCCCATAGGTTTTGTTGTGTTGTATTTGTCATTGTCATTCAGTTCCAGGAATGTTTTATTTCTTTCTTTATCTTCTTCCTTGACCCATTCATTATTCAAGGGTGCAGTTGTTTGTCTCCCTGTGTTCTAGTAGGCGTTAGGGCTTATCCTGGTGTGATGTTTAGCTTTTGCACTGTGGTCTGATAGAATGCATGAAATTATTTCAATCTTTTTGTTTTTGTGGAGGTTTTCTCTGTGTCCCAATATGTGGTCGATTTGGAGAATGTTCCGTGGGGTGCTGAGTAGAAAGTGTATTCTCTCGGTTTGGTGAATATTCGTAATATCGAGGTCTATGTGATCCTATTTTCGTTCAGATGTCTCTTGTATTACTCTTTGTCTGTTGACCTGTCCAAAGCACTCAGGGGGTATTGAAGTCCTCTATAGTGACTGGGGTTAGTGTGTGACATGTGGTTCCTGGAGAATTGTCTTTATAAAGTTTGTGCACCAAAATTTGGTGCATATATATTCAAAATTGTGAAAATTCTTGGAGAATTGTTCCTTTGATAAAATGTAATGACTTCTTTGTCTCTTCTGTATTTCTTTTTTTAAATTATTTATTTTTTATGTGTATGATGTACTGTAGCATGTAAGTCTGCTGCACTCATGTGCATGCATGCTGTGACTAGGTCAAAAGAGGCGCTGTCAGGTTCCCCTGGAACTGAGTTGAAGACAGTTCTTAGCCACCATGTGCCTGCTGGGATCGAACGCCGGGTCCTTTGCAAGAAGCAGTTGGTGCTTCTTTTATCTGCTGAGCCTTGTCAGCCCCTATCTTAGTGCCTTTGTATTTCCAAACTTAAGTCTGATATTAAAATATCATTTATGCTATTTTTTTGGTACCATTTGCTTGGAAATATTTTTTCCATTCCTTTCACTTTAAGGTGGTGCCTGTCCTTGGTAAGAGTGTTTCTTGTAGACAGCATAGTCAATGGATCTGTTTCCTAATCCAAATCTCCCTCATGTCTTTTGATTGGGAAATTTAGTCCTTTAATATTTAAGGTGTATGACTGATAGGTTTGTTGTTGCCTTCCTTTTGCCTTGATGATCCATTTGTGGATTGGGTTTAAGTTTCTATCTGCGTTTTGCTTTTATTGATTTCTCTTTCTAGGTGCCTGTGTTATGGTTGCTCCTTTCTTCTGTTCTTTGAATTGCTTCAAGTATTCCTGAAGGGTTGGTTTTCCGAACATTGTATTCTTTTTTTTTTTTTAATTTTATTTATTTATTTATTTTTAACAAATTCTAGACCCTTTTGTGTTCCCCGCTCCATTCCCCACCCCCCGCCAGAGCTCATGCATTCTGCCAAACATGCTTTCCATCTCTTAGTCTTTCTCAGTATTTTCCATGGGGAAATTGACTGTTTCGAGCAGAAGTTCACTGTTTCTAGTCAGTTCTTTGATGCAGTCTTTTCTTGTTGTTGTTGTTTCCAAAAATGCGTTATGCCCAACTGCTTTGACACAAAAGCTCAGGGGGCCCTACACAAGAAATGCTTACAATTGGGTAATTGGCACTAGCATCCACAGATGAGGGATACCATTCGTCGTTTGTTTTTTCTGGGACTGTGTTACTTCACTCAGCATGATGTCCTCTAGCTCCAGCCATTTTCCTGCAAAGCTCGTAGTGGTCGTCTTTCTTTACTGCCTCATAGAACTCCATTGTGTAGATGTACACATTTTCTCTATCCACTCGTCAGTTGAGGGGCATTTAGTTGGTTCCAGCTCCTTGCTATTGTGAAGAGAGCTGCAATAAACATGGCCATGCATGTATCTCTGTATGCGTGTCTCGTGGTGGCGTGATCTTGAGGGTACATGCCCAGGAGTGGTATGGCTGGGTCGGGTGGCAAGTTTATTCCAAGTCTTCCAAGGGTCTCTCCACACTGCTTTCCATAGTGGCTGTACGAGTTTACATCTTCCTCACCAGCAGTGTGGATGAGTGTTCCCCTTTCTCCACAACCTCTCCAGCACTTTGGTATCATTTGTTTCTTTGATCCTGCCAGTCTTATTGGAGTAAAGATGATATCTTAAATGTGGTTTTCATTTGCATTTCTTAATATTATGATGTTGAGCAGTCTCTTGAGGTGTTTCTCAGAGACATCTCTAATTCCTGCTTGTGAAGTCTCTGTTCAGTTCTTTGCTGTGATCCATCTATTGAACAGGTCATTTTTTTCTTTTTCTTTGTTTTTTTGAGTAGTTTATATATTCTGGAAATCAATGCTTTATTCAGATGTATCTGCAGTGGAAGTGGTTTTTTCCGTCCCACTCTGTGGGATTTCTCTTCACTTCCTTGATTGTTTCTTTTGATGTACAGAAGCTTTTGAGTTTGATGAGGTCCCATTTGTCAATTGTCGACCTTAATTCTTGTGCAGCTGCTGTCTGATTTAGGAAGTCTTTTCCTACGCCTATGTCTTGTAGTCTGCTGCCAACTTTTTCTTCTATCATCTTCAGAGTTTGGGGTTTCACGTTGAGGTCTTTAATCCATCTGGAGTTGACTTTTGTACAGGGTGAGAGGTAGGGGTTTAATTTCATTCTTCTACAAGTGGTGCGAACATGTATTCTTTCACCTTGTTTATGTCATGGAAGGTTTTTCTCTCTCCTTCAACTATAATTGACATTTTTGCTGGGTATAGTAACCTGGGTTGGCATCTATTGTCCTTTATCACTGGGAATGCTTTGTTCTATGCAAACTATGAAAGCAAGTTCTTCTTGCTTTCATAGTTTACATTGAGAAGTGAGTTGTAATTCTGATAGGTTTCCTCTTATAGGTCATTTGTTGTTTTTCTCTTGTGGCTTTACAGATTTTGTCTTTGTTTTGGGTGTCTACCATTTTAACTATGATGTGGTGTGGAGAGTTTCTTTTCTGATCTTGTCTGTTTGGAGTTCTATGTGCTTCTTGTATTTGTATTGGTTTGTCTTTTTTTAGTTTGGGGAAGTTTTCATCTATTATTCTGTTGAAGATCTGATCAATACCATTCTCTTGGGATTCTTCTCCTTCCTTTATTCCTATGATGCAGAGGCTTGATCTTTTCATAGCGTCCCACAGTTCCTGGTTGTTCCCCTTTTGTGTATTTTAAAATTTTTCATAATCTTTACTTGATGTTTTTAGTTGTTCTGTGTTATCTTCCAGATCTGACATTCTTTGTTCTGCTTCCTCCATTCTGCTTCTGAGGCTTTTTCCATTCCTTTCCTCTTGATTGGATGAGTGTTTGATTTCCTTTTTCATTTCCTCTTCTGATTTCTTTAGTATTTCCACTTCCTTTTTGGAGCTTCTCAATCTCTTCCTGTAGCTCTTTGCTTCACTGGTTGGTTTCCTTATCTTTTTCAGCATGGGATCTTTTCAGTGTTTCTACTTCCTTCCAGAGTTTGTCGTTCTCTCTCTCTAAGTCCTTCTTGAGTTCTTCATTCTCTTTTCTTGTTTGATTTGCTCTTTATAATCTTGTAGTTCTTTAAGTATGTTCACAATTGTGTTTCTGATGTCTGTGTCCTGGGCCATCCACTGTAGGATTCACTGTAGGAATCTTTCATAGGGTTCGTAGAGCTTGATGCGGGGTTATCCTGCCCCTTTCCTGTGTTGTCTCTTCTTCGTGTTCCTGGCATATGGGCTTCTCCTTGCCTGTATTCCAATGTGAGTCCCAAATGCCTCTTCACTGTGTTGAAGGCTTGCTTTGCTTGCCTCCTTTGGATGCCTTCATAATACCAGTTGGCGGGGGGCGGTGGGGTCTTTAGCCCATGCGCTTCAGCTGGTGTTGGGAGATCTCAGATCTCAAGACTCACACAACCCTACCTTTTATACCAGCTGGGACAACAATCAGCCTTGTTGAAGCACCCAGCTCCTACCTACCTTCCTGCGCTTCAGCTGATCTTCGGAGATATCCATAACAATAAATTTAAAAAAAAATAAGAAAGAAAAAGAAAGTCAGGGATCTGTCTCTAGAGGCTTTGGATGGAATAGACCACTATCAGACCAGTTCTACAGCTTTTGCCTAAAGAGACATCACATTAAGAAACATCCCTCTGGATTAAGAGGAACCACACACCACTAAGAATCCAGGCATCATGTTTCTCTGTAAAATGAGAGACCAAAATGAGCAAACCAATATCTCTACTGGTAGAGATGTAGTGCTTGATTGGGGAATCTTCCTGCTATGTAGTGAACATTTGGGTCTTTGGTTCCAATTGAATAAGAGCATAGTATTCCATACTGCCTGAAGCCACTAAGGGATCACAGAACATTGCAGGACCAGTCCTCAGCTTCTTCAAGACAGAAGAATACTCTGCAGTCATCCCTCCTGCCTGTGGGTAACCAGAGCTCACAGTGATTCTAGAATCCCACCTTCTGCCTGTACAGAGAGCACTGTACAACCAGGCCTGCCCCTCAAGTGGCACCAAGTTGCATGGACTGTCTAGTACTCAGACTCTGGCAGTATCATAGACTACCATGTAGAGAGCTCTGTGACCTGACCAGAGAGGCACACCTGACAAGGCCTTTGGCTGCTGTGGACCACAGGGCAACATGAGACCTGATATCTGTCCTCTGTGTGACCAGAAATAACAGTGCATCCAGGGCTTCGTTTTCCCTGGAACTAGGGAGTACTGTAATAACCAGGCCTTGGGCTCCAGTCTGGAGAATACTCCAGGAATAGCTATCACAATGCTATTAGACTTTCAGTTTGTGGAAGGAGATAACACTACACAATTGAACCAATGGGATGATAGAGCATTATGCCAAAGTAATGAAGCCAGTAAGGTTCCAGAGAACACCACAGCAGTAGTGCTTCTATCTCTATGTACAGTTGTCTAGTACTCAGCCTATTGTCAGTGCAGAGAGCACTGCACACCCAGGCCTGCCAGTGCTGTGAGAAAAAAAAGAGCACTGACTGTCTGAACCTCTGGTTCCAGAAGGGATCAGCAAGCACCATGGGAAAAAGACTGGTGACACCAGACAACTCAAAACACCCAGAGATCTATGAGACCAGAGAGCATGTATTCATTAGCATGTTTGCTTTGGAGGAACATAGAGCACCACGTGACCAGATCTCCATTTTCTGTATGACTAGGGGAACACTGTTAAGTCAGGGGTTTGGGGGCTGGGGAGGAGTCAGAGAACACTATGAATCCTGTCTGTGGATTCTCAGAAAAGGAAAATTCTGTACAACCATGATCAAAGGGGTTGATCAGGGGTTGAGGTACAGAGGGATCAGAATACCCAGAACTACTAGTCCTCTACTTCATGTGGACCAGATACCACTGCAAAGCTAGGCCTTTGGCTACTTTGGGATCAAAGTGCATGACTTAGCCATATCTAGGCCTGTGGGTGAATCTAGTCCGAGCTTAGGTATGCATGAGCTAACATTTCCAGCCAGTGCCTCCCAGGGACACAAGCGAGAGTCACAGGACCTCTCTGGCTATACCCATGAATAGGGATGAGATGATAAAAATGTCTGGGATGGTCCCCTGGGAAGTTATGTCAAGTTGCCTATATAATGATCTGTTGCATTTGAATAAAGCACCATTTTGTATTTGGATTTACACCCTGCCATGTGCCCATGTGCTTTTCTGTACATGCTTTCTGCATGGCCTTTCTCACTGTGGTAATGACCGTATACAACTACAACTGGCACCCCCAAATGTGGAGCTTGAAGAAAAGCTGGAAATTTGGGTATGAAAACCTTACAGTCCTGGCTCTTTGCTGTTAACCTTTCTCTCCTTCTTAATTTCTACTTTGTGCCATGAATCTCACTCCTATTATTGGCTGGCTGGAAGGCCAACCTGGGGACATGTGGTTTTGTACACATGGAGGAAACTGGCAGTTTCCTGGCCTGGTTCATGAAGCCATCAGCTTATGTGGGGGCCATAGAAGCTGGCAGTTTCCTCACCAGGCTAGCCACAAGGCTGTTCATTAAGCCATCAGCTTGCATGCAGGCCATGGAAATCATCAATTTCCTGGCCTGGTGGGGGCCAGGAGTCACCAGCTCCCCCTCCACATGTTTGCCCACAAAGCTATCAGCTTCTGTGAGGGTCTGTGGAAAACCAGCAGTTTCCTTGGCTGGAAGCCATCAGCTTCCCTGCTAAGTTTGACTACAAAGCCATCAGCTTCTTGGCCATGTGCTGGCTACTATCTCCCTGCTGTGTAAAACTGGTTTTTCAACATGGCTCGAACTCAGCTCAAGCTTAGGGTTGGGGGGATTTGGGGGGGATGGATTGTTGTTTGTTGTTTTGAGACAAGGTCTCCCTTTAATCCCAGCTGGCCTGGAACTTGCTTTGCAGAACCGGCTGGCCTTGAACTCACAGAGATCCACCAGCCTCTGCTTCCCAAGTGCTGGGATTAAAGGTGTGGGCCACCACACCTAAGCTTGAGCTTAGGTTTTATTATGTAAAATTTCTCCCCAGGCTCACTCAGATATCTAGCCCATCTCTCTTTAAATAAAAATTGGGACTTTTCCAAATTTACAAGAGAAGCAAATTTCTTCTCTGCTGTTTCTCCTAAATTTCTAAAGAGACTTGTACCTAAAATTTTGTATTAAACTGCCAGGTAAAGAGACTTTCAGAATTTTCTATTAAAGCCAGCTATGCCCTAAAGCCATGGGCTCCTGGGATTTTTAATAAAAATTAAGTTGCTAGGTAACTCCAAGAGGTCACAGCTTGGGCCCTTTTAATGAAAATTAAGGGCTTTTCACAGTGATGCGAGAGCTTTTAAAAAGGAGACATCCTGGGGCTGGAGAGACGGCTCAGTGGTTAAGAGCACCGGCTGCTCTTGCAGAGGACCTGGGTTTGATTCCCAGCACCCACATAGCAGCTAAGAACCATCTTTAACTCCAGTTCCAGGGGAATCTGATGCCCTCTTCTAACCTCTGCAGTACTGCAGGACACGGGTGTACCTACCTATATGCAGACAGTACACTCATACACATTTTTAAAAAAGGGGATGGACATGCTTTCCTCCTTAAAACTGAAAGTTAAAAAAGTCATTTTGTAACTATTTCTAATGTGTTCTAACCTTTTTACAATCTGTCTTGGTCTTCATTTTAGAAGGTTTTATCATTGTTTCAACCTGTTTCTGGAAGGAACTGTGTTGCACTTTTGGCTTTTTGTGGATTCTTTCTTGGGATTCTTTTATCTAACTATAGACTATTAGACCTATTGTTGGACAGCTGGTTGGCCATGAGTATATAGCTCTGGAACAGCTGGATATCTAGCTGAAAGACAGTAAGATAGCTAGTTGGCTGTGAATATACAGCTCTGGAATGGCTGGATGTTTAGCTTTTGAGATGATTGATCTCACAGCTGATGTTAAAGCTACTTAAAAAAAAAAAAAAAAAAAAAAGCCCTGAGGAGTTATTAAATCCTGAGCTGAGTATTTACTTAGCCATGAGGAAAAGTCACATGGTTATGTTGTCTTAAGTGGTTGTATGGTCTTTATGTGCTATTTTGTCTCAAGATAATTTTACGCTATGGCCATTCAAAATTTTTCTCTTAATTTTTGTGGACAAAATCTACTCTTACTTTTTTTTTTTTTTTTGTCTTTTTGAGACAGGGTCTCCCTGTAGCCCCAGCTGGCCTGGAACTCACTCTGTAGACCAGGCTGGCCTTGAACTCACAAAGATCCGCCTGCCTCTGCCTCCCAAGTGCTAGGATTAAAGGTATGCCCCACCACGCCCAGCTTACTCTTTCAAATTCTATCATGGCATACTTAATTAAAATGTAACATTTTTACTTGTAAACTCAGGTATGCTAAACATCTTTTTTTTTTTACCCTAAACATCTTGTAAGTAAAAATATGTGCACAATTAATTAAATGATTGATTGATTAAAAAGTCCTAGCTACTAAAATTCATTTTGGTCTTTTAAACTTGTTTCACCTTAAAGGGCTTATTCAAGAGCTAACCTAAATACATTTCAAAATGTGTTGGCAGAATGAAAAACCTCTTTAAAAAGGTCTTTTTTTTTTTTTTTAACTACACCTGTCCTGTAATTTGGTGCCATTTACCTGCCTGCTGTGTGCACACCAGCTGCTGGGCTTTGTGTGAATCTACTTTTAACTGTCTTTTAGGATTAACTGTTTTATAACAGTCTTTTAATTTCACCACTCTGGAGGCAGAGGCAGGCCGATTTTGTTTTTTGTTTTTTGTTTTTTTTGTCTTTTCGAGGCAGGGTCTCCCTTTAGACCCAGCTAGCCTGGAGCACTATGTAGACCAGACTGGCCTTGAACTCACGGAGATCTACCTGCCTCTGCCTCCTGAGTGCTGGGATTAAAGGTGTGTACCACCACACCTGGCAGGCATATTTCTATGGAAATTTGAAGCCAGCCTGGACTGACAAAAAAGAGCTGGCTCTAATAAATTCCTTCTTACTCATTATTAGTAAAAATTTTCATTAACAACATAAACTAAAAATCTTGGTTCAATTGAAATAGAATTTTTTTAAAAACTGTTTTGTGGGGTTGGAAAGATGGCTCAGCGGTTAAGAGCACCAACAGCTCTTACAGAGGACCTGGGTTCGATTCCCAGCACCCGCATGGCGGCTAAGAACCATCTTTAACTCCAGTTCCAGGGGAATCTGACGCCCTCTTCTGACCTCCACGGCATTGCACGACAAGGGTGCACCAACCTACATGCAGACAGTACACTCATACTTTAAAACTGTGTGCATGTATATGTGGATGCGTGTTTATATTTTAATCTCTTATGATTTTCTAGGTTTCTGTCTATTAAAGAGTCAACTACAGGGGCTGGAGAGAAGGCCTAGCTGTTAAGAGCGCCGACCGCTCTTACAGAGGACCCGGGTTCGATCCCCAGCACCCACATGGCGGCTGAGAACCGTCTGAAACTCCAATTCCAGGAGAACTCCAGTTCCAGGGGAATCCAACACCCTCTTCTGACCTCCATGGCATTGCACAACATGGGTGCACAAACCTGCATGCAGACAGTACATTCATACACATACAGACATAAAAAAAATTTTTTTAAAAAGAGTCAACTACAAACAAGTGTGGATAGATCCAACTCTTATTAGCTGGGCATGGTGGTGCACATCTTTAATCCTAGCACTTGGGAGGCAGAGGCAGGCGGATCTTTGTGAGTTCAAGGCCAGCCTGATCTACAGAGTGAGTTCCAGGCCAGCTGGGGCTACAGGGAGACACTGTCTCAAAAAGACCAAAAAAATAATTGTTTTTACAGGGGCTGGGGAGATGGCTCAGTGGCTAAGAGCACTTAATGCTCTTGCAGAGGGCCAGAGTTCTATTCCCAGCACCCACATGGTGGCTAAGAACCATCTTGGGCTGGGTATGGTGTTGCATGCCTTTAATCCCAGCACTCTGGAGGCAGAGGCAGATGGATCTCTGTGAGTTCAAGTCAAGCCTGGCCTACAGAGTGAGTACCAGGTCAGCTGGGCTACAGGGGAGACCCTGTCTCAAAAGACCCCCCCAAAAAAATGTTTGTACTTAAGCCAGGCATGGCGACTCATGGCTTTAATCCCAGCACTTGGGAGTCAGAGGCAGACGGATCTCTGTGAGTTCAAGGCCAGCCTGGTCTACAGAGTGAGTTCCAGGCCAGCTGGGGATACAGGGAGACACTTTCTCAAAAAAATGTTTTTAATAAATAAATGAATAAATAAATATTGTTTACTTAGAGCTAGGTGTAGTAGTACACAGAGGCAGGTGTATCTCTTTGAGTTCACGGCCAGCCTGGTCTACATAGAGAGCTCCAGGCTAGCTGGGAGTAAAGGGAGACCCTGTCTCAAAACGACCAAAAGAAAAAAATGTATTTCATGCTTTTTGGTATTATCAATTTTTAATTGGTCTCATATCAATTATTAATGTGTATTTACATAGTGTTTAAATTCATTAAAAGGCTAATTCTAAGATGAAACTGGCCTTTCCATCCCAGACTCAGGTTTGTTAGTATAATCAAACAGCTGACAGATAAATTAATTTCAACAAAGTTCATCATTGTTTATCTGTATTTTATTTGTCTTTATTAAAAGTAACTGGTGAAATTGCAAATGTTAGCAATTAAATGTTTTACTGGGTGTATACTGCCACTCAGTGTTTGTGCTCCTTCAAAACCTAAAACAAAACAAAAAAAAGGTTCTTATGTGAACTTGGATTATTGGAGTACAATAAAGTTTTCAGTCTTTAAGGATATGTTAGTTTTAAGAAATGATTACTTCTAGCCAGGCATGGTGGCATATGCCTTTAATCCCAGCACTTAGGAGACAGAGGCGGGCAGATCTCTGTGAGTTCAAGTCCAGCCTGGTCTACATAGTGAGTTCCAGGGCAGCTGGTACTAAAGGAAGACCCTGTCTCAAAAAGACAAATAAATAAATAAATAAAGATTACTTCTATTCCAAATACAATTATAGGATACAATCCATTCCTATATTTGGATGTGTTTTATATCTAGGACATTTAACCACTAGATAAGACATCTTTGGAACAAACAGAGTTTTGTGATAAGCCTAGATAAAACATCTCCAAACATTTAAGGAAAATTGGTCATTTAGAACCTGCTCCAAAGCTTACTAAGACATCTTGAAGATGGTACTTTAGAATAATGGGTTTAGAATAACTGTTCCATGTTCATACATAAAAGTACTTTAGTAAAGATTTATGTAGACTTAATAAGACAGTCTATACAAGTAATAAAGGTCCAAAGGGATTTGCTAGGATAAATATAGTTTGGAACTATATAAATAAGCTTAATTTCTCTAAGGTCATAGTTCAATCAAATCATTTACAAAACAAAATGTATGGCTGATCTAGGTTTGTTTTAAAAGTATTCAGTTTTTGCCCAAGCTTTGCCTACACATTATATAGTATTTAGAGGTTTAGTAAAAATTAAAATGCCTGCATTAAATAAAATTGGTTAAATACTTTCAATATAAAAATACTGACACACTTAAGCTAACTGAAAATACAAATTAATATTTGTTTTACTCCTAATTTGTACTAGATTTCCAGTGACAACTTTGGAATTAAATGTACATAAGTATTCTCCATATTTTTCTGTATTAGACAAATATTACCTGTTACAAATGTTTATATCAAGTTTAAAGCCTGATCCATGTGGAGGTAAAAACATAAAATTACAGCTTCTTTTAAAATAAGCATTTTTAATATTTGTATTGTTAAAGTAGAAAACTGCTTTCATCTTCCTATCAGAAGGAGTGGTGTGAACTTGGGTAAGAAGCAGCTAACACTCAGCAGACTGGTAGGCACACTGTGGCTCTGAGCTCTGACTGTAATACATGTGAACAGTCAATCAAAGGCACTTTGGTCATGTCCTAAGAGTTGATGGAATTGTTTGCCAGTGACAGCAAAAAGGCTGTGAACATGGGGACAATGCCAGCGAACATTCCTTCCTTGGATCCTGAGATGCTGTGTCTCCAGACTGTATTCTGAGGATGTACACGCTGGTTCATGAGAGGTAGGAGCCAAGAGAAGCCAATGTGTTGGTGGAGAATGCAACATAAGGTGAGAATTTATAGTCTGTCCTCAGTGAAAGCCGTTGCTGTTTCCTTGACCCTCACACTCTTTTCTGAGACAGGATTTCACTACCTAGGCCAGTCTAGCCTGAAACTCACAATGGTCCTCCTGCCTTGGTCTGGTGAGTGCCAAGATTACAGGCATGTGCTACCTGTCATAGCTCACTGAACTCATTTGGACCCGCACTCTCACCAGGTCTTCAGGTGGGACTGCCTCTAGTTTCTGCACACTTGAGCAAGACTCACACTGCAAGACCCACATAAGCCCCACTATCCTCCCTCCAAGGCTCTGTATTTTTTCTCATCTGTCAACTGGGAATGTCTGAGGGCTCCTATGGCCTCAATATTGTGACCACCTTCCACTCAGGCAGGCAGAAGAAGAGGCTGACATTAGCCAGGCTCTGGCCAGAAGGATTCAGTGGCATGCACCACAATAGCATCTGGGAGTTGGATACTGCCAGGCCAACAGGTTAGAAGGGCTTCAAAGATCCTCCAGGATTCTCTTCCAGAGAGGGAAACTGAGGCCCAGAGAGGAAAGTAAGGTCTGCATCCCATAATAGCTGGGATTTCAGGGCAGTTTGTGGCTCCCTGCCCACTGCCACCTTCTTCCTATCACATCCCAGCAGTAGAAACTGGTAGGTTGTGGCTTAGAGAAGAGCCAAAGAAAAGTCTGAAGCTCAGGCCCCGAGTCCTTGCACCTGCAATTTTCCCCTTACCTCAGAACTGTTAGAAATGCAGTCTTCAGCCCTACCACGACCTACACGCTCAGGGTCTGCCTGCCAACTATATCCTACGGCCACTCATGTGCACATGGAAACTGACATTAACACTGAGTTAACTGTGCTTCTTTGGAGAAATCTTAGTATAGAGATTGAGGGCACACCTTCATGGAACCTTCCAAAAGCCTGTGGCACATATACCACCTGGAGAGTGGGGTGAGCAGAAAAGAGTAGTTCAGACTCCAGGGGAACCACAGCCAGCCACTTGTCAGAATGAGAGGTGGGCCCCACACATGTGGCCCAGCATCTGCCTGCCCTCTGCATCTGTCTGCCAGATCAGCAAGGATTGACTGAGACCCCTAAAAGTTCAGTTTTAGAATACCCAAGCATAGCTGTATTCCAGAGGTCATTCCACTCTGGCTGGGCATAGGTGAAGAAAAGTGATGTCATTCATCTCTGGCACAGCTTAGGAGCCTCACAGCCTGGTCAGTGGTGACCAAGTCCACTTGGCCAGGTCAACGGCAGTATTCTCGCTCAATGCTGGCCATCAGCTCCTCTTCAGAATAGTCATAGGAGATGGCTGACTGTCCCTCAGGCCTCTTGTGGCCACTGCCTGGGGCTCTGTGGGTGAGAAACAGGCACAGGTAGACATTACCTTAAAATTCATCTTTACTGGCAACCACAATAGTCTTTAATAATAGGTCCATCCTCACACCCAAACCTAAAACCTCTGCTCCAGGGACACCCAAATTTCTTTCCTACCCAACACATGGGCATGATCACCCTCATTCATTCTCTGCCTTCATCTTTTAATATTATCAACCAAGACTTGGAGTGAAGGAGAAGGAGGTACACGCAGAATGAGTGAGGTGGGTCTGGGGTTCAAATGCAAGTACTGTCACAGCCCAGCCACCCCAGCCACTGAGGGTAAGTCATTTGTACCTTAAAAACACAGCTTTCTTCTAAGTTTGTTCTGAGGCATAAAAAGATAATGCATGGACAGAGATGAAATGGGAGCCCAATGCTGTCAGAGCTTACGGATGGGAGCTAGAAGCACCAGGCCCATGTGCTAGCTCACCCCACTTCCTTCGTGCTAGTAACTACTGGGATTTCGCAGCAGCTGCTGTGGGATGAAGATGAGACTTGAAGAGAGTTCCCACTGCTGTTGTTAGAGCTCAGAGTGATTCCACCAGCTGGGACCCCACCTACATGTCCTCCTCCTGTGATAGCTTTAATTAATTGTCAGCTTGACACAATGCAGAATCACCTGCTAAGAGAGTCTCATTGAAGGATTGTCTAGGTCAGGTTGGCATGTCTGCTGTGAGGGATTTCTTCTCATTTCTTTTTCTTTTTGGTCTTTTTTGAAACAGGGTCTCCCTTTACTTCCAGCTGGCCTGGAAATCTATGTAGACCAGGCTGGCCTTGAACTCAGAGACCCACCTGCCTCTGCCTCCTGAGTGCTGGGATTAAAGGCATGTGCCACCACACCTGGTTATTAATTTATTTATTTATATGGAGGCATACATGCCAGTGTGTGTGAAAGTCAGAGGACATCTCTGTGGAGGTTGATTCTCTCCTTCTACTATGTGGGTCCCAAGGACTGAACTCATGTTGTCGAGCTTGGTGACAACTTCCTTGCCTGCTAAGAACCTCGGCACCCACCTTTTCCCCCAGTACTATGAACCTATGGCCTTGAACATACCAGGCAAGCACCCTGCCACTGGGCCAAATTCTCAGGTCCTTGAGGAGTTTTAAAGAAAGAAAAGGACAGAGGCCTGAGCCACTATTTGCAGAGAGAGTAAGTCCATTTGCTTGGTAACTGTTTTGGAGCTCCTGGTAGTATCGTCCTCTATGCTATGAACTCCTATAGCAAAGGACAGTGTTCACAGATGAAGCCACTGCACACATCAGGGAATGTGAGTATATCTGAATGAACTTGCAGGGTCAGGAATGGCCTGGGAAGATCCAGGTCTCAACCACCACAGCACAAGGCTGCTACAGCTCTCTTCACTCCCTTTGAAGGCACAGCTTTGCATGTTCAGAGCCTCACTGGCCTGAAGGACAATGGGCTTGGAAGAACTTTGAGGTGGCTGGAATAACTGAAGAACAACAGGCTTGTGGAGGACATATGCCCACCCCACCCCCCAATACTTACTCAGAGGCACAGCTGTCTTTGGGGTGGTCCTCAACTCTCTGTTCTGGGGACACCTTGAGAAAGAAGAAAGGAAAAGCCATCAAAAAACTGTCAACATGAGACTACAGAGATGGCTCAGTGGTTGAGAGCACCGGTTCTTCTTGCAGAGGACCCAGGTTTGGTTCCCAGCACCTACATGACGCTAATGACCTTAACTCCAGTTCCAGGGAATCTAATGCTTTCTTATGGGCTCCAGAGGCACATTCACACACATGAAAATATATTGTCAACAGTAGTGGATTAACATACTGGCTTTAGGGAACCAGGAATAACCTAGAATCTGGAATCTGAAAACATCAGAGTAGAGAAGTTTCTCTCCAGTTCTAGAGCCCTAGATACCCATTTTTACAGTCAAGAAAAAACTAAGGCTGGAAGAAGGACTTACAATTCTCATAAAAAGAGCAAACAGCAGGACTGGAGAGATAACCTAGCGGTTAAGAGTGCTGACTGCTCTTGCAGAGGACCCGGGTTCGATTCCCAGCACCCACATGGCGGCTGAGAACCATCCAGGGGAGTCCGACACCCTCTTCTGACCTCCACCGCATTGCACAACATGGTTGCACAAACCTACATGCAGACAGTACATTCATACACATACAAAATAAATAAATTAAAAAAAAGAGCAAACAGCAGAGCTGAGGCCAGACCCCTTGCCTCCCAACTACCACCTCTCATGGTCACCGTGTCTCACGTCAGTGTCCCACTACCTTCTAGAGTGAAACTACCCTATTTGCCTCCTCCAAGGATCATATCACCTTCCAGGCTCAAGAGCCCCGTACCCTCCCTTCAAGTATTCTTTTTTTTTTTTAATTATAGTAGTTGTGGGAGACAAGCCCATGCTCACCAGTGAGGGACTGGATGATAAACTGTGGTAGAGTCAAGAGACTGCAGGATGCCAAGGCTCTAAAGCATAAAAATGTCTCAGAAAATGAGGAAAGGGCTAGAGGGGAACTGGATATACTCTATGTTCTGTATACATATTGCATAGGTTGGAGTGAGAAATATACACCCACAGGAGCCTGGGAAGACACAAACCAAACGCTAACTTTGTTTTTGTAATAAATTACATAAATCACAGGTGAATTATTGTTTTGTTTTGTTTTACTACCTGGGTCTCTCAAGCATTTTTATAACAAACAGACATTGCTTTATAATTGGGGAATACAATAAACAATACTTCGGGAGTAAATACTGAATACATAAAAATCCAAAGCTATACTTTTCCCATTTTACTAGTTTTTAAACTACCAAGAATCAAGATACCTAAATCTGAGCCTGGTATGGTGACACACATCTCTAATGCTAACACAAGGGTTACTGGGGCAGGAGGATTGTCCAAAATACAAGGCCAGCCCAGGTTACATAGCAAAGCCTTGTCTCAAGACAACAACAACAAGAATAAGAAGATATTAAATCTATGTGTGGAAAAAGAAATCTTTCATTTAGGAAAAAAGGATACTTATCACATATAAAAATGGGTAGAAACATTGTGTTATTAGAGAAACATCTATGTTATTTCACTTCTTAGAAGTCCTAACCACTGTGCAGGAAGAGAGCATGCACACCCTCCCAAGGACAGCGAGGTGTACAGTAGAGCAGGGACACCTACTTACACAACCTTAGAAAGAATTCACCTGTCTTTTGAGCCAAGAAGTAAACTGTGGGAGTCATAAGAGTTCCTTACTCTATAAAGAAGAACCAAGATCCTGTTTTGATGAATTTTAAATACAAAATACAAAACATTCTCTGACCCAGATGAGGGGGGAAAATAATCCTTCTTCCAATGTCTCAAGTCTCATGCAATAAAATCCAAAGGTCTGTTGAATCCACCTTTTCGATTATGTACTGCCGGTACTTCCTCTTCTGAGACACGTTGATGGCATAGGCATTTACAGAGCCATCTACCTTCTTCCCTTTTGTGGAGTCAAAAGAGGCAAATCCCATTAATTTCATCATTTCTATTTCTTCCTCTGTTTTACCTTCTAAATCTTCCTCAGTAATCTGACGTTCTTTGCTCTTTATTTCTTTTGTTTCTTTCTTTTCCTCGTCTCTTCTTTCTTTCAGTCGAGAAGAGGAAGGAGATGTGGATATGTGTCGCCTTGGAGATCTGGAGCGTCTTCGGTGTGGAGATCTCGAGCGGCTCCTTCTTCGATCTCGTTCTCGAGATCTGGACCTTTCCCGGAGCCTTCATTCTTGATCCCTGGATGTGGACCGGGACCACCTACGCTCCCTGCGCCGGAGAGTGGCTGCGCTGCGACCCATCGGAGTCCTACTCCTCCTCCGACCACCCCGGAAATGGCAGCAAGTATTCATGTTTAACCTGGGCACAGAGACTTACGCCTACAACCCAGCCCTTTGGAGGCTAAGGCAGGAGAAATGCCATGAGTTAAAAGCCAACCTGGGGGCTGGAGAGATGGCTCAGTGGTTAAAAGCAACAACTGCTCTTCCAGAGGACCTGAGTTCGATTCCCAGAACCCACATGGTGGCTAATGGTAGCAAATGCCTTTAATCTTAACACTCAAGAGGCAAGAGGCAGGTGGATCTCTGTGAGTTCAGGGCCATCCTGGTCTACAGAGTGAGTTACAGAACAGCTGGGGCTATAGGGAGACCCTGTCTCAAAAAGACAAACTTTTTTTTTAATTAAAAAAAAAAAGCTAACCTGGGCTACAGAGTGAGAGTCTGTCTCAAAATATGTATGCATATGTTTAAGTAGCTAAAAATATTTTGAAAGAACTGTGAGCGATAAATTTATGTTGCTTATAAATGTCCCAGCCTAAGACATTTTGTTATAGCAGCTTGAAGGAACTAAGATTCAAGGACAAGGTAAAAACATCCTAAAAGCTTCTAGGATAGAAGACACAGGTATACACAGGTCACCTACAGTGAAGAATTACATGAGCGGGCTGCTCAGCCACAGGCTAGAGACCACGAAATGCTACAAAAATGTGGGACAGAGACATTTTGATTTCAGAATTATACTTATAAATCAGATCATTAGATATTAGAAAAAAACTAAAATTACCTTTCCAGACACAGAAAGATGTACAGTTTATCAATTGTGGTGGTTTGAATGTGTCCCCCATGGCTCCCAGTATTTGACCACTAGGTCAGTTGGCGGTGCTGTTTTGGAAAGGTCAATGTAACCTTCAGGAAGTATGCCATTGCTGGAAGAAGAAAGCAAATTAATGTGGGCAGGCTTTGAGAGTTCAGGCCACATCCCATTGCCAGTCTATTTCTGTCTTTTCCTGTGCTGGCTTGAAGACATGCATGCTCAGCTTTCCGTTCCAGCTGCCTCCTTCCATGGCTCCCTATGATGGACTCTTGGCCCTCTGGAACTGTAAGCCAAATAAACTCTTCTCTTTAAAAAAAAAAAAAAAAAAAGAGGATAAAAGATGGTTTATTATAGAGTGACCATGGCCCAAGAATACAGATTCAGGTCACCATAAATTCTGTATTCCAATGTGATAACAGTTTCATAAATCAAGACACTTCAAATACATTGGTGGAAACATCAGAGAGGTGGGTTTCAGCAAGGCAGAGAAACCTCTGTCTCTCAGATGCTGTCTGATAATACCTTTGGGTTGGTGGAAGCTAATGTTTGGTAATTTAACACATTCCAAAGAAAAATTGGTGCTGTGTTTACACATTCAAAATGGTTTGCCTAATAGTCACAAAGAATGTTACATCATATACAAAGGAGACCAACAAATTGCTATTAATGAGGCTAAGATGTTCCAAGATACTTTTGCTCTGGACCTACTATATTCCAAAGTCTCCATAATCCACTGAGGCTCTAATAAGTTAATCAGCCTTGCAGAAGGTTCTGCTGGAAGGTGTAGCTTCTTTCTAGGAATTTTCATCCACATCCTCCATTTTGGTTGAACAAAACAATCCCTCAAACTAAAGTAGTTTGGTTTATAGAACTAAACTAACTTGTTTTCCATATTCTTGCTCTTTCCAGGGGACAACCCCTAGTGATGGCTGGCTACAAGAGATGGTTATGATCACTTGACATGCTTTTACTGACCACTCCCTGGCTACTCATAGCAATGGCTAACCACTGGCCAAAAAAGAAAACTTTTCACTCTCCTTCCTCTCTTTTGTCCTGTAAGTAGTCTAGCCTGTAAGTAATAAACACTTCTCTAAAATTGCCTTGGTCATGGTATTTTATCACATCAACCATTACCTTTTCTGGAGAAAAGTGTTTGTGAGTGTGTGTACATGCATATGTAGGGCAGAGGCTGACAGGTCTCTTCCTCTTTTACAATCCACTTTACTGTTTTATGTGTATGCCTATTTTGCCTGTGTCTATGTAAGTGCACCCATGTTGTACAATGCCTGTGGAGGCCAGAAGAGGGCAGTGAATCTCCTGGAACTGGAGTTACAGGTGGTTGTAGGTGCTGGAAACCAAACAAGAATCCTATGCAAGAACAGTCACAGCTCTTAACTGCTGAGCCATCGCTCCAGCCCCTTGTCTTTGTTTTTTGCCAGGTCTCTCACTGAACTCAGAGTTTATGGATTGGCTGAACTGGCTGGCCATCAAGCTCTGGGGATCCTCATCTTTGTCCCCTCATTAATAGGGTTTACAGGCACATGCCATTATACCTGAGTTTTGTATGAGTGCAAGGGATCTGAACTCAGGTTGTTTACATAGTAGATTCTTTACCCACTGAGCCTTCTCCCTAAGCCTTGAGAAAGATTTTTTTTGTCTTTTTGAGACAGTGTCTCCCTGTAGCCCCAGCTGGCCTAGAACATGCTATGTAGACCAGGCTGACCTTGAACTCACAGGGATCTGCCAGCCTCTGCCTCCCAAGTGCTAGGATTAAAGGTGTGTGCCATCACGCCCGGCTAGTTTGGTATTTTCAGACAGGTCTCAGAGTTCAGGCCTCTGTCCTTTTACCCAGTCTGGCCTCAAATTCACTACGTAGACCAGGCTGGCCTTGAACTCTTTATCCTCCTGCCTCAGGCTCCTGAGTGCTAAGATTAATGGTATGCCACTGTACCCAGTCCGGCATGGTGGCACACACCTTTAATCCCAGCACGTAGGAGGCAAGGGCAGGAGTTCAAGGCCATCCTGGTCTACATAATCAAATTTCAGGCCAGCTGGGGCTACAGGGAGACCCTATGTCAAAAAAACAAAACAAAACAAATATATACATTGCCTAAAATTTTTCTAACTCAACCATTTTCAAGTATGTCCTGTAGTGTCATTAGGTATTTTCTCACTGTTACGTAACTGTCCCACTGGCCACAGAAACTCTTTAATCTTACTAAACCAAAACTCAGTCCCCACTAAATACCAGCTCCCCATTGCCCTTCCCAGCCCCTGGCAACCACCACGCTGCTTTCTATCTCTGTGAAGGTGATGACTCTGAGTTCCTGCATGTTGACAATCCTACAGTATTTGACCTTCACATTTCACTGAGCACCATGTCTTCAAATCTCATCCACCCACTATGTAGCATCTGATGGAATTTCTGAGGGCTGCATCCCAGCCCATGGTTAGTCCACCCGTGGCCCTTCTATGGCTTCTCCATCCACCCACCAGACACGGCGTTGCTCCCGGCCATGTTTTGGCGATGGCAATAAAGCTGCTATGATTGTGGGTTATATCAGTCTCTCTTTTCATGTCCAGTTTTTGATCCTTTGGAAGATATACATAGTTTCTTTCTTACATCGATATCAATCTCCAACACCCCAGCCCCTCCCCAGCTTCCAGTACCAGTTTTACTCAGTCATCCTGCAGCCATTTTTTATGAAGTCTTCCTACTTAGATTTCTTTCTTCCCAGGTCAGTTTCTGATACAGTCAGCTTCTGCTGTCTCCTACACGGCTGCTTCTCTCATGACTGTAAGGTTTGTTACAGTTTCTGTGATCAGGCAAGTGACAGAGTGAGAGGATCTATTATGGAATCCAGTATCTACACCACCCCCTGGTCCTGGCTGGTCTCTCCTCCTCTATCACAGGGGATCTGCTTGCTGCTAACAGGAAGTCACTGATGCACCTGGAGGCAGCCAGAATGACAAACCACATCACCACGTATACTGTGCTTCTGGAACTGGGTACAGAAGCAGAGTCACAACCTTGCAGTCTCACTGATGGCTTCGACTAGTTAACACCTGTTCAATTTTTACCCCCATTTCTCTATGTACCCACAGTTTGATGCATAGCACATTCTCAGAACAATTTGTTTAAGTCTTAAAGCTGACTCTCTTGGATGGGAAATGCATTAGCTACCTCCTGGAACTTGCAGCCTGCTAGAGCCAAGGAGAAAAGGCAAAGACACAGAGCCTCCTGCCTCCAGTCCACTGGCTGTCCGCCACCAGCTGCTCCCACTCAGATCTGGACCTGAGGAGCCAGTAGAATCTGGACTGGGGCCATAGGAACTGGGTTGAGCTCAGGGTGTGCATATGCTTACAAGCATGTGCACCAGGGTAGAAGAATGCACATCATCCGTCATGATCCCAGGGAGGCCTTGGGAAAACCGAAGCACAGACAAAACAAGGGGCAGGAATTGTGAGGAGTTGAATTCAATGGTCTCTTAAGGTCTCTTAGATTCTTACAAGCAGATGGGGGGAGTAATTTTTTTTTTTGCCTCCATATATGTAAATGTATCACATACATACAATGCCTGTGGAGCCCAGAAGAGGGAGTCAGATCCTCTGGAACTGGAGTTACAGATATCTGTTAGACACCATGTAGGTGCTGGGAACTAAACCCAGGTCATCTGCAAAAGCAATCAGTGCTCTTAACCTCTGAGCCACCTCTCCAGCCCCGACATGTGAAGGTTTTGTTTTTGTTTTTGTCTTTTTGAGACAAGGTCTCTGTAGCCCCAGCTGGCCTGAAACTCACAGAGATTCACCTGCCTCTGCCTCCTGAGTGCTGGGATTAAAGGCGTGCACCACCTCGCCTTGCTCCCACACATGAAGTTTTAAAGGTTACTTTTTGGAACTCTACTGCTTATTTTATTTACCAAAATATCTTACATCCTGCTTCCTCCAGTGAATGTTCCCCCTTAATTTTTAGCAACTTTGTATTATACATGCACACATATCAATTACATATATAAGTGACCTGGGACAAACTTCAGCTGGTTAAAGAATTCAACTTGGTAAGTTCTGAATATACACATGGGGGCTATCTATCCCACTAAACCATGGGCACAAGACACTAGCCAAATCCATGCCCCCTAAACATCCTCATCCCCTCCCCTGGTACCTCTTTTCCTTCTTGCCCCTGTCCCAGGCATCCCCTGATCTTCTCTATCACTGAAGATTGGGTCCACTTTCTACATGTCCAGAAAAATGGAATTCTCAGCATGGACTGCTCACTGCCTGGCTGGTCGCCCTGGGCACAGCAATGGCAAGATCCACCCATGCTCTCAGGTCTGCCCTATTTATTTCCGAATGGTTATGCTTCACCTTCTTCACAATTCGTCTTTCTCTGAATCCCAGGTTCATTGGTTTGGTTGTTTGGGGGGTTGTTTGTTTGTTGTTTGTTTGTTTGTTTGGAAACTTGAACACATGCCTAGACAAAAGAGCATAAGAAACCTCCTGGTACCTGATCCCCCCAGCCAGCAGTTTTAGGATTTTGCCATTCTGGATCTGCTGCTCACCACCAGAGGGCACTGCTCTTCTGGCAGAGAGGTCAGGGTCAGAGGCCCCTTGGGAAATTCCAGTTGTGGCTTCCTCAGCAGCCCAAGCTGAGCAGAACAGACGCACTCTGCCTGCAGAAGCCAGTCTGCATTTCTCGGTGACAAGGACTTCCTCCCAAAGAGGGTCTAAAAAAACCTCCCGCCTCTGTGAGACTGCCAGCAGATCTAAGTGAGGCCCATGAGGAGCAGTTCTCCAAGCCCTGAGAAGGCAGTACCTAGAAGAAAATGGAATAAGGCATACTCACAGAGCTTGCTAGCATGCTACCAAGAAAATTCACCTACTTTTTTGTAGCATTTCCCTCTGGACCTCCAGGAATAGGCACTTATGGAGGACTTCCTTAGATTCAAGGGCCAGTCTCATCTATGCTAGTGTGGTCTGGACTGAGGTCAACCTGACCTCCAGACCCCAGCTATTCTACCAGACAACCAATGCAATGTGTATGTGGCGTTGACCACCATGTCCTCTTCCTGCTATGAGCCCTAACACTGCCAGATAATACAGACCATGATGGGTCCCAGCAGCTTGGTGTATAAGAAGATAGGACACCCTGAGGTGCCTCAGCTCTCATCATCCTATATGCTAACAATGTTAAGAACTAAGGTGTCCCAGACATCAGGAGACAGAGTTCAGTGGGAACTGCATTGATGGCCTCAGGCTGGGGCACCTGCTGTGCTGGGTAATGGATTTATGGTGACTAAGAGGGAAGAACCTCTGTTCTGTCCAAACCACAGTTCTGATTCTCCTCATGAGAGCCTACAGGGCTGTCCCATGCACTACAGGAACTCAAAGTTCCTGATCTACAAGCTCCTGGACAGCATCTCTTGAGGTGGCACATACTCCAGTATCGTGGGTCATTTCTGAGACTTCCCTTGCCCAGCCCTCAATAACTACCACCAAAGCACAACAGCAGGCAAGACTCCATTGTGACCCTAACAGAGCAGAGATATTGGGGGCGGGGGGAGCAAGAACACTAGTGCCTCCACCTCTAGGAATTGTGCAGCTAGGTTTTCAAAACCATACTAGTGACAGGAAAAAGAATTCTTGAAACCTTAAGATCTCTTTAGATGCTAAGGTCTCCTAAGACCTGAGAGGAGCCATCCTTCCATTTTCTTTCTTGTAAAAAGGTGTTTCTGTTCAGAATCTACTTTTCCTTTTGGAAATAGGGTCTCTCTGTAGCCCCAGCTGGCCTAGAACTTGCTATATAGACCAGGCTGGCCTCTATCTCAAAGAGATCTGCCTGCCTTGGCCTCCTGAGTGCTGGAATTAAAGGCAGGTCTTTTTTGAGACGGTCTCCATGTAGCTCCAGCTGGCCTGTAACTCATAGAGATCCAGGTGGCTCTGCCTCCTGAGTGCTGGATTAAAGGTGTGTGCCACCACACCAGGACACGGAATCGACTTTTTTAATTTAATGCTTTTGCTTAGAATACAGAGGGAAAAAATTGCGGGGAGGGTTTATATGCATGAATGTTTTGCCTGCATGTATGTCAGTGCATGCAAGGTCAGTGGAGACCCAAAGAAGGCTTTAGATTCCCCTAGAACTGGAATTACAGATGGTTGTTAGCCACCACGTGGGAGCTAGGAACTGAACCTGGGTCCTCTAGAAGAGCAGTAAGTGCTCTTTTCCCGTCTGCTGAGCTATCTCTTTAGCACGCAGAGAAAAGGGCTTTGACACTTTCATGCATTTACATTGTTATACTTTGAGACAAGGTTTCACTATGTAGCCCTGGCTTGGATTCTTGGTCATCTTCCTGCCTCCCGAGTACCAAGACCACAGGCATGCTCTCCCACACTCAGCTTGTCCTTATATTTTCTGTGTTCTCTGGGTTCCTAGCTTAGCTTTCTTCCCATCTGATGGTTAGTTTTAATTGTCATCTTGATTGGATCTGCAGTCTACAAAGAGACAAGCCTCTGGACCAGTCTTCAAGAACATTTCCTGGCAGGATTAACTGAGATGCTTTCCCCCAGTGGGCCACACAGCCCAGGTCAGAGAGAGGGGCGGTGCTGCTAGCTTGCCAGCCTTCACTTTTCACTTCTGAGTGTGCCTGTCTGCTGCCGCCACCATTCTTGGATGACGCCAGACTCCGGCTTCTTCTGGTTCCAATGTAGACTGAAAACCAGTGACTCTCCAAGAATCTTCCAGGCCTTTTGCACCAGATTGGTACTGCTGAGGTTATCTATCTTGTTGGGCTGAGCAGCTATGGAATCCTCAGCCTCTCCACTGTGTACTGGTCATTGTTGGAATACCCAGCCCCTTGTGGTGTGAGCCAGTCTAATAAAACCATTTTTATAATACACATTCATTACATTGGTTCTGCTCCTCTAGAGAAGCCTTGAGTACACCCACCCACCCACCCACTCGTACTCCCCAACAATCAGACCCTTGCAGAGCGTCAGCTACCCTCTAAGTGCTGATGTTCACACAATTACAGTTTTAGCTCCAGCCACTTTCTACAATTGATGTGACCTTTCTAATAGCCTGCTGACCTTGTCTACCGGACTCTGACTTGCACAAAGTGGCTCTATCTCACTTCCAGCTTCATTATCTACCCAGCTACTGAAGTAAGAAACCTTAGTGGCTCTCGAGATCTCCCTAGGCAGTCTCCTCCAACACAATCCCCTTCTGTGAACTGATCCTGCTGGGACACAGGCTAGGAAGGCATATAGGTCTCTGAGAAGGTAGTGTTTGGTCTCTAGAGAGAGGGGTCTGGGGAAAGGGTGGAAGGGAGACTTACTTTTTGGTGTACCTTTACATTTTTTTCTCCATCCGCAGATTTATTACTTATTTGATTTTTTTCCCTTTTTTACATTTATTTATTTATTTTGGGGGGAGAGCACAGGCAACACAGGGAGGTCAGAGGACAACTCACTGGAGCAGGTTTTCTCCTTTTACCAGGTGAGTCCCAGGGATCAAACTCAGGTTGTCAAGCTTGGTGGCAAGCATCTTTACCCACTGAGTCACCTTGCTGGTCCCTTTTCAAATTTTTTAATAGAACATTTAAGAATAAGACAGAAAACTTATACTATCTCCCCATTATGTACAAGCCGGCTCAGCCTTAGCCTGGAACTGTGTGGGCAACACCAAACCTTTCTTGCTGCTGTTGCTTCCAGCGTCCTGGCTATCCAGTGAATTACACACTCACCTCCTGATGTGTATTTGTTTTTTAAGACAGGGTCTTATACAACCCAGGCTAGCCTTGAACTCCTGATCTTCCTTCTTCCACCTCCCAGGGACTGGAGTTATAAGAGTGTACCCTCGGGGCTGGAGAGATGGCTCAGCGGTTAAGAGCACTGACTGCTCTTGCAGAGGACCTGGATTCGATTCCCAGCACCCACATGGCAACTAAGAACCATCTTTAACTCCAGTTCCAGGGAAGTCTGACACCCCCTTCTGACCTCCACTGCATTGCACAACACGGGTGCACAAACCTACATGCAGACAGTATATTCATACACATAAAAATTTTTTTAAAAATTTTAAAAAGAGTGTACCCTCATGCCCAGCTCTAAAGTGATTTCCCACCTCTGGGATTTCCTCCTGGTGGAATGCACCATCCTTTTATCAATGGCTGGGAAACTACTGATCCTGTAAAGCCCTTTGGCCATCTGATGCACGGAGCAGACTTCCTGGACTTCACGCTATTGACCAGTGTATTCTTTGCTACAACCTCAAATGCAGATGGACTGCTACTCTCTTGGAGTTGTTCTGTTTTGCTCTGAGTCCAGCATCTTCAAGTCCCTCTGGTGGGTCAACTTTGCAGCCACATGCTCATCTTCCTCAGCAGTACAAGTCAGGATCACCCTAAAATCTTGGCTAGTGGTAACAGACAAGACTCCCTGATTGTGCTTGCCTACAGAAAGCCAGGGCCTTTGCAAAAGCAGTGAGAGAATCATTCAGCCCAGGAGGAGAGATCACCGTCCTACTACACAAGGCTTGAAAAGAATGGTCTAAATCTATGCTCAGTGACAGCAATATTCTTACTCTTGTTGGCTTTCCTGTGCTACCACTGCTGGGTACATAAGGCAGGGAAGGAAGATGACTGAGTTCCTCCTGCCCAGCAGTAAAAGCACTGAAAGGATGTTTTTTTGGACTGGGTCAAAATTCTTCTCTAAGGGGCTGGAGAGATGGCTTGGTGGTTAAGAGCACTTGCCGCTCTTGCAGAGGACTGGGATTTGGTTCCCAGCACCCATATGGCAGTTCACAACCAGCTGTACTTCCAGTTCCAGGGAATGTAGCACCCTCTTCTGGCCTCCATGGAAACTTCATACATGTGAAGCATATCCATTCAAATACTTATACACATATAAAATAACAATAAATATTTTTTAAAAATTCTTCTTTAAGAGTACCATCAAATGTCACTAGTGTGACCTAGCCGGGATCCAGCTTTTCTGGCAGAGCCCTGTTTATGCCCATCCCCCACCATGGCACTGTAACAGAAATCTGAAAAAGTGAGCACACTGCAGATTCCTGCTCCCACCTGACACAGACTAATCAATACTGGATAGCTCATTTTACTAAGAAACAAGCCGCTGATTAACAGAAGTGCTTCTGTGTTCTTTTTTTAATAATGTGTGTGTGTGTGTGTGTACACCCATGTGGTGCAACGTCCTCAAAGGTCAGAAGAAGGCATCAGATTTCCCTGGAACTGGAGTCATGGATGGTTGTTAGCCACCATGTGGGTGCTGGGAATTGAACCTGGGTCCTCTGCAAGAGCAGCCAATGCTCTTAACTACTGAGCCATCTTTCCAACCCCACTGACATGTTCTTGAAATTTACAATTTGAGGGCTGGAGGGATTGCTCAGTGGTTAGAAGCACTACTGTCCTTGCAGAGGACCTGGCTTTGATTCCCAGCACTCACATGGTGACTAACAACCATTGACAACTCCAGTTCCAAGGGATCCAATGCCCTTTTCTGATATCCAAGGGCATTGTATGACATGGGTGAACTTACATACACACAGGTAATATACTCATAAACATAAAATAAAAATAATAAATAAGGGGCTGGAGCGATGGCCTAGCGGTTAAGAGCGCCAACCGCTCTTGCAGAGGACCCGGGTTCGATCCCCAGCACCCACATGGCGGCCGAGAGCCGTCTGAAACTCCAATTCCAGGAGAACTCCAGTTCCAGGGGAGTCCGACGCCCTCTTCTGACCTCCGCGGCGTTGCACGTCACGGGTGCACAGACTTGCATGCAGACAATACATTCATACACATACGGAAATAAATAAAATTAAAAAATAATAATAATAAAAAAAATAATAAATAAATATACTTTTTAAAAATTACAATTCAATTTGTTGGGCATGGTGGCACATGCCTTTTATCCCAGCACTTAAAAGGCAGGCAGGCAGATCTCTGTAAATTTGAGGCCAGCCTGATCTACATAGCAAATTTCAGGCCAACTGGAGCTACAGTGAGCCTATCTTAAAAACAAACAAACAAACAAACAAACTTGACTAAAGATCTTATAAAACACAAATTCAGCCAGGCGTGGTGGCCCATGCCTTTGATCCCAGCACTCAGGAGGTAGAGGCAGGCAGATCTCTGTGAGTTCAAGGCCAGCCTGGTCTACATAGTGAGCTCCAGGCCAGCTGGGACTAAAGGGAGACCCTGTCTCAAAAAGACAAACACACACACACACACACACACACACACACACACACACTCAAATACGTAGATTTACTCACTTAGCTCTCCCATTCTATATAGATTGAAGTTCCAAATATTGTTGATTTTAAAGTTTTACTAACTTTGGGAAAGGATTTATGCCTTGGGCACCTCATGTGGACTAGAGGTTGAAAATTAATCCAAAAGAGGAACAGGAGAGGGGATGGGCCAGTGAGTTAAAGGAAAGGAATTTGATAGAATATCTTATATTCATTAAAATATGTAAGGATATCATGCAGGAATGTGAAAAGCTGCTTGTGAGATGGGTGAAGTAGAAGAATTCAAAATAGAATTACACATACACATGCATATAAATTAAATAAGTAGATACAAAAAAGTAAAGTAAAACAGGTGGCTTTTTTTTTTTTTTTTTTTTGGTCTTTTTGAGGCAGGGTCTTCCTGTAGCCCCAGCTGGCCTGGAATTCACTATGTAGACCAGGCTGAACCTGATCTCACAGAGATCTGCCTGCCTCTGCCTCCCCAGTGCTGGGATTAAAAGCATCTGCCACTATGCTTACCATAAAATTGTTAATGATATAAAATTATCCTTGCCATTAATGTTTTTCTTAAAACTTTTATTAACAACGATAAAAAAAAAATAAGACCACTCTCAAAACTGCCTAAATAGCTAGGTGTGGTGGCACACACCTGTAATCCCAGCACTTTCAAAATCCAATACTCCATAAACAGGTACAATTATTATGTGTCAAATAAAATTAAAATATATTAAAAATATGGATGAACATAGAAAGAGGTAATACATAACTGAGACTTGAGTGCTCACTAAAATATTAGCTAACATGTCATTTTAACATTTATTTTAACTCTTAAATTTTTAAAAATTTATTACAATTCTTTTTGGTGTTTTTGAGACAGGGTCTCCCTGTAGCCTCAGCTAGCCTGGAACTCGCTATGTAGACCAGGCTGGCCTTGAACTCACTTCTACCTCCCAAGTGCTGGGATTAAAGGCATGTGCCACCACACCCTGCCCTTAAAATTTATTTTTATGTGTATGAGTGTTTTGCTGCATGTATGTAAGTACACCACATGCATGCAATCCCCACGGAGGCCAGAAGAGGATGTCAGATTCCCCAAACCAGAAGGTAGAGACCTAATCATTAGTCACCTTATGGGTGCTGGGAACTGAACCCAGGTCCTCTGTAAGAACAGCCAGTGCTCTTAACTGATGAGCCATCTCTCCAGCCCCCTTATTTTTATCACTTAAAAAGATTCCTTGGGTGGATGCTCGGAACTGAACTTAGGTGTTCTGCAAGAGCAGGAAGCCTTGTTACCAGCTGAGCCATCTCTTTAGCCACCCTAAAACTATTTTTTTGTTGTTGGGGTTTTTTTGTTGTTGTTGTTTTTCTTTGTATTTTTTGAGACAGGGTCTCCCTGTAGCCCCAGCTGTCCTGGAACTCACTCTGTAGACCAGGCTGGCCTTGAACTCACAAAGATCCACCTGCCTCTGCCTCCCAAGTGCTAGGATTAAAGGTGTGTGCCACCACGCCCGGCTCCTAAAACTATTTTTTAATAAAGTTGAGTGTAATACAATATTCAGGGTGATGATTAGTGGGTATGGATAATCTCTAAAACATCCTAATCAACAGTGGTTGCAATTCTTTGTTTTCATGTCTCTGGTGGTATGAGGGATCAAACTCAAGGCCTGTGCATGTGAGGCAAGTCCTTTGCCAATGAGCTGTAAGTTTAGCCCAGTGGAGACAATGTTTAAATGAAAGCTCTATGAGGATAATTGTTATTTACGTTTAATATTCTTTTTTATTTTTTTTAATTTAATTTATTTTTTATGTGTATGAATGTCTGTCTGCATGCAGGTTTGTGCACCCATGTCGTGCAATGCCACGGAGGTCAGAAGAGGGTGTCGGATTCCCCTGGAACTGGAGATAAAGACGGTTCTCAGACACCATGTGGGTGCTGGGAATCGAACCCGGGTCCTCTGCAAGAGCAGTAGGCGCTCTTAACCGCTAGGCCATCTCTCCAGCCCTTAATATTCTTTTTTAAATATTCTTTTATGAAAAAAAAAGACCTCTCTCCTTCTAAATGTTAGATATCTATGAATATAAGGAAAGCTTTTCTTCCTATGAAACTAAAAAGAGTGTATTTATGCTGGGCATGGTGGCACACACCTTTAATCCCAGCACTCGGGAGACAGAGGCAGGTGGATCTCTGTGAGTTCAAGGCCTACCTGATCTACATAGTGAGCTCCAGGCCAGCTGGGACTAAAGGGAGACCCTGTCTCAAAAAGACCAAAAAAAAAAAAAAAGTGTATTTATGTCCAAACAATCCTTTCTTTTGGGGGGGAGGGGGGACATTCTCTCAAATGTTTTAAAGAAAGGCTACCTTCCATGGATGGTTTTCAGTTCCTTCTCATCAATCTTCCAATTGTTTTCTAGCCCTGCTTGTAAGTCTTGTAAGATGTGTAGCTGCTAAGGGAATCAATTACAGATGCAACCAATTTACAAGTCATAGAAGCGTAAACTCAGAGCTTTTAGACTCCTAAGTCATGGGGCCTCAAATTTCTGACTTTGGCCTACTGGACCTGAAAACAATGAATGAGTTTAAGAACGTTAAGAATGATCCTAGGATTCATTCATTAATTTGAGAAACATTTATAGTACAAGGGATACATCTGAGACACCTCCGAAAGAGAAACCACAGTTGTCTGACCACATTTTGTTTCCTTGATCCCCCTCTGCAAGCCTCCCTACGCTATTGCTTGTGCTCACACGTGGCTACCTGGACATCCAGAGTAGCCCTAGTGGATCAAGGTGACCCAAGATTTCCTGTCTGAGTCATTCTCCTCCCACAGTTCAGCATTTCCTGACAGCACAAAGCCTCTCTCCCATCACACTTCAGATAGCCACTTCTTTCTCAGTAGAGTCCATACCTGATGACATGAGACAAACCCAGCATGGCATTCCCATAGCAAGCAAGGCATGGCTGCTGAAGATTTCTTCGGCCTAAGCCCCAACTCCATCACTTGTGCACAGGGACCCTTCTCCCAGTGTCTCCTGCTTATGTCCACAGGCCTTTGGGGTATGCCTGTTGCTCCCTCCTGTGGACTCTGCACACCACCTCTAGCCACCCTCCATTCAACATTTCGTCTGGGGATCTTTGTTCCCCCTCTGGATCCCAGGCCAGAGTTATGTGCACCTGACTTTGTCCCTGATACCTAAAGCAAGCCCCACTTAGCCAGGGTCCAAGCAGTGGTTGGGACTTCCTGAAAGACTGTGGCTATGGTATTCTTCAAAGCAGTAACATGGAGGGAAAATACATTCCTTACTGTTCTTGTTTCCACCTCTGAAGTTTCTCAACCACTTGAAAATGACACTGAAAAACTGCTTCTTTTCTATGTCAAAATCTTCTCCAAATCTCTCAACTGTTTGTTCAGTTTTAGTGTTACATAATTGCAGGCTGATGTCGTCTTAGAGGAATCTTGTTATATAATTCTGTCCTGCTCATGCAGCTACGAGGCTAGATGAGACAGCTCTGCACCCTGAGAGACCAAGCTGTCCCAGCTCTCACCCCAGCAGTCCTTCCAGGATGCTGTGTCTGGTAGCCGCCCAGGAAAGCGTATATATTCCCCCTACCTTCCACTCCCCACCCCAGCTTCTGCAGGCGGCGTAGTAGTGGTTTAGCAAAGCCTCAGACTCAGGATGCCAGCTTTGGTCTCCTCCAGCCAGGAGCCGCTTATGATCCTTTACTCAGCTCTGCTGGAGTAAAGACTTGCCAAACCAGAGCGCTCATTTTCATTGTTTTTCTAGAACAGCAGGGCTGTTATTACAAGGGTTCTGAAAGGGAGGATAAGGAAACTAAAAAGTTCAACAGCATCTCAAAAATAGCCTGTAATATGGGAATTGCCTGGCCAGCCAAAGATCCGTACATGTCCAACGCAGCAGGGAGTTTTGAACCACTGTTTGGCAGGTGGTCCATGGCTGGGGGGGACGGGGGGGGGCTCCTTTCACTGCGTCCCAGATGGCCAGCGAGGAGTTCTTTGCCGACTCCTCCCACCTGGGCTGCAAGGATGCTGAACTCCTAGCGGCCGAGGGCCCTACGAGAAGGGAAGGTGGGCTCTGGGCTAGAAGAAAGCCCTAGGAGTTTCTACCAAGGGGTTTCTGTGCTTGGCCCTTTAAGGCTGCCTCCAGTAGGTCACTCTGAAATGGAGACAGTGGCCATGCACCCAGAGAGGAGGCAGAGGGAGATAAGCCGCGGGGTTCAGGAAGTACCAAGCTGCCCCAGGAGGGACTCAGTGGGGGACAGGAGGGGTCAGCGAGGAACTGAGGCGCTGGGATTGGAGAGCCTAGGTGTGAGGACGGCGGGGCTGGAGAGCGGTGAGGAGGGACAGGAGCAGGGCTGCAGCCGCGGCCCCCAGCTCCGGCGCACACACTCACCGCGCTGCCCGCCGCGGGTCGGAGCCGGCAGGGGCCGCGCGGGGCGGGCTCCTGGGGTTCCCAGGCCGCGGACTCGGCCAGCAGCTGGTCCAGCAGGCGCAGGGTCTCCTCCCGGCCGTCGGGGGGCGCCGCGGGGCCGGGGTCAATGCGGGCCTCCTCCTGTGCCACGGCCCCCGGGGTCTGGTCCGCCGCGCCGCCCTCCGAAGCTGCCTCGCCTGGCGGCGCCGGGAGAAAATCCGGGCTGCGCTGCCGCCTCAGGATCCGGCCGCTCCGGCTGCTCCCGCTGCCCATCGCGCGCCCGCAGTCTGGAGAGCTCAGACCCGGCGCGGGGCGGGCCCGGGGAGGGAGCGCGGCAGGCGGGGGAGGGCGATGGGGGAGGGGAAGAAGCTGGGGACACGAGGATGAGAGAATGGAAAAGCCTAGGATGCTGGGGGGATGGGGGAGACCGAGAGCAGACAAGGTGAGAGTCCGGTTTGGGGGGCTTGGGGGTGGATGGGGAGAAAGCCGGAGGCAGAGTCCTGGGGTGGGGCGGGTTTGGGGGGATGATGGCTGCGGGGTTCCTGGGGACGAATGGACTGGGGGTGACGGTGGTGAAGGTGGTGAAGGGGGTTCGAGGGAGAGGGAGACGGGTTGAGGAGATACTGGCAGGGTCGGGGGATAAGGGGCGTGGAGCGTTAGAGGGCGCCCAGCCAGTAGTACTGATGGAGGGGATGGATGGAGGGGAACTAGGGTGGGGAGTTGGGGGGGGGGCGCCTTGAGGGCCCGAGCGGGGATGGATAATGGTGGGAGCGAGGTGGGTTAAGAGGCGGGCTGAAGGTAGATGGAGACGGAAAAAGGGGGACGAGGAGGGGGGACGAGGACGGCAAAGCCCAGGGCTCGAGAAGGGGGAACCTCAGGGGGAAGGACCGCTGGGGACCTGGTGTGGAGGAAAGTCAGGGGAAGGAAGAGCTCCCTGGCTCCGCACACACCCGAGCACAGGGCGCAGCCAGCGGGCGGGAGCCACGGGAGGGGCGTGTCCTAGGGCGAAGACAAGAACTGGGATGGGAGCCTGGACTCTGGGGTGGGCTGGGAACCAGGATTGGAAGGCCAGGCCGGGACCCAGGAGCGGTCAGCGTCTGCGCCCAGAAGGCAAGACCCCAGGGTGGGACGAGGTGGGCGCTAGGGTGGGGATGCGGCTGCAGCTTATCCCCTGAACCCCTACCGTGTGGCAGGCGGGCGGGGGGCGGGGGGGGGGGGCGTCTAGCTGGTTCAGCGAAGGCTCTGGCTTTCCCACACTCCCCTTGGAGGTGCGGTTGCTAGGAGAACTGAGACTATTTAAAGCCCCACAAGCCTGGAGCGACCCTTACTGGCCCTCTGGGTTTTTGCATTTATGGGAACACAAGGACAGGCTTGTGGAAGGTGGGGGAGGAAGCGTGCAGGTGGTAGCACGCTCCTGTGGAGCTTAGTGGCAGGGCGGGTTACTTCACCTCTCAAGCGCTAAGTTGAGAGGAAGAGCAGTAGAGAATCATCCAGGCCTCTCAGTGATCTTCTCACCTTTAAAATGTCCCACAAGTACACAGACTTCAGCTAGAAGAGAAAGGAATGGGTGCAACCCTACTCCCTGAACCCTTCCCTGCCCCCTTCTGCCCCGTGGGAGACAGTGTATGAATTCAGAGCCTCAGGAAAACACCAAAATAGTAATCGCTTTGGGGAAATCAAAATTATTTAAATGAAAATAATCCCTTAAGGGGTAACAGTAGCTACTAATCATAATTCTAGCCTTTGGTCACTGGTTACTTAAACAGAGCTTTTATTTTATTTTATTATTATTTTTTTTTTTTATTCTTTTTGAGACAGGGTCTCCCTTTAGTCCCACCTGGCCTGGAGCTCACCAAGACGGTTCTAGACCAGGCTGAACTTGAACTCACAGAGATCCACCTGCCTTTGCTTCTCAAGTGCTGGGATTAAAGGCGTGCCCCACCACATCCAGCTGCAGGGCTGTGTGTGTGTGTGTGTGTGTGTGTGTGTGTGTGTGTGTGTCTTTTTGAGACAGGTCTCCCTACAACCCCAGCTGGCCTGGAACTCACAGAGATCCACCTGCCTCTCCCTCCTGAGTGCTAGGATTAAAGGCATGTGCCGGGCTTAAAAATGGCTCTTAGCAGCCATGTAGGTGCTGGGAATCGAACCCTGGGTCCTCTGCAAGAGCAGTCTGTGCTCTTAACCGTTGAGCCATCTCTCCAGCCCAAAGAGCTTCTATTTTTAAGTAAACTGACCTTATCTAACAGTAGGAAAGGCTCCAACCCAGAGGTCTTTACCACCCCTTGGTTCTGCAGATGTTTTAGGCAAGATCACCTTCTCCTTGGATCCCTTCCAGCCCTTTCCAAGGCAGGGCAATTCAAATATCCTGAGTTTAGCTCTCCTGTGTTGACATTAATCCTGATCCAGATTGGATATCAGAATCATTGTGAAAATGGAATTTTTTGACTAAACTTTTCCTACTGTGAAATGAAATTTTTACTATTTTTATCACTTCATTTTCAGGAGTAAATGATAAAAACTTTATGCCCAAGGAAATGGAATAAACATGGGACACATATGCGTGTCCATTTTGTTTGTATTACCAAGAGAACTGAGAGGGAAGAAAGTGTTTCTAACTCCCCTTCCTTATTTTTAATGGGATTTCTTGATCATCCAGATGTAGAGGACAAGGCCAAATACATGACTTGATGTGATTTGTGTGTTCCAAGTCTGCAGATGTGTCTAGTTTGGAAGTTACTCATATAAGTTTTCTCTTTATGAAAACAATTCTCAGCTGAACTCTTGCAGCCTGGGGAAAAAAATCAGAAAGAATTTTCCTTGAACTAAGTTCAACTAAGTTTAATCATTTAAAGGAAAACATGCTTTGTGCCTGCCCAAGTAGAGTCTGGTCATGTGACTCATAGTTTAAATATATCCCTGGCTTCTGTTCACCTCCCAAAACAGCCGATTTTTTCTGGCCACCTTTGACTTCAGCCCTGTTTCACCGGATTTGTCTCATTAGCTCTGCTTGTGAGGGAGTCCAGCCAAAGCCAGTGTTCTCCACTTTGAGAGCATGTTTAATGTCAGCCACACTTGTAGTCCTGGTTAGATGACCCAGAGTGAGTGGAACATAGTGGAGCACACCTGTAATCCCAGCACTCAAGAGGTGGAGGGAGGAGGATCAGGAGTTCAAGGTCATCCTCAACTCCATAGTAAGTATGAAAGACCATTCTGGGCTACAAAATATCCTGTCTCAAAAAATGAAATCCAGATTGAGTTTTATTCAAAGCATCCCTCACTAAGCAATTTCTGTGGTGTTAGGGATCAAACCCAGGGCTTTGTGGTTGCTAGGCAAGTGCTCTACCAACTAAGCTACTTCCCTAGCCCCCATGGTTCTACTTTTCATGCCTGGTTTGTCACTGGAGAGGCCATCAATGTTGTTAATTAGTGCTGATGTGTTTGAACAGCAGTATCCTATGTAATTGCTATTCTTTTTTAATTTTTATTTATTTTCATATGTGTATGAATGTACTGTCTGCATGTAGGTTTGTGCACCTGTGTCATGCAATGCCACGGAGGTCAGAAGAGGGTGTCGAATTCCCCTGGAACTGGAGTTAAAGATGGTTCTCAGCCGCCATGTGGGTGCCGGGGATCAAACCCGGGTCCTCTACAAGAGCAGTCGGCACTCTTAACCACTAGGCCATCTCTCCAGCCCCTGCTATTCCTTTCAAAGTGTCCAAGCTTCCCACTTGGTTTCATTGTTTGATCTCTGGGAAGGGAGAAAGAAATGGAAAGAAAAGATAACATTATTCATTAAGGACAATCAACAAGTTACAGAGCTCATTTGCAATATTTACTTAGCAATAATATTGCCTACTCAGAGTTGGCAGGTCTAGATTATGGTTGGTTAGGCTCATTCTATAACATGGTAAAAAATTCTGACCATATACAGTCACACAGGAATGCCTGATGCCCTCATTTAAAGTAAAAGAGAAGAGTGGAATCTGTGATGCTTACTCCCATAACTCAGCCAGGTCTCATTGCTTACACATCTCATGGCTTCTGGTTCCAAACTGGGGGCAGAGGAACAGGGTATCCAGTGAAGTGTCTCCTTGTCTTGATACTTGAGACCCCATTGAAATGAAGACAAAAGGGGTGAAGGAAGAGTTGTGACAGGGGCAATTTCCAATGAGAGCTGTGTCACCACATTCCTGCAGGTAGAAAGCTGATAGCTGAGAGCTGCCAGATGACAGGCGCAGAGGAACTGAAACCTGCCACATATGCAGGAGCTGGAGAGATGGGGCAGAGGAAAAGGGAATAGTCTTTTTTTTTTTTTTTTTATCTTTTTGAGACAGGGTCTCCCTGTAGTCCCAGCTGTCCTGGAACTTACTCTGTAGACCAGGCTGGCCTTGAACTCACAAAGATCCGCCTGCCTCTGCCTCCCAAGTGCTAGGATTAAAGGCGTGCACCACCACGCCCGGCTGTCTTTTTTTTTTTTTTACCACNTTTTTTTTTAATATGTGTATGCGTGTACTGTCTGCCTGCAGGTCTGTGCACCCGTGTTGTGCAATGCCGCGGAGGTCAGAAGCGGGTGTCGAGTTCCCCTGGAACTGGAGTTAAAGACGGTTCTCAGCCGCCATGTGGGTGCTGGGGATCGAACCCGGGTCCTCTACAAGAGCAGTCGACGCTCTTAACCACTAGGCCATCTCTCCAGCCCCTAGTCTTTCTTTTCTTAAAAAAATTTTTTTATGTGTATGAATGTACTGTCTGCATGTAGGTTTGTGCACCCATGTCATGCAATGCCTCGGAGGTCAGAAGAGGGTGTCGGATTCCCCTGGAACTGGAGTTCTCCTGGAATTGGAGTTACAGACGGTTCTCAGCCGCCATGTGGGTGCTGGGGATCAAACCCAGGTCCTCTGCAAGAGTGGTCGGCGCTCTTAAGCGCTAGGCCATCTCTCCAGCCCGGGAGTAGTCTTTCTATAGAGTGAGGGTATTGTCTTTGGTGGTGGTTTGAATTAGAAATTGCCTCAATCCAAACACTTGATCCTCAGTTGGTGGTACTGTTTGGGGAAGTTTATGAAACTTAGAGCTTTGCTAGAGGAAGTATATCCCACAGGGGGAGCTTTGAGAGTCTATAGCCTCACTCTCTTCCAGTTCACTCTCTCTGCTTCCTGTTTTGGGTTGAAGATATGATCTGCCTCTTGCTGCTGTGCCTCCCAATCATATTGGACTCTTACCCTCTGGAGCTGTAAGCCAAAATAAACTTTCCCATAATTCGCTTTGGATCATGATATTCTGTTACAGCAACAGAAAGTAACACATCCTCCATCCTGCCTGTTCATGCTTATATAGTTTCACTATGCTGGTGTATAATAGATGCGAGACTCCTACTGGGTTTCTCCAGGGGTGGTGCTTACCATGGGAGCTATTATGAGCATGCCATGGCAGGAGGGTGGGGTGAGGTGGGATGGACAAAGATTGCTGACAGGCAATCTTTGACAGATAGAGCAGGCAAGAAGCTGGCCTACTGAGCTCAAGTGCTCATGCCTGACCCTGAGCTAGGATATACACCCTCGTGTGGCCAGGCTATTCCTTCTACTAGGTCTGTGGCCTGGACAACTAGAAAAGCTCTCTGGTCAGAGCAAAGGCCAGGCACATATGGCACAGTCGCCACAGTTGCCGCCTCCCTGGCTGCATTACCATCTCCTTGCAGATCTGTTACACAGAGGAGAGCCTTCACCAACCCACCTTTCCATGTACCCACCATGGCCATGTGAGTTTTGGAGGCCATATAGAAACCTTTGGACTCTAGGCATGGCTAGAGTGAGCACCTGAGAAAATGGAATGGAAGCATAAGAGGGAGTGTGGGAAGGAAGCAATGTAAATCTGGCTGTTAATATGCAATGTTTCTCACAGAAGTCAGCTTTCGAGTATAGCCACTGGCTATAAAATATGGGACAAACAGGAAAGGTCCACGTTAAGCTCAAACACCCCACTGTGGTGGCAGCCTTAGTGTGGAAACTGTCCTGTCAGGTGGGTCACATCTACATGCAGCCAACCATGTGAACTCCCCAAAGATCTGAGGAGATGCTAAATTCCTGCCTCTCGTTAGAGATCTGAGAATTAGTTGGTCAATCAGCTCAGAGGAACAGAGGTCTCTAGTTAGAGCTTGGGTTAAATATTAAGAGTCTCTTGGTGCTTTGACTTGCAGCTCCTTAGCTTGTTAAGTGATGTCCCAGCATGCTCACAGGGATGGCTGATCAACGCCTGTGAACTCAGTACAAGCCCCCCGCTGGCAGGACAACCCATCCTTGGAAATGCCACTTTTCTTCATCAATGTGATGGTTAGTGTTAACTGTCAACTTGACAAAATATAGAATCCCCTGGAAGATGGTCCTCTGATCATGCCTGTGGGGATCATTGTGATTAGTAGGAAGATTCATCTTTTATTTAATATTTCATTTATTATAATTTTTATTTCTTTTTTTTCTTTTCGGTCTTTTCGAGACAGGGTCTCCCTGTAGCCCCAGCTGTCCTGGAACTCACTCTGTAGACAAGGCTGGCCTTGAACTCACAAAGATCCACCTGCCTCTGCCTCCCAAGTGCTACATTAAAGGCGTGTGCCACCACGCCCGGCTTAATTTTTTATTTCTTGTGTATGAGTGTATTGCCTGCATGTATGTAAGTGCACCTGTGTCGTGCAGTGTCTGCAGAGGTCAGAAGATGCCATAAGATTACCCGGAATCAGAGTTATAGACAGTTGTTAGGTGCTGTGTGGGTGCTGGGGATCGAACCTGGGTCCTTTGTAAGAGTAGCCATTGTTCTTAACTGCTGAGCCATCTCTCCAGCCCACTGGAAGACTCATCTTAATTGTGGGATGGACCATTCCCTAGGTAGGGGATTCTTGACTGTATAAAATGGAAGAGAGCTGAGCACTTGCATGCTGTGGATGCAATGTTACCAGTTCCTGTTGCTGTGACTTCCCCCAACATTATGGGCTGCAGCCTTGAACTGTGAGCTAAAATAAACCCTTTCTCCCTTAAGTTGCTTCAGTTGGGGTATTTTATCACAGCAACAGAAGTAACTAAGACAACCAAGCAAAGTGCTCCATCCAACTGACACTTCCTAAGATGCTGCCTGGCTTGCCATCTCTTTACAGACCTTGGCTCATTAAAGGGACCCCACAACAATCCTATTAAGTGGATGTTATTTTCCTCCAGTTTATGGATGGTAAAACAATGGCTCAGAAGACTGGAGAACTTGACTGAGGTCTGAAGGTTGTCAAAGGTAACAGAGCTAGAGCTCAAATTCAAGTGCAAGTAGTCCTTGTAGTCTATTTGTGTGGGGAGGGTACATGTACCTGTGTGTGGATATGTGTACGGAGGCCAGTGGCTGGCAGTCAGTGTTTTCCTTCATTGTTTTTCTGCCTTTGAGACAAGGTCTCTCACTGAACCAGGAGTTCACTGATTGATTAGACAGGTTGGTCAGGAGGCCCAAGGATCCTCCTGTCTCTGTTTCCCCAGCATTGGGATCATGGCTTGTTAGCTTGTCAAGTGAAGTTGAAGTCCTAGCAAGCTCACAGTGATTACTGATTAGTACACATCTATAAGATTGTTGTGGCATCCCTTTAATGAGCCAAAGTCTGTAAAGAGATGGCAGGGCACGTGGCCTCTTAGGAAGTGCCAGCTAGGTTGGAGCATCCTTCTTGGTTGCCTTACTTTTCCTGTTGCTCTGATAAAATACCCTGACACACACCACTATGTCCAGCTTTTTACCTGGGTGTCCAGGGATTGAATTTAAGTCCTCATGCTTACACGGTAAGTACTTTACTGACTCAGCCATCTTCCCGGTCCCCTTATAATCTATTCACTGTGCTAGCCACACCCAAATAAATGAGAACACTAACAGAAAAGACACACATGAGCTCTGAGTTTAAGGAAGTGCTGGCTAGTACACAAAGTCATCACATACAGAGTGACCAACTGTTTCTGTTTACCCGGGACTGAGGTTTTCCTTGGTTATGGGACTCCCAATGAAATGAGTTAGTTATTCTCCATGTATGGTTGTATGGGTTATTCAGTGGACAAGAATGCATGATGGAGAAATAAGTAAAGGCTGCAAGCCAGCTAGTTCTAGCCATTGAGCCCCAGGGATCCTCCTTGCCTGTCTCCCCAACACCTGGATTATAGTGAGCCCCAGCAATCTGTCTGTCCGTCTCATGGGCACTTGGATTACAGAATTACAATACTGCAGCTTTCACATAGGTGCTGGGAATTTAACTCCAGTCCTCATACTCGGAAGACAAGCACTTTACCTACTGAGCCATCTCCAGAATCTGGAGGAAATGAAATCTAAGAAAGCATAAAGGCTTTTTCCAGCCCCTCTACCCTGTCCTCTGTCACTAGAGCACATGCCCCTAGTGGTACCTCACTGGTACAGTATGTACACAGTGAGATCAGGATTTGGCAAGCTAATCCTGGAACCCTGGGTAAAATGCTCTGGGAAGAATCCCAAGAAGAGGGTTGACTTGCCTAAAGTCATATGCTTCAAATGTTTCAGGGCTTGGGGCTGGAGAGATGGCCTAGCGGTTAAGAGCACTGACTGCTCTTGCAGAGGACCCAGGTTTGATCCCCAGTACCCACATGGCAGCTGAGAACTGTCTTTAACTCCAGTTCCAGGGGAATCCGGCATCCTCTTCTGACCTCCGCAGCATTGCATGACATGGCTGCACAAACCTCCATGCAGACAGTACATTCATACACATACAAAAATAAATAAATTAAAAAAAAAACAAATGTTTCAGGGCTGTCCTTTGTTGAGGGCTATGATGTTCTACCCACTCTGTGAAGCTCTGGTTTCCCACTCAGTAGCATCATGGGGTGCTTTATGTAACAGAGGAGCACTGGGGCTCAGGGAACCCAAGAGCTTGCTGACAGTGCCAGAGCTAATCTGTGGTAGAGATTTAGGTGATTTTGCTTGAGAGTCTGTGTATTCTTGATGCTTTTCTTAGCCTGAGGTCAGGATCCCAACATCCGACTGTGCCCTCCTTCACTATTGAGCCACCAATTAGCAGACCAGCAAACTGCTGCACAGATAGCTTCTAGGCACTTCTAGAGCCTGTGCCTCTGTCCCCATAGGAGCCTGTCTCCCAGACCAGAAGAGCTGAAGCAGCTTCTTCTTCTTTTCTTCCTCCTCCTCCTCCTCCTCCTCCTCCTCCTCCTCCTCCTCCTCCTCCTCCTTCTTCTTCTTCTTCTTCTTCTTCTTCTTCTTTTTCTTCTTCTTCTCCTCCTCCACCTCCTCTTCTCTCCTCCTCCTCCTCCTCCTCCNCCTCCTCCTCCTCCTCCTCCTCCTCCTCCTTCTTCTTCTTCTTCTTCTTCTTCTTCTTCCTCTTTGCATCTTCTATCCCCTACAAAGATCACAGTGTACTTCCTTTTGGCTTAACCTGCTGTTCATGTGGACACTTGGCTGACTGAAGGGAAAGTTCATTTGAAGATGGGTAGTATAGGAACTACTTGCCATGGTAACTGGGCAATCAGAGTCTCTGACCCCATAGTCAATGCAACACTACTGGGCCCTAGCTATAAAGGGGGACTGCAGCAGCCGTCAGGGGTCCATCTGGCTCTTGCTTCTGGCTGTATGTTTCAGATTTCTGGGTGGGGTAGGTAAAAGGACCTTGGTTGTATTTCCTTTGATTTGAACTTCTGATTGGCTGGCAGCTAGTTCCCATGCAGCAGCTGAGCACTGTGGTCTAGTGCTTACCTGGGGGAGGAGTATGCCTTTGATGTGGAGGTGGCACCCACGTCCCAGGGACTGATGTGCAATTCTGTAAGTGCCTGTTATGTCTCTTGGCATTGTGCTAAGCTCTGGGGACAGAGAAGAATTTGACAGAGAGCTTGACCTCCAAGAGGTATCCCCTGACTGAGAGGATCGAGTTAGTGACTTGGTACAGCTGGTGATAGGGAGCTGACACAGGGTTCACTCCAAGTCAGGGCAAGCATCTTAATCTGGGTGCCAGGATGACTTCCCGATGGAGGTGGCCATTATGAGCTCTCCAGACAGAATCCATGAAGAGGGCACCTCAAAGTCATGGGGTCAAGGGCAGCTCTGCCTGTCTGGAGAGGGATGTGCAGAGGAGAGGCGATGGAGCTAGACTAGGGGAGCACTAAACATTAATTTCTGCTCTCTGCCCTAGACTATGGGAGGGTGAGGCTGTGGGAGGGGTGGAACTGTGGGAGGAGCACTTTGGTATGAGCTTGGGAGGGACTGTGGTGAGGAAGATGGAATGGAGAGGTCAAACTGATAGGCTCTGCTGGATCAGGGCTGCACTGGGCCACACATGACTTTTCTGACTGGCTGTGGCCTTGTCTTCTTCCCCAGGAATCAGTCCTCCACCCTGAAGGAACACAGGATAGCCACTTCTTCTCCTTTCCCTGAACATCACCAGCTCCTACCAGCCTCTTGCCCCTAGACTCTGCTGGAGGGGAGTGGCCTTAGGGACTAGGTTAGTGGCCAAGGCCAGAGAACCAGGCTCAACCTGTCTTCCTTGCGGCCAGCTTCCCACTCTCACCAGATCTGGACTGATTCCCAGAGAAGGGATTCAAAGGAAGAGGAAGGAGGAACCACGCTGTTCCCAGGGCCAGGGCCAATAGATAAAATTAGAGCAATTTAGTCTAACTGTCTTAACTAGCTTTATTTCAATTCTAGAACTGGGCAACATTTCTTTCCATAGGACAGAGCCAATATTCCGATGCACTTGGCCAAGAGGTTGGTTTTAAAGTTAGAAGAGATGTTCTTTCAAAATGCCCCACCGTGAAGTGCGGACAAGAAGACAGAATAATAGAAAAAGAGAATGGATTAGTTGACATCATCTTAACTTTTTCTGTGAAAAGGCTTAGGGCAGAGGAATCCTCCCTGTGAAGAAGCTTGAAGCTGCCCTACTCCAGGGATCTACTCCTCGAATCCTGCTTTTTCAGAAGGTTTCAGCTTGACTGCATGGAATTTATCAGGAGTCTATAACGAGGATATTTTAAGGAGAGACACTTGTATCCCTATGTTTGGCTATTAGACAATTGAAACAATGGTCCTCAACAAATTGGACTGTTCCAGGAATATCATGCTGGGAAAAGGAAATGGTGTAAGCCTGGTTCCAGGGGCTGGAGAGATGGCTCAGCAGTTAAGAGCACTGGCTTCTCTTGCAGAGGACCTGGGTAGGGTTCCCAACACCTACATGGTGGCTATCAACTGTCTTAACTCCAGTTACAGGGGATCTGAGACCCTCTTCTGACTTCTGTGGGCATTATATGACATAAAGGGCACTTACAAACACACAGGCAAAAATCCATACACATAAAATAAAAGTATATATATATATATATATATATATATATATATATATATATGCCTGATTCCAGCCAGAGGAGGAATTTGTCTCATGGAACAAGGTTTCACATAGTTCTGCAACTTCTCAGACCATCTTGCAGGACAGTGATGACCTTGACCAAGACTGCTTAGCTATACACACCTCTAGCCCTTTATTTAAACCCAAACTTCAGACTGCAGAGATGGCTCAAGACTAGGAAAGTGCTTGTCATGCAAGCATGGACCTGTAATCCCAGTGCTGGAGAGAGAAGATAGGAGGATCTGGGAGTTCTCTAGTCTAACCACAACACCAAGCTCCAGTTTCTGGTAAGAAACCCTGTAACTCCAGCTGGCCTGGAAATCGCTATGTAGACCAGGCTGGCATTGATTTCACAGAGATCCACCTTCTTCTGCCTCAAAAGTGCTGGGATTAAAGATGTGTGCCACCGTGCCTGGTTCACAAATAAAATTTTAATAAAACAAGTACATGCTAGGACTTGGGAAGAATCACTAAACTTCTTTGTTCTTCTTCCCAATGAGACCACACTAAGTTTTTGATCTCTGCTTTTCATTATTCCTTGTCTGCTTAATTGGCCTAATAAGGACAGAAGTGGGCATGGGGGCGACAGGCTGCCAGGGCCCAGGCTCTGACCCCAACAACTCTAGTAACAACTCCATTTTTTTTTATTTTGGTGTTTTCGAGACAGGGTCTCCCTGTAGTCCCAGCTGTCCTGGAACTCACCCTGTAGACCAGGATGGTCTTGAACTCACAAAGATCTGCCTGCCTCTGCCTCCCAAGTGCTAGGATTAAAGGCATGCGCCACCACGCCCGGCTGTAACAACTCCATTTTAATTTTTGGCTTAGTGTGTTGGGACCCAATGCAGGAACCTAGTCCAAAAAAAAATGGATCCCTGTAATTTTTATGGCTTTTTGTTGTTATTTTAGTTTTTATAAAAATTTATTTACCCAGGCATAGTGACACACACCTTTAATCTCAGCGCTCCAGAGACAGAGGCAGTTGGATCTCTGTGAAATCAAGGCCAGCCTGATCAACACAGTGAGACCTGTTTAAATACATACATCTATACATCCATACATCCATACAAATAACTTATTTGTGGTGAGGGTATACCTGTGTGCATGTCCATGGGGGTAGGGTGCACATGTGTAGAGGGTGCATGTGTATATGTGTGCATATGGAGGCCAGAGGTCAACCTCATGTGTCATTCTTAGGAGCTATTCACATTTTTTGAGACAAAGACTCTCAATGGGACCTAGGACTAACAGATGAGGCTAACCTGGCCATGTAGTGAGCTCCAGGGGTCCTTCTGTCTCTGCTTCCCCAAGGCTGCAATTTATAAGCATGCATCACCATGCCCAGCTTTGGACATGGGTACCTGGGATCAAACTCAGGTCCTCAGGCTTATGGTAGGCACTTTAGCTACTGAGATTTCTCCCCAGCCCCATATTAAAAAAAAAAAAAAAAAAAAAAAAAAAAAAAAACAAGGTCTCACTATGTGTCCCAGGCTGTCCTAGAACTCACCATGTAGCCCAAGCCAGCTTCAAACTCAAGATCCTCCTGCCTCTACCTTCTGAGTGCTGGAGATGACAGGCATGCACTACTACAGACAGCTTTGTGTATTTTAAAATATGTTTTTGGTGGTGGGGGATTGAAGTTGTCATTTTTATTGAACACCACAGAAAGGCAGAGGACCCATCATAGATTGGAGATTGAGAAGAAATCACAAAATGTGAATGGAATTGCAAGCCACAAAATGACAGGAAAATTTGAAGAGGTCTAATGAAGTTTGTGATTCAGTGAATAGTATTGTAACACATCAAATTCCTGGGTAACTAATTGTGTTTGTACACTGAGCATGTGTGGAGGTCAGTGGATAACTTTTGGGAGTTGGTTCTCTCCTTCCACCTTGCTTTAAGGCAGGGTCTCTCTTGTTTCTGCTACTATTCCAGGCTAGCTGCTCTACCTTCTATCTCATAGTAGTTCTAAGATTACCATGGTATCACTATATGGTATCCTCCGGGATAGTGATACCTCATGCATAGTGAGATACTATGGTATCTCACTTTTAAAGTGGGTTCTGAGCCGGGCGTGGTGGCGCACGCCTTTAATCCTAGCACTTGGGAGGCAGAGGCAGGCGGATCTTTGTGAGTTCAAGGCCAGCCTGGTCTACAGAGCGAGTTCCAGGACAGCTGGGGCTACAGGGAGACTCTGTCTCAAAAAGACCAAAAAAAATAAAAAAAAATAAAAAAATAAAGTGGATTCTGAGGGATTGAACTCACAGAGTAAACACTTTCCCCCTTTGAGCCATCTCCATGGCCCCATATTCCTGTTTTTGAGTGCTTAGATGGTACATTGCTCCAGGGAAGCAAAGTTTCTGTGCAGACTATTAAACTTTTCTGCAGGTCCAAATATTTTACAGTATATAACTATGGCCTTTTCTTCATGAAAACAGAAGGTGATTGTTCTCTTATCTTGTTTAATAAATGATTTTGTTCTGCTGCTTTGTTCCTCTGCCCTCTTCTTTTCTCACCAAATGTGGGGAATCCAGAGAAAAGAACAGCTGCTCTTTTTTTCTTTTCTTTTAGGCAAGGTCTTGCTATGTAGCTCAGGCTGGCCTCAAACTCAGGTCCCTCTGGTCCTTGCCTTCTGAGTACTGGGATTACAAGTGTGTACTTCCAAGCCCAGCTAGTTGTCTCATGCACATGTGCACACGTGTGTGTGTGTGTGTGTGTTTACATGTGTACACCTGCCCATGGACACCAGAGGACGTTGTTGTCATTCCTCGGGTGCTAGCCACATTGTTCTTTGAGACAGGATCTCACTTGGCCTCTACTAATAAGTAGGCTAGGCTGGCTGGCTAGCAAGCCCTAGGAACCATCAGTTTTTACCTCCCCAGGACTCAAATTACAAGTACACACCACCTCGGACAGCTTTTTAGTGGGGTGGGCTGCGAGAAAGGGTCTCTCTGTGTAGCCCTGGCTAGCCTGGAACTTGATATTAGACTAGGCTTTCCTTGAATTCACAGAGATCAGCCTATGTCTGTTTCCTGAGAACTGAGATTAAAGAGGTGCACCACCATACCCAGCCAGCCAACTTGGGTCCTCACGCAAAGCAAGCACTTTATTGACTGAGCAATCTCCCCAGCCCTAGCCCTATCTCCTTTTGATGCAATATTTCTTTCTTTTTTGTTTATTTCTTGTCTTTTTGATACAGAGTCCTCTTGTAGCCCCAGCTGGCCTGGAACTCACTATGTAGGCCAAGCTGGCCTTGAACTCATGGAGATCTGCCTGCCTCTGCCTCTCAAGTGCTGGGATTAAAGGTGTGTGCTACCACACCTGGCTATTTGTATTTTTTTAAATTTATATATATATTTTTATCAAATCTAGACCCGTGTCCCCCACCCTATCCCCCCACCCCACCAGAGCTCATGCATTCTGCCAAACATGCTTTTCATCTTTTTCTCAGTCTTTCTCAATATTCTCCATGTGGAAGTTGACTGTTTTGAGCAGAAGTTCACTGTTTCAGTCAGTTCTTTGATGCAGTCCTGTTGTTGTTGTTTCCAATATGCATCACTCCCAACTGCTTGGACAAAAGCTCATGGGGTCGTGCACAAGAAATGCAATGATATTTCTCATTTGTTTTTGCTGTTACAGGTTTTGAAAGAGGGTCTTGCTATATATCCCTGGCTGGCCTGATGCAGTGCAGCCAAAGCCAGCCTTAAACACAGGTTGCTGCCATTGCAGGCATGCACTATAGCCAGCTATTGCTCTAAATCTGTGAATATTCCAATCATTCAGGCCCTCTCTCTCCACAACCTTTTATTTCAACATACAATTCAGAAGAGTCGTGATGATGTTTAACAACTATTATATTTACAGTTTTTATTGTTTATTTGTTTTCTTTCTGCTGCGATGGGAGCTCCTGGGGCCAGGGGTTTTTGCCAGTATCTGGAGCAATGTCTGCCCACAATGAAGAGCTGCTTTTTCCCTCCACCAACAATATGGATCCTTGCCTGCTTCCATAGCTGTTTGCTCTTCTGTAGCAGAGACTCACCTGGGCATCTGTACCAGCTGGTGCAGAAATGGGATTTGCTGGCCACCTTTGTAGGACAGGGGCAGATGCTCCAGAGATGGAGACATTCAAATGTTATCATCTTCTGTAGCTTTGGATTGGTATTTAGTGCCTCAGTTTCCTCGTCTTTCAAGTGGGGATGAATAACAGCCCCCCATCTCCATGCTATTTCAAGAAGTGAATGAAGTTAACTGGCTGTGCATGCCTACCACATAGCCAGTGCTTTTATCATTAAAGAGAACAGGAGCTAGAAACGTGCTTATGTGCTTGCAAAAGGTGCCTGCTTAAAACCTGAAGGATGAGCTGGGCGTGTGGCACATACCTTTAATCCCAGCACTTGGGAGGCAGAGGCAGGCAGATCTCCCTGAGTTCAAGGCCAGCCTGGTCTACATAGAGAGCTCAAGGCCAGCTGGGACTAAAGGGAGACCCTGTCTCAAAAAGATCAAAAAGAAGAAGAGGAGGAAGAGGAGGAGGAGGAGGAGGAGGAGGGAGGAGGAGGAGGAGGGAGGAGGAGGAGGAAGGAGGAGGAAGGAGGAGGAAGGAGGAGGAGGAGAAGGAGATCTGGGCCGCTGGGGTGGTGATACACACCTTTAATCCCAGCGCTTGGGAAGCAGAGGCAGGCGGATCTCTGTGAGTTCAAGGCCAGCCTGGTCTACAGAGAGAGCTCTAGACCAGCTAGGACTAAAGGGAGACCCTGTCTCAAACAAACAAACAAACAAACAAACAAACAAACAAACAAAACCTGAAGGATGTTCTTCTAGAAAATTAGTAAGAACAAACCAAACTATTGCCTAGTGCTCATAAGAAAAGTTTGTATATTGACCAAGAATTATAATTGACTAAAAGCCGCTGCCAATTCTGTGAGCATTTTCTAAAGACCCACCTGATGGACTGAAGTTACCTCTTTAAGGGGCTGGAGAGATAGCCTAGCGGTTAAGAGCATCAACTGCTCTTGCAGAGGACCCGGGTTCGATCCCCAGCACCCACATGGTGGCTAAGAACCATCTGTAACTCCAATTCCAGGAGAACTCCAGTTCCAGAGGAATCTGAGACCCTCTTCTGACCTCCATGGCATTGCACAACATGGGTGCACAAACCTACATGCAGACAGAACATTCATACATATACAAAAATAAATAAAAATTTCAAAAAAAGAAGTTACCTCTTTAAGCTGAGTGTGGCTGTCCCATGCTTGCTACATCAATAGGACTGGAAACATCAATAGGATTGGAAAGCAAAGCTGGTTAGAGCTTCAAAGCCCTTTTTGAGCAATGACGTATACAGGCAATCCTTGGAGGTGAGTGAGCAGAGCTGGGGCGGGGGGGCACTGGGCAGGAGCACAGGGCTGGTGTGGCCCCAAACCAAGTGGAAGAAGGACAGTGTGAGAACAGGTGCAGTATCTCACAGCACAATGGTTATGGGATGGGTGCTGGCTGATGCAGGGCCCTACCAGCTGCCAGACAGGGAGAATCCCCATAGTCTGCGCAGACCTGTTTTTCACTAGACAACAAAAACACCCAACTGTGATGCAGAATTAAAAATGTCTCCTTTGTGGGCTTAGGATGTGGCTCAGTTGGTAGAAGGCTTACCTAGCTTACACAAAGTCCTGGATTCAACCCCAGAACCATGTAACCCAGACAGTACAGATGGTAGTACACATCTGTCATCCCAACACTTAGAAGTCAGAAGGATCAGAAGTTCAAGGTCATTTTCAGCTATACAGTGAGTTTTAATGTGAGCCTAGAAGACATGAAACCACAAGTCAAAAAGAAAAAAAGCAAGCTTTACAATACAAATGTATTGTATTGTAAATACAATACAAATGTATTGTATTGTAAATACAATACAAATGTATCTCAGTGACTTGTATATAACAAATACTGCCCTATAACGAATACTGTTCTACTGGCCTGGAGCTCCAAGCCTACAGCTTCTTTTCAGATCTTGTTTCTCTTGAAACTTTCCATCTGCCTCCCACAGACAGCTCTTGTCACTTTGACCATGCAGGCCAATGGCTCCCTCTGGTGACCAGTAGTGGTATAGTCTTGGCTTGGGCTGACAGGATTTCCTGATTTGTATGGGACAGTGGGGTGAGGATAGGGGTGGGGGTTGAGGGGTGGGAGTGGACAGAGATACCATCAGCTCCTGGAGTGAAGGATTCCATGTGCAGAGCACTGTTTGATTCAGGCCCCAATTTTCATGAGGAGGAGAGAGAGAACCCAGGAGACTATTAGTGAGCTTTTGGTTGCTATGATGAAATATCTGGCAAAAAACAAGGGAAGGGATAGCTTATTTTGACTCACAGTTTCAGAGGCTTCTGTCAGTCTGTAGTAGGCTGGTTCCATTACTTTGGGACCTGTGGTCCAGGCAGAACATCATGGTAGAGAGGGCATGGTAGAAGGAACAGTGGAGAAGAGTTGCTCACCTCATGTTGGCCAAAAAGCAGAGAATGGGACAGGAAGGGTCCATGAGACAAGATGCACTCCTCAAAGGCATGTGCGTGACCCATGGACTCTTCAGTGGGTTAACCCATTGATGAGGGCATTGCCCTCATGAGCCAGCTTCACCAGCTGGGACCAAATTTTCAACACATGAGCCTTTTTTCATGAGGCTTTCTTTTTTATTTTTGGTCTCTGAGTGTGAGGATTAAAGGCATGTCCCACTTGGCTGGTTGATTCAACACATGAGCCTTTTTTCATGAGCCTTTTTTATTTTTGGTCTCTGAATACCAGGATTAAAGGCATGCTCCACTATGGCTGGCTGATTCAACACATGAGCCTTTTGTACACTGCCATCACTGGTCTGTTCCTTTAAATATGCTTAACTTAGTTTACTATTTACCTGGCCTACCTTGTTCTAGGTACTGTGCTGAAGGCTATAGGAAATGATCAGTAACAGCTTAGAGTCTCCTCACTAAATGTACCCATTCCTCCCTCCAGTCTGAGGAGCCCCACCCATCGATTGCTTCCAGATGACCTCAACTGTGCAGAAACACTCCTTAGCCAGGCAACAAGTAGCAGTCAGGAAAATCAGCAATCATTTCAACCACTGACAAGAGAGAACTCACTGAGAGCCCCCAGAGTAGGAGATGGGCATCTGTGGAACAAATAATACATAGGGGCTGGCGAGATGGCTCAGGGATTAAGAGCACTTACTGCTCTTCCAGAGGACCTGGGTTCAGTTCCCAGAACCCAGATGACAACACCCGTCTAAGCACACACATAGTACACTTACATACAAGCAGGCAAAACACTCTACAAATAAAATTAAATAAAATCTTAAAAATACGTTATATGCATTCTTCTGCCTTAATGCTCCCATGGTGCTGGAAAAACAGAAAGCAGAGAGCAGAGGTTGTGACTAAGTTGATAGAGTGCTTGCCTAGTATGCATAAAGTCTAGGTTCAATTCCCAGTGCTGCATAAGACCAGACATGGTGGAGCACAGCTATAATCCCAGCATTTCAGAGACAGGAGGATAAGAAGTTCAAGGTTATCTTTGGATACATAGCAAGTTTTGATGCTAGCTTGGGACACATGAGACCCTGCCTCTAAAGAAAGGAAAGGGAGAGATGAGCCTACATGGTTCTCCCCTCTTCCCAGAGAGGCAAGAGTAGGGTAGGACTAGGCTGAGAGGAACAGCAGGTTTCTTCGTCTTCCTTCCACAGCTGGAAGAAAGGATCCAAAGGATGGAGTGCAGGTGGTGGGCCTGGGAGCCCAAGAGAAGGACAGAGGGACAGGTCACCTGTTCCAGCCTTGGTCAAGCCCAATGAGGTAAGCCAGGTTTCCTTCCTGCAGGATTTCTCAGGACCTTACCGTACTAAGAAAAGCTCCAGGAATTGCTGAGCGGGAAAAGCTTTCCAGAACCTTTGTCCAGAAGCACTTTGGAGAAGAGGAACTCCCCCACCCCCTACACACCTTGGGGAGACTGCAACAGGCATCCAGGATGGCTGCTATCCTTGCTGCTTCAGGAAAGTGCGTTAATCAAGAGGAAGCCACCTCAATGGGGGGTGTCCTCCAAAGAGTGCAGAAGCAATTTCTCAAACGTAATCTACTGGTAAGACTTGAGTGGGTCCCTAGACCTAGGACATACTGTGGGTAGTGTTCTTCTTTTTCCTTTTTTGCCTGGCTCTGACAGGCAGCCACAATTGTAGGATGCTGAGAAACTAAATGTAACAGCCAAGTCATCAATGGGAGATGGATCCACTTTCAGTGTAGCCCAAGGCCTAGAACAGAGACCATACTTCTCACTTGGAGGCTGACAAGTTGACATGAGACACCTACACAGTGACACTGTGTTTAGATCCTTTGAACAGAGCGTCTGAGAGAGGAGAGAGCCACACTGGTGAATGAGGTCAACAACGTCTGCTGAACACCCAGCATTGGTAGAAGATGATGGGAGGCAAGGTACCTACTCTATATTTATATTTCTATAGAATTATTTATAATTCTATAACCTTGTAGGTTATAATTGTATAACCTACAAGGTTATAGAATTAATTAATTCAGTCACCAACATTGAGCATTCAGTCAGGGTCCTGAGGATGCAGAGGCCAGAGATCTTCTATTCTAGTTAGGACAGCAGGCACATAGCTAAGGGTTACATGGTATTATCTGGGTATCTTGGGACATTGTAAAAAGCAAGGATCACTTGTACCTGTGGATATCAAGGCCCTTTCTTAACAGAACATGCACTGAAGCAAACAAATATTGTACGAAAAGGAGACTGGAATGGATAGGGAAACTGAAGAACCTGACTGAAAGTCAACAGGAACCAAAGCATCCTGGGCAGTGGAGAATTCAAGGTGCACCAAAGCCATGCCTTAGAACCATCTGTTCATGACCCAGTACTGCTACTGCTGCTCCTGGATGCCTGTCACACTGCCAGGGGTATCTCCAGCAGCCCATAGAATACAGGAGTCCAGGTAAGAGGATCTATTTGGCTGGGCCTAGGTTACAGGCTAACTGCTGGGTGGAAGGAGTGCTCCTTTTGCCTCTATAGTGAGAAGTGGGGGCTGTTTGAATGTTGCCAGAAGTGCATCATGGGTGAGATATACATAGCAGGTAGCTCCATAGTAAAGACTCCTGAGCTGCTTAAAAAAGGACAGCAAGAGACCTGAAGAGAGGAAATGCTCAAGAGCTTCCAGGACAGACCTAGATCATGTTCACATGCCTGGTGCTGGGACAGAAAGGATAGAGCATGGAGGTGGAGGAAGCTGTGCCTTCAGGGACGGTGTGGGCCAAGCCATGAAGGAACTGGGCACCTAGATAAGCACTAGAACTTTAGCCTGTACCCTAAGACATATGGCAGGATTGGAAGGATAGGGCCAAGCTCTCTTTCCCATGGATCACTCTGGTTTCCATGGGAAATATACCCATAAGTATATTGAGGGAGTTGCTAATTAAATGGGGAAATCATGGGCTAGATAGGCGAAGTCAAGAAAGCAAAGTTGGCCCAGGGAGATGGCTCAGAGGGTAAAGGGCTTATCATGCAAATATGAGGATGAAGTTCAGATCCCAGAGCATGGCTGGAGACGGGCAATCCAAAAAGTAGATGGCTAGCTAGATTAGTCAAAATGGCTGGTTCTGTTCAACAAGAGATACTCCTTCAATATACAAGGTGAAAAAAAGATCAAGGAAGACAGCTGATTTCAACTCAGGCCTCCGCACACACAGAAACATGCACACATGCACACATACACACACACACACACACACACACACACACGTGCATGCACCCATCGGTGATTATTTCTGGTTAATTCAAACAGGGATGGTCCTGTTTCTTTTCCTTTACTCTCTACCACAAGTGTGGATTGGCTTCCTCACAGAAACATAAAACTTAATCTGAAAGTCTAAGAACTTTGAGCCTCTTTGTGGCACTAGGTCACAAGTGTTTACTATTTTTTTTCTGATACCTGGAAACTCCTTAGTAGCAAGATCTCTCTCTCTCTCTCTCTCTCTCTCTCTCTCTCTCTCTCTCTCTCTCTCTCATTGTTTGGTCTTTTTGAGACAGAGTCTCCCTGTAGCACCAGGTATCCTGGAACTGAAACCCACCATGTACACCAAGCTGGCTTTGAACTCACAGAGATCCTCCTGCCTCTGCTTCCTGAGTGCTGGGCACACCCAGGCCCACCATTTCTTTACATCCAATGATTGTCAACATCACTAAGGGCTCAGTTAACAAGTGACTACAATGTGCCAGGCCTCGCTCAAAGATCTAATATGGCAGTGAACAGCACTGATGAAAATGCACTCCTACATTGTAGGGAGTGAGATGTGCAAAGACGAAGATGCTGAGTTACAGTGCATTGGAAGGTGATTTGTGTGTTGAGGAAGGATCACCAGGCAGGTGGTCAAGAAGCCATTTATCATTACTTTTCTGTGTGGCCAGTTTATATAGTCTGGTGATGCAGGATACCTCACTGAGAAGGTAACATCTGGATGGAGACTTGAAGGAGGTAAGGAATGAGTAGGGCAGGCTAGACTCCACCTCAGGAGGGAAAGAGCAGGGTTTAGAAAAGAAGCCTGGTCATCGGAGTGGACCATGGAAGGATTTAAGACTTATGCTTTGAGCAGGAAGTCAGAGGTACATGCTAACTAGGACTGTAGAGCCCTGGAATCCACACTCTGCATCCATGCTTTTTTTTTTTTTTCTCCCTTTAGTCCCAGCTGGCCTGAAACTTGCTATGTAAACCAGGCTGGCCTTGAACTCACAGAGATCTTCCTGCTTCTGCCTCCCAAGGGCTGAGATTAAAGGCGTGCGCCACCATGTCCAGCAGATCCGTGATCTTTCTATAATTCCCTTTGTCTGTCCACTTCTACGACATTGTCCTATAGTGTTATGCCAGCCTACCCCAAGTATGATTCTTGAGGTTTGGAAAGATGTGTCTCATCCAGGCCAGTCATTTCACTATCTCTCCAGCCAAGCCATGTAGTACTGAGCAAGGGGTCCTGGCTGCCCAGATAAGCCTCTGTCAGTGGCAAAACCTCCAAAGAGGGTGTTAGGCAGATGGGGACTGTGAGTGGTGGGTAAAAAGGAACCTTGTAGAACCTGGGGGAGAGCTTGGAAGTATCACAACAGGTATCATTAACTGAGGCTCATGACTTGCCAGATTCTGGAAGTGCTGCACACCTTACTTCTTATGTCAGGGTCTTGACACACTGTTGAGTATTAAAAGCCCATTAAAATTATTTATTGTTTATTATTATTGTTTGGAAGCTCGAAAATGCACATTTGCATGCAGGATGTGGGGAGGTCAAGTGACAATTTTCAAGGGTCAGTTCTCTCCACCTTGTTGATATGGAGCCTTTCTTGTAGTTTTTGCCATGCTGCCCTCTCTAGGCTAGCTGGCTGGCAAGCTTCTAGGTGATTCTCCTATCTCTGCCCCCCATCTCATAGTAGGAGTACTGGGGTTCTGGATGTGTGCATGGCATCCAGCTTCTGTACATAGGTTCTGGGGATTGAACTTAGGTCTCGGGCTTGGGGGCAAGTTCTTTTGGCTGCTGAACCATTTGGCTGGCTCTGATTACCCATTTTCCATAAAGGAGATGAAGCTCAGTGAGGTGAAGCAGTGTACCATCTCCACAACCAGAATTCACAGAGGCAAGAATGAGCCCAGACCTCTCAGACTCTAGAGATGCTAAAATTAGGCCCCCTTCCATATCACACTTCCAGTAAGAATCTGGTCTGTTAAACTTTGTCATTGTCATCAGCAGAGCTATGTGACATATAGCAGATGTGAATATCAGTTTTCTTCCAGACTCTACACTGTTAACCCACTAAAATGTCCCTATAAAAGTTCCTGTTGGAACCCTCTGTCATAGCAGCCAGGGCTCCGCATCTCCCTGTAGCCTCAGCTGACCTGGAACTATGTAGACTAGGCTGGCCTTGAACTCACAGAGATATGCCTGCTTCTGCTACCCAAGTGAGTGCTGGGATTAAAGGCATGTGCCACCACACCCAACAGAAACAGGTTTCTTTTTTTTTCTACCACAAGACACTGTCATGTGGGTGCTGGGAATCTAACCCAGGCCCTCTACAAGAGTAGTCAATGCTCTTAACCACTGAACCATCTCTCCAGCCCTGAAACAGTTTTCTTAAAATATGAGAGCGGTGGTGCTGGAGAGATGGCTCAGCAGTTGAGAGCACTGACTGCTCTTGCAGAGGACCTGGGTTCGATTCCCAGCACCCACATGGCGGCCGAGAACCGTCTTTAACTCCAGTTCCAGGGGAATCCAATGCCCTCTTCTGACCTCCGCAGCATTGTACGACGAAGGTGCACCAACCTGCATGCTGACAGTACATTCATACACATAAAAAGTAATAAGGGGCTGGAGGGATGGCCTAGTGGTTAAGAGCGCCGACTGCTCTTGCAGAGGACCAGGGTTCAATCCCCAGCACCCACATGGCAGCTGAGAACCATCCGTAACTCCGATTCCAGGAGAACTCCAGTTCCAAGGGAATCCAACGCCCTCTTCTGACCTCCGTGGCATTGCACGACATGGGTGCACAAACCTACATGCAGACAGTACACTCATACACATAAAATAAATAAAATTTTTAAAAAGTAATAAATAAATTAAAAATATGAGAGCAGTTAGACGACTGGGTAGAAACTGAGTAGCTACAAGCACCAATTAGGAATTTCAGAAGAAAAAATGTAGATGGCAGATGACTAACATCAGAAGAAAAACAGATTTTTTTTTTGTCTTTTTTCGAGACAGGGGCTCCCTGTAGCCCAGCTGTCCTGGAACTCACTCTGTAGACCAGGCTGGGCTTGAACTCACAAAGATCCACCTGCCTCTGCCTCCCAAGTGCTAGGATTAAAGGCGCGCGCCACTATGCCCAGCTTTTTTTGTTTTTTTTGTTTGTTTGCTTTTTGAGAAACAGATCTTTTTTTAAAATCTTTTTGAGACAGGGTTTCCATGTAGCCCCAGCTGGCCTGGAACTCACTATATAGACCAGGCTGGCTTCAATCTCACAGAGATCCCCCTGACTCTGCCTCCCAATTGCTGGTACTAAAGGTGTCCACCATCATTCCCAGACTGCAAAACAGAATTTAAAAATGTGATTTAATATTGAAAAGTTTCCTAGGAATCAATTTTCATAGAGTCACTGCGATAGCATTGTCAGCTTGATAAAAATCTAGACTGAAAAGGAGAAAACCAGTTGAGCACTAGCATTCATCTCACTCTGCTTCCTGACAGTGGGTTCAGTGTAACCAGCTGCCTCCTGCTAATGCTGCCTTACCTTCCCTGACACAGTGGACTACAGCCTCTAATCATGAGCCAGTATACAGCCTTCTTTCCTAGTGCTTTTTTCAGAACAATGAGAAACATAACAACTACTGTAAATTGTCCTTTGGCAATTTGTGAAATACAGTTCTTCTATTTATAAAGCCACTCAGTCTATCGTTGTTGTTGTTGTTCCAGAAATCTCTAGGGACTAAAACAGATGTGCTAGAATATGGTACATGTAAGGCCATGTTTAACTAAGCTGGTAAAGACCATATAGACGAGTTCTTTGGAAATGCTCCCCAATGTACTCAGAGTCCCCCTCCAAATAGTGAACACTCGGCTCCCCTTCCTTACTTCTTTGTTCCTGTGATCAAATACCTGATGAAAGCAACTTCTGGGAGCTTAACAGGTAAAGATACTGCAAAAGTCTGATGATGTGAGTTTGATTTCCATGTAAAGGTAGAAGGAGAGAGCTGAGAGCACAAGTTGTCCTCTGGCATCCACATATAAGACATACACATATCATGCATATACACACACATGCATCATCATCATCATCATCATCATCATCATCATAAATAGGGGCTGGAGAGATGGATCGGTGGTTAAGAATGTGTACCATTCTTCCAGAGGAAGGGAGTTTGCTTCCCAGAACCCATCTTGGGCAGCTCATAAGTGCCTATAACTCCAGTTCCGATACCCTCTACTGTCCACTATAAGCACTCACACATAACATGGCATATATTCACACAAACTCCTAAACATAAACAGTAATAATATTTTTATTTAAAAAGAAACTTTTGGAAGGTTTTTATTTGGCTCACAGTTTGGGGGTATGATCCATTGTGGCAGGAAGGCACGGAGGCCGGAACACGAGGCAGCTGGTTGCATTGTATCTGTGCTCAGGAAGGAGATGAGTGTTGGTGCTCAGTACCCTTTCTCTATTTATTTATTTATTTATTTATTTATTTATTTATTTATTTTTGGTTTTTTTTTTTTTTTTTCTTTTTTGAGACAGGGTCTCTGTGTAGCCCCAGCTGTCCTAGAACTCACTATGTGGACCAGGCTGGCCTTGAACTCACAGAGACCTGCCTGCTTCTGCCTCCCAAGTGCTAGGATTAAAGACGTGCACCACCACGCCTTGCTTCTTTCTCTTTTTTTTATTTTTATTTTCTTAGTATTTTTGAGACAATCCAGCTATCCTGGAACTCGCTCTGTAGACCAGGCTGGCATTGAACTCACAGAGATCCGCCTGCCTCTGCCTCCCAAGTGCTAGGATTAAAGGTGTGCACCACCACGCCCAGTGCTTCTTTTTCTCTCTCTCTTTTTTTTTTTTTTTCTCTCTTTCTCTTTTTAATGCAGTCCAAGATCTCAACCCTGGGTGAGATGGTGCCACCCATTATTAGGTTGGGTCTTCCCACCTCAATTAACTTAATCTATAAACTCATTCCTTCACAGACAGGCCAGGAGATTTGTCTTCTAGATGATCCTAGATCCTGTCTAGTAGACAATCAGTATAAGCCCTCACACTCATTCACTCATTTCAACTGGTCTGTGCTCACAAGCTGCCACTTTGTTCTGTTTCTTTCCCTCTAGAAACCCAGGAAGGCTGCTTAGAATAGACTGCCAGGCCCCTTCAGTGAGGATGCCTGCAGCATGCCAGTGGCGCAGGGCATGGGGAAACAGGTGAGGTGCTTGGCCCAGACAGAGGTCCCAAAGGGTAAATGTCAGGATGAGGCACAGCTTCATGAGTGCTGTCATCAGTTCTCAGGAAGCAGAAGGCATCCACTCTCACTGGAGCAGCTTCAGACCACTGCCATCAAAACTGCTGACTGGGGGCTGGAGAGTTGGCCTAGTGGTTAAGAGCTCCAACTGCTCTTACAGAGGACCCGGGTTCGATCCCCAGCACCCACATGGTGGCTGAGAACCGTCTTTAACTCCAGTTCCAGGGGAATCCGACACCCTCTTCTGACCTCTGTGGCACTGCACGATACGGGTGCACAAACCTACATGCAGACAGTACATTCATACACATACAAAAATTAAAAAAAAAAAACAAAAAACCTTGCTGACTGGAGCGGCTGTGACATCCGGGTAATGGATGAGGGCCTCTGCTGGGCTTCATTTTCTTGAGGGAAGCTTTGCTCCCAGCTCATGAAGGCTGGAGGAGCAGTGAGGCCCTCTCCTTCAGGTGGCAGGTATGGCTCCTGCTCTGCTCCCCTGAATCAAATATTGTTTGGGTATGGGAAGGGAACAGAAAAGAGATGGGATGGAAAGAGCTAGAATAATGACTGTCAATAACTGTGGTGGATGGGAATCCAGTCAGCTGACGATAGCTGAAGTTTTCTATTCCAGGGCAGTCCAGCCAAAAAATAGAAAGAAATTACTTTCTAGATGGAAGGTGCTTCTAATATTCCACCGCCATTAACCTCAGGAAATCCGGTGAGGTAGGATTCACTGTCATAATCATTGTATCAGTAAAGTACAGGACTCAGAAATAACAAGTGACTTGGCCAAGGGCATCTAGTAAATAAGTAAAAAGGACATTCCAACCCAACTCCCAGGTAGGGCCCTTCACGTCTTTACTCTTGCAGCTACAGTTCTGGGAAGTTAATCATTGTAAGGTTGGTTTACCTGCACTTGGCTTACTGCCTCCTAATTACTGTTTAGCATGGGTAGTCAAAGTAGTCATGGGAGTTTTATCCACTCTGAAACTAACATCTTCCTTCCTCCTTCCTCTTCCTCCTTAATAGTGGGATTTGCATCCTATTTGCAAACCTCTTTGTACAGGTTGCTCTAGGTCTGCTAGTTCAAAATAATTTGGAAGCCAACTTCCCCACAACCTCCATCCACCCCATGAACACATACCTTGTGTTAAGAAAGAAGTCTGAAAAGGGGGGGGGGGGGCTAGAGAGATGACTCATAGGTTAAGAGCACCGACTGCTCTTGCAGAGGACCCAGGTTTGATTTCCAGCACCCACATGGCTCACGCCTTTAATCGTAACACTTGGGAGGCAGAGGCAGGAGAATCTCTGTGAATTCAAGGCCAACCTGGTCTACAGAGTAAGTTCCAGGCCAGCTAGGGCTATAAGGGAAACCCTGTCTCAAAAAGATCAGAAAAAAAAAAAAATACAATAATCCATAGCCACAATGAATGAGGTGGCCCCAATACAAAGTTGAATAGACAGCTGACAAACAGATGTCCTTGCAGAAGTACATTCTGTATAAGGTTGAGGTGGCCTCGGTTGCAAGCTTGTAGTTCTGACAGAGATAATAAGACAATTATTAATAAAAGCCCTTCCTTCATAACCTTCTAGCTTTATATATTTACTAGTTAGGGCTGACAAAAACTCCATTTTGATCTTGACAACTTTTGTATTTTTTCTCATAACTAGATAACTAATACTGGAGAATGATTGTTGGTTTTCTTAGGTGTAAAGATAGTATTATGATAGTAGAGAATATATTTATTTTCTTTTTTTTTTAATTTTTTTATTATTTATTTATTTATTTTTGTATGTGTATGAATGTACTGTCTGCATGCAGGTCTGTGCACCCGTGTCGTGCAATGCCGCGGAGGTCAGAAGAGGGTCTCGGATTCCCCTGGAACTGGAGTTCTCCTGGAATTGGAGTTACAGACGGTTCTTAGCCGCCATGTGGGTGCTGGGGATCGAACCCGGGTCCTCTGCAAGAGCGTCGGTGCTCTTAACCGCTAGGCTATCTCTCCAGGCCCCAAGAATATATTTATTTTCATGAGCTACCTGTTGAAATACTTAGGAGTAGAATGTCTTTTTGAGACATTCCTAATAAAAATGTGAAGAGAGTCTGGAGAGATGCCCAAGCCTGACAACTGGTTTGATCCCTGGGACAAACACATGGTGAAAGGAGAGAGCCAACGCCTGCAAACTGTCTTCCGACCTCCACACGTGGGCAGGTACCTCCCACCACACACAAAATTTAAAAATTGTAAAAAAAATTTTAAAGATGGAGGAAGAGACATTCTAGTGCTATGGTTCAAGGTGCTGGGACCTGGGTAGGTTTCCTTACCCCTCAGGTCTTTATTTTCTCACCTATAAAACAGACCTAAAATGATCCACTTCCCTTTTTCGTCTGGATTAAAAATGTCCATCCCCAGGGCCAGTTGCTCAGGGCTATGGGTGCAGTTGCCATCTCCTCAGCAGAGTCCAGTGCAGTGTGATGAGTGGCTTTGGGATAAAGCCTTCAGGGACTTGGTTTCCCGACCTCTGGTCGCCTTAACACAGGAACAAGGGGTGGGCAGGACGTCTGAGCGCGGGCTAAGGGAGTAGGCGGGGCTATTTCTGAATAAAGCAGAGCCGGCTCAGCAGACCAATCATGAAGCAGGGTCAAAACCGGCACCGAAAGCAAAAGCAAAAGCCGGCAACCCTGGACAGATCCCGGCATTTAGTCGCACAGGCGGGGCCGCTGGCCTCATAGGGGTGTGATTTCCCGCCCAGCCAAGCTCCCCAGTTGGAGCTAGTGCAGCCAGCTGGGCGGGAGGAAGGGTCAGGACAAGCTGGCTCGAGGGTGGGGGCGGGGAGGGGAGAATGGAGACCTTCTTTGGGCCTCTTTCTTCAATACATAAGTGTTATTTTAGTATTGAGGGCCTCGTCTGTACTCTGAGATCCAACCAGCTTGGTCTACATAGCAAGCGAGTTCCAGGCCAACTGGGGCTAAAATACCAAAACCAAAAACTAGTAACTTTGCTAGAAGTGATAATGGCTTGATAAGGCATAAAATTGGCAACAATAGCATGACGAGGGCCTGGCGATGTAGTAGTCCAGTTACAGAGTGCTGGTCTGAGTTTGATCCCCAGCACCACACAAATAAATTGTGGCACATCCTGTAATCCCAGCACTGAGGTGGAGGCAGGAGGATCTTAATTTCAAGGTCATTCTCAGCTACATATTTGAGGCCAGCCAAGATACATCAGGCTCTTGCTTCAGAACAACAACAACAACAAAAAATATATATATATATATATATATTTTTTTTTTTTTTCCGGGAGGGATGAATACTGGTGTCTGTGGGAAACTGACAATGTCTGCCAATTGCTTCAATCAAATGATGCTAGACTAAAGCTATTTTAGAAAGTAAACACGTTTATTTAGCACACTACAAAGAGAGCAGTGGGTTTGGCTGTCACAAAACTGCCTCCCTAGACCAAAGTTTTAGCTGCCACTTTGTGTTAGAAGTTATTATTTTCAGTGCTGTAGAGGGAGAGAACTTGGGACAGACGGCGGTGGCTTAGGCGGAGAGGAAGTCTCTCACCCCACCCTCCTTAAGGTATTTGGCCCAGAAGAGGGTGTCTGTAAGAGGGTGTCTGTAGTAGCTCTCCCAGATTCTTCTTTCCCTGATCTTGGATCTTGACATTTCAGTGTCTTCAGTTATCTCTGGTATCCTGCTCTCCCCAGGGCGAATTTCTCCAGCATCACAAAGCCACCCTCATACAAAACCAGAAGAAAACTGAGCTCCTATCTCCACCCTGGCCACCGAGGTTTTCGAATTCAACTGTTGGACAGTGAGTCACAGAAAGAATCTGATTCGTATTCATCTCTAAACTCTCTGCAAAGTTTGGTCCGTTAGCAGTTTTTAAAACAAATGGGACACAGGGGACAGTGGCCTGACAGACGAAGACTGGGCAGAAAACTGCACCCAAAACCCTCTCCATGTCACTTTGGTTTTTTTTTTTTTTAATTTTATTTGTTTTCTATGTGTATGAATGTACTGCCTGCATGCAGGTTTGTGCACCCGTGTCGTGCAATGCCTCGGAGGTCAGAAGAGGGTCTCGGATTCCCCTGGAGCTGGAATTCTCCTGGTATTGGAGTTACAGACGGTTCTCAGCCGCCATGTGGGTGCTGGGGATCGAACCCGGGTCCTCTGCAAGAGCAGTCGGTGCTCTTAACCGCTAGGCTATCTCTCCAGCCCCTCTCCATGTCACTTTGAAGGTTTACAACGGAGAGCACTTTTCACAGGAACTCCCTCCATTTAACGTCCGGTCCACTTTATTAACCCCATAAGGGTAGGTACTGTTACAAGTCCATATAATAAAGGGGACAGCCGATCTTTAAGGAACCAAGTCACAGGACCCGGAATTGCGAGGCTTGCACAATCTGGCTGATTCCCCCTAAAATGTGTCTCGCGAACCTGCACCCCCACAACCTCGCAGCAAATAAAACAGTCGTGGCAACGCAGCCCGCGCAGCCAGGAGCGTTTTTCTCAGGCTTTTGCACCAACCTCAGGGGCTCAGGCCTCCGCGCGGCCCCGGTCCGAGGCGTTTCCTCGGAGGTGGGATCTTCGGGCGCTCTCCAATCCCCAAGCCTCCCGCAATCCCAAACGGTTCCGGACCAGCGAGAGCCCGCGCGCGCGAGCCTGACGCCGGCGTCTGGGAAGGTGGCTTTTCCGCGGCCTGCAGGCGTAGCCGGAGCGTCCCTCGCTTGAATCTCCCGCGCGCTGGTTGACGGTGGGCGGGGCCATTCTCGTCCAATGGGAAGCACCGGGCACGCCCCTCCGGAGCGCGCCATTCACCGGCGATTTAAAGGGCGCAGGTCCAGGAAGCCGCTGGTGCTCCCGGTTCCAGCTACTACTCCTCTCGCTACCTCAGGCCTCAGTCCACGCCATGCTGTCCGTCCGCGTCCCGCTTGCCACCATCTCCGACCAGCAGCAGCTGCAGGTGTCGCCGCTGAAACGACTGAGCCTGGCAGACAAGGAGAACACGGTGAGTGCAGGGACGGCGCCCGCGGGGCTAGAGACTAGCCCTGGCGGGGTTTGAGGGTCTTAGGCTGGCGGAACCGGGAGGGTGGAGGGCTCCCCCACGTTCACGCACGGACGTCTTCCCGCAGCCCCCGTCCCTCAGCGGGACCCGAATCCTGGCCAGCAAGGCGGCGAGGAAGATCTTCCAGGACTCGGCCGACCTAGTGAGTAGCCCGCGTGGGGCCGAGGGCTGAGGCAGGTCCGGGAGCTGCCGGCAGGGGCGCCCACTCTTGGCGCCAAAGCTGCATTGTCTCAGCTGCTCATCTCCTTTCCCGCCAAGCTGTCCACACCCTAGAATGTCCTACGTCGGTCCATCTGTCAGTCCTATAGTGAGTTGTTAGGATACATATAGCATGCCTATGACAAGTAACGCTTTTCCACTGAACCACACGAAATTGTCAATCCAAAGTACTTGGTCTGGAAAACCAGCCATTTCTACAGGGTTCGCTCAGTGCTTTTGGGGGGCTTATTTTTCTCACCCAACAGGAAAGTAAAGTACCTTCCCCGGGCGTTGAGGAAGAGCCGCTCCTAAAAGAAAACCCCCGGCGCTTCGTCATCTTTCCCATAGAATACCATGATATCTGGCAAATGTACAAGAAGGCCGAGGCCTCCTTTTGGACAGCTGAGGAGGTAATTAATCATTCGGCGTGTGTCAAAAGAGACCCCAGCATGGAGGGCAGAACTGGTTTAAGATAAGCAGAGATTCCACTTGGGAATGGTTTAGACGTGCTAATTGATTGGCAAAGAGAATTCTGGATGTGAGGGATATAGTAATCAGGTGGTGTAGCGTCTAAAACTTTGTAAGTGTGTATGTGTGAGTGCCTGCACACTTAACTTACTAAGAGTGTGAACTTCTAAACTTCAGGTGGATCTTTCCAAGGACATCCAGCACTGGGAAGCCCTGAAGCCTGAAGAGAGATATTTTATATCTCATGTTCTGGCTTTCTTTGCAGCAAGTGATGGCATAGTAAATGAAAACTTGGTGAGTTTGCACAAAAAGGAAGCCAGGCATGGTAGTGCACACCTTTAATCCCAGCACTCCAGAGGCAGGCAGATCTCTGAGTTCAAGGCCAGCCTGGTCTATAAAGTGAGTTAGTTTCAGGCCAGCTGGGGCCTCAAGAAGACCCTGTCTCAAAAATAAAAATAAAAAAATTTTTTTAAGGTGGGACTAGTACTTACCTTTTAAATGCTCTGAATGGGGGCTGAAGAGACAGCTCAGTGATTAAGAGCACTTCCTGCTCTGGCTGGGGACCTGTAATTACAAATAAGTAAAATAAAATTTAAATGCTGTGAATGAATATATTGGGTATTTCCTCTTTTGTAACACCTTACCTTTTGTTCTTCTTGTTCATTTTTTTTCCTTGTACCACATTTATTTTTCTTTTTGTGGCTTATAATAGTTTGGGGGGGGGGTTGTTTGCTTGAGGCAGGGTCTCATTGTGTAGCCCTGGCTGGCCTGGAATTCCTGAAGATCCTCCTGCCTCTGTCTCTGGTGTGCCCAGCTGGAGCAGACCTTTCAGTGGCACAAAGAAGGGGGTTTCCAAGTTTAATGTGGGTGCATTTTATTACCACTAGGTGGAGCGATTCAGCCAAGAAGTTCAAATTACAGAAGCTCGCTGTTTCTATGGCTTCCAAATTGCCATGGAAAACATACATTCTGAAATGTACAGTCTTCTTATCGACACTTACATTAAAGATTCCAAAGAAAGGTGAGTGTCCAAATGGTATGCCAAGATGTTTTAGACTCCTTAATTATGGTTTTATTTCCAAGTATTTTAGTTCATAAAGGGAAAAAACAGTTGCAGAATGACTAAGCAGACTGCCGTAGACATTTCTAGCACCATAATTATAGCTGCTCTAGGCAAAGGAGCCTAAATTTACTTTTATTATCTGTTCTCTTAAATTAGATCCATTGGCTGTGTGGTGGCTCATGCCTGTAATCCCAGAACCTGGTAGGCCAAATCAGTAGCAATGCCAAGCATTCAAGGCCAGACATAGCTAAAGAGAGAGCCTGTCTCTCTTTTTTTTTTTAAAGACAATATTTTTCTTAGACCCCAAATCGGAAGTGATTATGTACTTGGCAGTATTGAGCCAAGAGATTAATTTAGAACAGTTTGGCTGGAACATTACATTAGGGGATTATAGAAAAATAAAGGTCGCTGAAGGCCTTTATATTATGGAGGTTGGGAAATACAGTGTTGGATGCAAATACTACGGTCAGCATTCGGGTAAGAACAGGATTGAAGAAACTAGGGTCAGGAGATTTGGATAACTTTTAAAAACTAGCATTCAAAGGACAGCTTATTTAGTAGGATAATAACATAGTTAAAGCCTGGTGTGGTGGCACATGCCTTTAATCCCAGCACTCTTTAAATTACTCAGGGAAGAGCTGACCAGTGAGAAAAAACTGAATATTTCCTATCTTCTCTTTGAGTAGGGAATTGGTAAACACTCATGTGGCCTTGCTGTCAGTTCTTGTTAGAGGTCTGTGGGATCATAGCTCATGCTACACTTCTACCTCTAGGGAATTTCTCTTCAATGCCATCGAAACCATGCCTTGTGTAAAGAAGAAGGCAGACTGGGCCTTGCGTTGGATTGGGGACAAAGAAGCTACGTATGGTAAGGGAACCTTTGGCCCTCCTTAAACCTGAACTTCATTTTCTGATTAATGCTACTGGCTTGTTGGTGGTGCTGTGAATGCCAAGTTCCTCACTGGAGACATTTTGGTGTTGGCTCTTAATTAGGAGAACGTGTTGTAGCCTTTGCTGCTGTGGAAGGAATCTTCTTTTCTGGTTCTTTTGCATCAATATTCTGGCTCAAGAAACGAGGACTGATGCCTGGCCTTACATTTTCCAATGAGCTTATTAGCAGAGATGAGGTGGGTGAGTCTAAAATAATGGTCCCAACTGCAACCCTTAGACACATGCTTTTTTGTCTGTTGAGAGGGATTCAAGAAACCATGTTATAGCCACTTTTTTTTGTTGCTGGGTCCAATCCAGAGTCTCATGCTGAGCTGTGCTCCCAGCCCTGAATCCACATTTAATGTGTGAAATCAACTATACATAAGCTCACCAAAGAATAAAAATACCTTAAGTAATAATGTTCTAAAACTACTTGTATTAGTAAAGTGAATTTGTATAGACCTGTTATCCTGCTGGCTTGAATGCATAAAACTAAAAGTACTTGGTAATTTGGGGGGACTTTTTCCCACCCTTTTATCTGGAATCACACAGGATCCTTTGTACTTCAAAATTAGTTGGTGTCTTACTTTGCTTGGGCTCCATGTATGTTCTTGTGGGTTCTTGGATTAGACCTGGTGAAGGGAGATAAAGATGCCCATGTTTTCTAGTTTGTTAAAATTACTGTGTAGAGAGCTTAGTAAAATGTCATATGCTTCATTTGAAATTGTATCACTAATTCCTGGATAGAAAGGCTACCTCGTGGCTGAGGAGTAGGAATGAATAGGCCCAGCCCTATATTAGGTTAGAAATTAGCCCAACTTGAAGTAGTCTAACTCTGGCTCACCTGGAACTAGACCAAGCTGACCTTAAACTCATGGGTGATCTTCCTGCCTTTGGTCCCAAAATGATAGAATTAAAGATGTATATTACCAGCTGGACATGGTGGTATGTGCCTTTAATCACAGCAGAGGCAGGCAGAGCTCTATAAGTTCAAGGCCAGCCTGGTCTACATAGCGAGTTCCAGGAGAGCTAGGGCTACAGGGAGATCCTGTCTCAAAAAAGACCAAATAAATAAGATACATATTGCCATACCTGGCTTTGAAGAAGTCTTTAGCCCTATAGTGATCTTAAACTTTTCTTCCAGGGTTTGCACTGTGACTTTGCCTGTCTGATGTTCAAGCATCTGGTACACAAACCATCAGAGCAGAGAGTAAAAGAAATAATTACCAACGCTGTTAGGATAGAGCAGGTGGGTAATGTGCACCGATTGCTCTTGGCCCGGAAGTGGTTGGTCCTCAAGCTTCAGTGCATTGAAGTTGTGTTTTGGTCTCTAGGAGTTCCTCACAGAGGCCTTGCCTGTGAAGCTCATTGGGATGAACTGCACTTTAATGAAGCAGTACATTGAATTTGTGGCAGACAGGCTTATGCTGGAGCTGGGCTTTAGCAAGGTAAAGAATTTTACTAATTCCTTTTTCTTTCTTTTTTTGAAAATTGACTTGGGCATTTATATCTTGATGTGAACTTTTCTAGATTTTCAGAGTAGAAAATCCATTTGACTTCATGGAAAATATTTCACTAGAAGGGAAGACCAACTTCTTTGAGAAGCGAGTAGGCGAATATCAGAGGATGGGCGTGATGTCAAGTCCAACAGAGAATTCTTTCACCTTGGATGCTGACTTCTAAGTATGAATGAACATGAGCGCTCTCTCACCTTGCTGATTTGTTTCCCCTTAACATTAAAAAAATCAGCAAACATGAATCAAGTGGCTACACCATAAATTGACATTAAATGAATCAACAGGCATCTGTAAACTGTGTAGCTACCTCAAAATCAATCCTGTTAATACTGAGTGTCACCTAGAAAGAAAAAGGATATTTAAAACAAGCTACTTGGATTCATAGGGAAGATCTCGGCGAGTCAGTGGGCCCTCTGTGACTTTCTCATAGCCCACAACTGCTGTCTAGGCTTTACTGTGAGGTGACCCTCTAGTGAGGATTAAACATTTACCACACGGCAGTTTAAAGATGTCAGCCTCACTTGATGCTTCCTGCAAACTATCAAGTTTACCTAACTAGTTTGTAAATAAACTGGCACTTTACACATGCTGTACTGTCAAGGGGAAAGCCTGGTTCATTTGGTTTCTGTACCAAATACAAAGTGTTCTTTTTACCACTAATTCAAAATCTACTAAGTGACTAAAAGAAGTTAGTGTTATAATTATGTGAATTGAAATGTTTTTTTAATTGGCTTCAAAGGCAGTCCTGTGCATAGCTAGGTATTATTAGCCTGCTGTTGCCAGTAGGGGACTGGATGTGTGTGCTGCCCTGTATACCAGGTACGTCATCAGGGCATCTCCTGCCCCAGGACAAGAACCTTGTAACTTTAAGTCACTAGAAACTTAGGCATGACTTAAATTTGCTACCAGTAGCCCCGTCTTAATTTTTGTGTATGGGGAAGAGTATTGTTTTCCAGGTCGTGCTTCGCCTCATTTGTAGTCAGGATAGAAACAGTCTTAGATCAAATCATCCTTAAAATCCTGACCTACCTAAGATCTCGAGCCTATTTCATGATAAACTCAAGACTGAAACTGGTTCCAAAAGTTGGGTCGCTTCTCACTTTGTTTGAGGTGTTTTTTTTTTTTTTTTTAATTATTGCCCTTCGATTTGGACTATTTATACTTTAATATAATTACCTGGTTTGCAAATGCTGAGAGACATTACTGTAAATTCCAACATTTGCCTAAATATGAGTGTCACTTAGTGATTTTTTTTTTTTTTTTAGACAGGGTCTTAACTACAATTCTGGCTTGGCTGGAACTTGCCTGGGTAGGACCAGGCTAGCCTCAAACTTGTCTATGTCTCCCAAGTGCTGGGATTTAAGGTGTTGTGCCCACCACATGCCTGGCTTTTAAATGGTGAACTAGTACAGTCGTGAGCTATCAATGTGTATCTCATTCAAATATAACTTCAGGTGGAAATGTAGATCTGTGATAAGTTAATAGTGCTAGTTTGAATTAATCTGCTTTTGGATTTAGGGAACAAAAGCCAGGATGTGCAAGTAGTTTGAGGCCAGTGGGTCTACCTTAAATGAGACTGTCTCCAAAAAAACAAAAACAACAAAAAAGGCAAGGATGTGTTACACTAATCCTTTGCCTCCATGTTAACTCAAATTGTGTTCTATATTGGGTGTTTGACCCCCAATCAGTTTTCATTTGTTGTACAGTTAACTTTTTCCAATTCTATGAGACCCTTTGTACCTTTTTAAATTATTGTTACCTAAAGTTAATAAATTCAAAGTCTAAAAATGGATGCCTCATAAGTGTTTTAAATGATTTAAATGAAACTTCTTAATATCAATTCCTCGGATAAAATTTACATTTTAATTTCAGAAAAAGTTTTTTGTAGAGGCTTATAAATTTATTTGCTTGTCTGTTCTGGGGAAATTTTCCTCATGTCTATTCCAAGACAGAGCATGTGGGAGACAGAAACCTGCAAAGTGATGCCTGAGCCAGGACTGAGTAACAGACCCAGCCCTTCATTTTCTTTTAAATTTTGAGATAATCTTCTCCAGCCCAAGATGGCATCAAACTCTTGATCCTGCCCTAGTTGGGGTGGGGGGCTTTTTGAGACTTGGTCTCCTTGTAGCCCTAGCCACCTTGGAACTCTGTGGACCGGGCTGGCCTTGAACTCACAGAGATCTGCCTGCCTCTGAGTGCTGGGATTCAAAGTGTCCCACCCTTCCCAGCTCTTTTTTTTTTTTTTTTAATTTATTTATTTATTGTTATTTTTTTGAGACAGGGTCTCCCTTTAGTCCCAGTTGGCCTGGAGCTCACTCTGTAGACCAGGCTATCCTTGAACTCACAGAAAACCTCTGCCTCTGTGCCGACACCCCCCCTCCTCCCAGTGCTGAGATTAAAGGTGTGCACCACCACACCTGTTTTTTTTTTTTCTACTTTAAAAAAAAATATTGGTGGGGCTGGAGAGATGACCTAGCAGTTAAGAGCGCCAACTGCTCTTGCAGAGGACCCGGGTTCAATCCCCAGCACCCACATGGCAGTTGAGAACCGTCTTTAACTTCAGTTCCAGGGGAATCTGACGCCCTCTTCTGACCTCTGCAGCATTGCATGATATGGGTGTACAAACCTACATGCAGACAGTACATTCATACACATAAGAAATAAGTAAAATTAAAAATATATATATATATATTGAGCTGGAGAATTGGCTCAGTTCCTCTTGCAGAGGACCCAGGTTCAATTCCTAGCACCCACATGGTGGCTAACCGCCTATAATTCCAGTTCTAGAGGAATCGGGCATCTTTCTTTTTTTAATTTCGTATGTGTATGAATGTACTGTCTGCATGCAGGTTCAGAAGAGGGTGTGGGATTCCCCTGGAACTGGAGTTCTGGAATTGGGGTTTCAGATGGTTCTCGGCCACTGCGTGGGTGTTGGGGATCAAACCCAGGTCTTCTGCAAGAGCAGTCAGTGCTCTTAACCGCTAGGCCATCTCTCCAGCCCCCAGGCATCCTCTTTTGACCTCTGTGGGCATTGCACGATGTGGGTGCACTTACATTGATGCAATACACACTCTTACATATAAAAAAAAAATTCTGCAAGAGCTGCTGAGCCATCTCTCCAGCCCCTGCCTTAGCCTCTTAAGTGCTGGGTTTACAGATGTTTACAGATGTGTGCCGCCATACCTGGCTTAAGTTTCACCTCTGTGTGTGTATTTGTGGGTTATTTTCATTTTGCGTGTACAAGTATTGACTGCGTGTAGATAGGTGCACCCATGGCATGCAATGTCCATGGAGGTCAGGAGGGGGCATCAATGTTATCTGCCATGTGAGTGCTGGGTCTAGAACCCAGGCCCTCTACAGGAGTAGCCAGTGCTCTTAACTGCTGAGCCATCTCTCCAGCCCCAAGATCCTGCTGTTTTTCTCCCAAGTGTTGAGTTTCATATTCTGGCAGCCTAGGTCCAGCCACTTAAGGGCCTCTGCTTTTTCATCTCAAAATCTGTCTTTCCATCACAAAGTTAATGACTAGTCGGCTTCCAGGCTGGATTCTGGCTCTGCTGTGCTCTTCTACCCCTGTCTAGAAAGGTCCTGTCATTCCTATAACCTTTGAGAACTGGGATGCCTGTCTACTCTGAAACCAGCCATTCATCAGGATCCACTGCTCCATTCAGGTTCTTTTTTTTTTTTTTTCCATTCAGGTTCTTTTGGCCTAGGTAATGTGGGGTAAAGTGTTTGGAGGCAGAGATTGTCTCAGAAGATGAGTTTTGTGTCCCAAGGAGCCTAGGGAGCTTTTGTTTTGTACCCAATTGTGTACAGTAATACCTCCAAGTTGTGGGCAGACCTGCTGGGAAGTAGTTAAATTTCAGGAGGATCTACTTACTGTTAACAGCTTTGCTGTAACAGGCTTGGGTCTTGTTTGTCCCACTTTTACCCTGTGTTGCTATCTATGCTTTGTAGAACAGCTCTGTGCCTCACCAGCAGGGTCAGTTAGCAGGTCAGACTTCCGAGTCAGAATTACTTGGTATTCATGATTTTTTTTTGGTGGTGGTGGGGGTTCAAACAGGCTTTATTTATTGTTGCAATAGTAAATGAACTGGGGATGTCATCCGTCGATCCTGGGATGGGTCAGCCCACCAGATCCCTGCCATTGAAAAGCAGTATTCATGATTTTTTAACCCAGACCTTGAAATCAGCCTTGGGTACAAGCTGGAAGCCAGAGGATTTTACTATATCATCCTGGAGGATTCTGAGTTGTTTTGGATCTGGGTGGCTGGCAAGCTCAGAACCGGCTTTCAGCCCTGGGTGTTCATCAGATCCTGGGACTTGTTAAAATACTGCTCCCTTGCTAGGCATGGTAGCCCATGCCTTTAATCCTAGCAATGTCAAGCTATCTTATTTGGGGGATAGAGAGGGCATTCTAAACATAGCATAGTCGGGCTGGAGAGATGGCCTAGCGGTTAAGAGCGCCGACGACTGCTCTTACAGAGGACCCGGGTTCGATCCCCAGCACCCACATGGCGGCCGAGAACCGTCTGAAGCTCCAATTCCAGGATAACTCCAGTTCCCAGGGGAATCCGACACCCTCTTCTGACCTCCGCGGCATTGCACGACAGGGGTGCACAAACTTGCATGCAGACAGTACATTCATATACATACAGAAATAAATAAAAAAATAAATAAACATAGCATAGTCATACAAATAAGTAAAAACAAAAATATGTATATAGAAAACTAAGGTGAGCCTCATGTAGTGGTGCACACCTTTAATCTCAGGAGGCAGAGGCAGGCAGATCTCTCTGAGTTCAAGGCCATCCTGGTTTACAGAGTGAGTTCCAGGCCAGTGGGGGTTACAGGGAGACCCTGTCTCCAGACCAAAAAAATAAAATAAAATACTGCTCCATCAAAACTGCGCCCTAGTGCTGCTCAGTATCTCCTGTTTGCCACCTCCACCCCCTGGACCAGACAAATATTTGCCTCTGGCAACTGCTATTTCATATGTGGCCAGGAGGAGGAGCTCCTACCTCCTTATACCTGTCACCAGGCACCATGCAGCCCCACCTTGCCATCACCTCACCACAGTAGCCCTAACCCATGGTGAAGCAGTCCAGAATGATCTCGGGCTGTAGATCTGAAGATGCCACTGTCGCACCAGCCCTCCCCATCGCGTTACACAAGGCACACTTCCCCAGCCCTCCAATCCAGGGGCTTCACCTTGCCCACTCCAACTTGACCTTCCCTGACTTGAGGCCTTTCTCATGCTGCCCCCTCCTGCCTCCTACCTTCATTCCTTACCCTTCTCTATAAGCTAAGAGGCCTCTGGGAACCTTCCTAGACCCAGACGGGCCAGGTCAGAACCCCACCCTCTGTGACCCCTGGGTCTCCATCAGTGTGGAGCTGAGTTTATCATCTCACGAGGGACTCTTAGTACAGGCTTAATGAAGGAATGAGGTAAGGAATGACTGACCTGCAACAACTGCTGTGTCCAAGGAAACATGAGAGTCATGCCATAGTGACTGTAGCACCCTGATTGACCCCAGAGTTGGTGGTGTATACATAGGGCTTCCTGCTACTTCCCTGGCCTCACGCATCCTGACTGCTTTTCCAGTAGTTGTAGATGCTGACTGCACACTACCTTGTTGCCATCTCTCTTCCAAGGCCTGCTGGGGCAGCCCTGTATCCTACAGGGTGACTTTTCAGGCCATGGAGCCAGGAAATGAAACTAAAGACTGAGTCCCTGGCTTTTCCTTCCACAAGTTCCCCTCAATTCTGAGTCGGGCTGTGTTATTAGTATATTGCCTTAGGCAGCTTCCTCTTCCACCTTGGGCTCTTCCAAGGTCAGAGGTAAGGTCTCAGATCTGCTTGCTAATGCACATCTGGACTCCTGCAAATGTTCACATGATGTGTCAGGGAATGATCTTTATGGAACTGTTGGCAGAGCACCATTTGGCATCCCTGTGGTTCTCCAGATTCCTGGGGCCTTAGGCTCCAACTCCTGCTGCAGACAGCTGCCTCCCATCTCCCAGCACTCAACTTGAGTCCAATAGCTCTCAAGCCCCAAATACACAAGCAGCCTTACTGTTCTGGTCCTTCAATGATCCCCAACAAACTGGCTTGTAGGGAGCATTCCTATTTTTAGTAGCCAAGTTGTTGAGACATTGGAGGCCTTCTACTTCTTTTAGATCGGAAGGCTTCTAGAAGTGTTTACATCAGCAGGTGTCTTGCGGGGAGGGGGAGCAGTTAGGAGAAATAGGCTCACATACTGGGGACAGGAGTATGCAAACTCACTGCTCAGGCTGGGCCAGGGATTGGGTGATGGTGACATTTGAAAACTAGCTTGGGCACAGGACTGATTCACCAAAGCTACTGGAGGATCCAGGAGGATATCCAAGAGGAGATGGTCTTTCCATTGCATAAACAGTGCAGAGGAAGACGAATGTGGTTGGAATCCCAGGGTTCAGGTGGGCAAGATGGACAGGGCCACTTCTAAAGGGTTTACAGTGTTTGCTTAGTTTCTTTTATATTACTGTGATAAAATACTCTGACAAAAAGCTTAGGGGAAAAAGTGGTCGATTTCAGTTTATATTCCAGCCAGGTTATAGTCCCATCAGTGTGAGGAAGTCAGATGGTCATGGTTGGCCTTGGTTGTCAACTTGATACACTTGGGAGGAAGGAACCTCAATTGGAGAATTGTCTCCATTGGACTGACTGGTGGGCATGTCTGTGGGGCATTTTCTTGATTACTAAATGATGTGGGAAAGCCCAGCCCACTGTGCGTGGTGCTACCTCTGAGCAGGTAGTCTTGGGTTGTGTAGGAAAGGAGGCTGATGGGGCTGGAGAGATGGCCTAGCGGTAAAGAGTGCCGACTGCTCTTGCAGAGGACCCGGGTTCGATCCCCAGCACCCACATGGCTGCTGAGAACCGTCTTTAACTCCAGTTCCAGGGGAATCCAACGCCCTCTTCTGACCTCCGCAGCATTGCATGACATGGGTGCACCAACCTACTTGCAGACAGTACACTCATACACATAAAAATAAATAAAATGGGGGAAAAAAAGGCTGAGCACAGGGATGGAGAGATGGCCTAGTGGTTAAGAGCGCTGACCGCTCTTACAGAGGACCCGGGTTTGATCCCCAGCACCCACATGGCGGCTGAGAACCGTCTTTAACTCCAGTTCCAGGGGAATCCGACACCCTCTTCTGACCTCTGCGGCATTGCACGACACGGGTGCACAAACCTGCATGCAGACAGTACATTCATACACATACAGAAATAAATAAAATTAATAATAAAAAAAAAAAAAGGCTGAGCACAGACCAGAGAAGCTGGCTTCCAGTTTTTCTTTGGTCTCTGCTTCAGTTCCTGCCTCCAGGTCCCTTCCTTGACTTCCCTTAGTGATGGACTGTTACTTGGAAGAGTAAGATGCAATAAAACCTTCCCTCCCAACTAGTTTCAGTGAGAGTGTTTTTATTGGGTTTTTTTGTTTGCTTGTTCATTTGTTCTTTTTGGTCTTTTTCAAGATAGGGTCTCTCTGTAGCCCTACCTATTCCTGGGACTCACTCTGTAGACCAGGCTGGCCTTGAACTCACAAAGATCTGCCTGCCTCTGCCTCCTGAGTGCTAGGATTAAAGGGGTGTGCCCCCATTCCTGGCTCAGTGAGAGTGTTTTATAGCAATAGAAAGTAACTAGAACACATCACATCTAGTGAAGAGCAGAGAGAAGTGAATGCACACATGCTCATTTGCTCGTGCTAAGCTCCATTTCTCCTCTCATATGGTTCAGGACCCCCTGCTTAGGCAGTAGTGCTGCCCACAGTGGGACATATCAATCAGCTAATTAAAATAATCCATCACAGACATTCCCACTGGCCAATCCAATGTACACAGTTCCTCATTGAGACTGTTCCCAGATGATTCTGCATTGTGTCAACAATTAAAGCTAACCATTGCACGAGTGTTATGCACTGTGGTCTGAGTTCTAGTCTCATGTATCCTTATAGCCTGGTCTTGAATTTACCTTACAGGTGGCTATGACCTTGAATTTCTGATTCTCCTGTTTCCACCTCCCTAGTGCTGGGATTACAGCCATGTGCCACCGTACTTGAGTCATGTGCTAGGGATTAAACCCAGAGCTTCACAAATGCTAGGCAAGCACTCTACCAGCTGAGCTACACAGAGTCCACAAGCTTGTTTTCTTTGGAGACCTCGTGGGCACACTCCCATGTGTCTTGGGCAACAGGCTTCACCGTGTGCAGGTGCCCTCCTGTCTTCTACTCACTTCTGTTTCATTTGTCATATTTTAAATGCTTCCAACCCTTTGCATTGATTTCCTGTCTCCCTGAACAGTTTTGGTCTGCATTGTGCACAGCACTGGATTGGAAAGAGGACAAGGCAGGCGTTGTGGCAGATACTGGAAGCAACGAGGGCTCTGGAGCCTGCTCTGGAGGAAAGCAGAGGTCCCAGAATGGAGCTTCCAGCTGGGTGGTGGTGCAGGTGCAACATATTCCCTTCAAGGGATGTTGGACAGCTCCCTCACCAACAAGAGGACCCTGCTTGCCCCACTGTGAGGTCTGTTGAGAAAGAACTGTGTTTTCATAACTCAGACATATCGCCTGGTGTCTGAAAGCCATTTCATTAAATGTCTCATGGAATCAAAATAGAATCACATCTCTGGGACCAAGCCCGCTGAACCAGGAACCAGGGATTGAAACAGACTGTCTCACAGAAGCAGGGGTGCAGACTCAAGGCTGCCATCCGGGCACCAGCCTTCTCCACTCCCCTTTCTGCTTACATCTGCCCTTCCCAGATAAAGCTGATAATCCCAGAGCCCGGGTTTCTGCAGCAATAGGAGGCATCCAGGAAGGACAAGCCCTCGGCCACACCCTCAGGGGCCATTATAATCTCAGATCTTCAGCTGCCTCTGGGGAGATGCTTCAGGGCTCAGGGAGGTGGGGGCACTGGCCTGAGGCAACACAGCTAGTGGGAGGCAGAGATGGGTTTGGATACCCAAGTTCCATAGTTCTAGAGCCCTTAGCCCATGCTGCCTCTGCCTCTGTTCTTTCCAAACCCAGGCTGCCTGTCTCCAGCACTAGAGGACCAAACTGGAGGGAAATGAGTGGAATGCTTGGGCTTTTTTTTTTTGGGGGGGGGGGCTTTTTGAGACAGAGTCTCACTGTAGCCCCAGTTGGCCTGGAACTCCCTATGTAACCAGGCTGACCATGAACTCACAGACATCTGCCTGAATTCACAGAGATCTGCCTGCCTCTGCCTCCAGAGTGCTGGAATAAAAATCATGTGCTGCCACGCCCAGCAGGGCCAGGGTCTCTCGGTGTATGTAGCCCTGGCTGGCCTGGAACTTACTATGTAGACAAGGCTTGGATTAAAAGCATATGCCACCCCACCCGGCCCAAGGCCTGTCGTGTTTAAAGCTTCCTCACAGTTCTAATGCACAGTGGACTTGAGAGGGGAATGGGGGAAGTGGTCTAGTGTTTGCCCTCTGTCCCTAACCTGATGTCTGTTGATCCAGTCATTATGGAAGAAGGAGCCTCTTCCGGGGGCCAGATGGTCCAGACTCTGCAGTCCAGGGGGCTTCCCTTCCCTTTGCTCCACCTGAGCCTCCCTCCCTTCCACCCTAGCTGAGTGCTCCTCCCTCTCATGTCCCAGGTGGGCTATGCTTAGGCCTTTAGGAGGCACCTAGGGATCAGAAAGAATGGTAGGAAGTGGGAAGTGCCAGGTAAAGCCTCACTTCCATGCCCAGAGTGAGTGAGGAAACCCCTGGGGCATTACCGCTTTTTTCAAGGAAGGGTTTATTCTAACTTGCCATTTGAGGTGCAGTCCATCATAGTGATGTCAGCACGATAGCAGGAGTTGAAGCAGTCAGTCACATTTCATTCACAGAGAGCTCTTCCTCCTCCTCCTCCTCTTCTTCCTCCTCTCCCTCCTCCTCTTTAAGACAGAGCCTCTTTATGTAGCCCAGGCTGCCTTCCAATTCTCTCTCTTTCTCTAACTTTAAATTTAATTTAATTTTGAGACAAGGTCTCCCCGTAGTCCCAGCTGGCCTGCTGGAACTCAGTATGTAGACCAGGCAAGCCTTAGTCTCACAGAGATTCAACTGCCTCTGCTTCCTGAGTGCTGGGATTAAAGGCCTGAGCCACCAATTCTGGCCTTTTCTTTTTTTTTTAATTTGGAAATCTTTTTTCCACTGCCTCCCAAGTGCTGGGTTACAAACTACACCCAGCTATCTATATTCTTCCCTTTTTCCTTTTTTTTTTCATTTATTTATTTATTTATTATCAAATCTAGACCCGTGTCCATCCCCCCCCCATTCCCCCACCCCACCAGAGCTCATGCATTCTGCCAAACATGCTTTTCATCTCTTTCTCAGTCTTTCTCAATATTCTCCATGTGGAAGTTGACTGTTTTGAGCAGAAGTTCACTGTTTCAGTCAGTTCTTCGATGCAGTCCTTTCTGTTGTTGTTGTTGTTGTTGTTGTTGTTGTTTCCAATATGCATCACTCCCAACTGCTTTGGACAAAAGCTCAAGGGGCTGTGCACAAGAAATACTTACAACTAGGTAATTGGCACTAGCATCCACAGATGAGGGATACCATTCGTCGTTTGTTTTTCTGGGACTGTGTTACTTCACTCAGCATGATGTCCTCTAGCTCCAGCCATTTTCCTGCAAAGCTCATGATGTCATCTTTCTTTACTGCTGCATAGAACTCCATTGTCAGTTGAGGGGCCTTTAGGTTGGTTCCAGCTCCTTGCTATTGTGAAGAGAGCTGAAATAAACACGGCTGTGCATGAATCTCTGCAGTGTTCTTCCCTTTTTCCACCTGTTTTTTGTTTGTTTGTTTGTTTTTGTCATTTTAAGACAGGGTCTTCCTGTAGCCCTAGCTGGCCTGGAACTCACTATGTAGACCAGGCTGGCCTTGAGATCCACTTGCTGGTGCCTCCCAAGTGCTAGGATTAAAGGCGTGTGCCACCACGCCCAGCTGAGACAGGTCAATTTTATAAAGACGGTTTGGGAAGCTGAAAGTCTAAACAGGTTGGCAAAGAATCTAGAGCGAGGCAGCTGAGAGGATAAAAGATCAGGTCAAAAAACAGGAGGCAGAGGCAGAGGCAGAGGCAGGCAGATCTCTGTGAGTTCAAGGCCAGCCTGGTCTACAGAAGAGCTCCAGGCCAGCTGGGACTTAAAGGGAGACCCTGTCTCGAAAATACCAAAAAAAAAAAAAACAAAAAACAAAAACCAGGAGTGCTGAGAGACTGGAGGTTCATTATTCCCCCAATTGATCTAAGGACCTCATTGGGCCTCAACTCTTTGAGAACTCCCAATATACAAACCTTGGAAAATAAACCACAATCAAGCGACAGCAAAAGTGTACTATATAGCATTGTTTTGTTTGGCAGAACTGGTGATTGAACCTAGGACCTTGTAAGTGCTAGAGAGCATTCTATCACTGAGCTACAACCTCAGTCTCTTAATAAATTTGCCTGCCTCTGCCTCTAGAGTGCTAGGATTAAAGGTGTGCGCCACCATGCCCAGCTATACTCTTCTATCTCCTTTTTTAATATTTATTATTCTTTTTATTTTATGTGTATGAGTGCATTTTCTGCATGTGTGTAAGCACACCTATGTTATGCAATGCCCCAGGGAGGTTAGAAGAGGGTATTGGATCCCCTGGAACCCAAGTTATGGATAATTGTTAGCTGCCATATGGTTGCTCAGAATCGAACTGAGTGTTCTGCAAGAGCAGCCAGTGTTCTTACCTGCTGAGCTATCTCTCCAGCCCCAGAATATTTTTTATTTTAAAAATTCATTTTATTTTCAATTATGTACATGTGCATGTGTGTGTGTGTATCGGTTTCTGTACAAGTGCTGGTACATAAGGAGGCCAGAAGAGGGTGTCCAACCCCCTAGAACTGTAATTACAGGTAGTTGTGAGCCACTCACTCCTCTGCAAGAGAATACAAACTGCTAACTGCTGAACCATCTCTCTAGCAGCCATAGGTGGACTCTTATAGTATGTCTTCTATTTTGGGACTTTCCTCAGTTGCACTGGACACAACAAATGGTTATTTATTTATTTATTTATTTATTTATTTATTTATTTATTTTGGTCTTTTTTGAGACAAGGTCTCCCTGTAGACCCAGCTGTCCTGGAACTCACTCTGTAGACCTGGCTGGCCTTGAACTCAAAGAGATCCACCTGCCTCTGCCTCCAAGTGCTAGGATTAAAGGCATGTGCTACCACGCCCGGCCAAATGGTTCCTTTTTTCCTTTTACCCTATTGCATTTCCTTGAATGATGTCCTGGTCTGCTTGGCCCTCACCCATTGGTGAACATTTGAGTTGTTCCTATTTCTTGGTTGTTTATGAATAAAGTGGCCATGGACACTCACGTGGGAATCTCGTGGACACAAGCTTTCGTTCCTCTAGGGAATGTCAGTGGGAATACCACAACACAATCTATGGTTGGTATGTGTCTAACTTTTTAAGAAGTTGCCAAGCTGTCTTCCAAAGTGACTGTGCCATTTTCTATGCCTAGAGATACGTGATGACCCACATGAGGGTTCTGGTGGCTTCACATCCTTGCCAGCAATTGGTGGGAAAGACTTTTAAGAGCTGTCCTAGTGAGTGACTGGCATGTCCCCCAGTTGTTTCACTTAGGACAGATGGTGGCAGTGAGCATCCTTTTGAGTGCTGAGTTTTCATAGTGAGTCAGTCAAGTGTTTACCATGCTGTGTGGTTGGTCAGTGACAGCTTCACATAAGATTATGTTCCCCAGTGCTGTAACTACCTCAATTTGTGTAACACAGTCTTGTTTCATTTGTTTGAGATAGGGTCTTATGTAGCCCAAGCTGGCCTCAAAGTCACTATGTACCCAATGATGACCTTGAACTTCTGATCTTCCCACTTCTTTCAAGTTTGGGAGTTCTAAGCATGCATCACCACTAATTTATTCATGGCTAGGAATTGGACCTGGGGCTTTGCACATTCCAGGTAAGCACTCTACCAAGTGAACCATATCAGCAGGCCTGAGAGAACCAGCAGGCTCTGACCTGGTGCTGTGAGCAAGGAAGCAGGTAGTATGGGCAGCAGAGTCCTCTGTGAGTTTCTTGGAGACCCAGGGATGGCACCTTAAGGCCTCCTGCTTCTCTGCAAGAAGAAAACCAGGGGCTTCTGGATTACTTGCTTCTTGCTAAGCCTGGACTGTATGAACAGGGATGTTCGAGATGCTGGAAGGCTGTGGTACAACCACAAAGGGAGAGGCTCTCGGGTGTAGTCCATCAACTGTCCCTGGGGTTCCCCCAGAGCCCCAAGGCAAAGGCCTATGGTGGAGGTAGAAGAGAAGTGACGAAGGTACTGTGGGAATGACTTTTACAATATGGACATACGACTTTTATTTACAAGCTTGTTTATAATGCAGACGAGCTTAATCTTAGCATATTTATAATGTAGACAAGCTTACTGAGCAAGTGCTTCTCCTATAACCTAAACATAGAGCTCATAACCCTTTCTTTCCTTTGACACAAAACACTATATGACACAAATACAACTATATGTTGTAAACAACGGGGATTAAACTGATAATGTCTGTTTGGAATTGTATATGTGTTCCCTAAGTCAGAAAGGGTCATAGAAGGCCAAGTTGTTCTCTGACAAGATAAGGGCATGACTTTTACTTCCCCATTTCTTGTTGGATATATGGTTTTGATAAAACAAACAAAACAAAAAAATAAGCCCTTCTTTACTCAAGAACACAGTTCTTCAGCACTTGGAAGGCAGAGGCAGGTGGAGCTCTGAGATCCAGGACAGCCTGGTCTCCATAGTAAGTTTCAGCTGTCTCATAACTACAACAATCAAGCCAGGGGTGGGGGTGCATGCCTGTAATCCCAGGGAAGCAGAGGCAGGCAGATCTAACAGTCTAAATAGAGAGTTCCAGGACAGCTGGGGCTAAAGGACGACCCTGTCTCAAAAAGACCAAAAGAAAAAAAATACAACAAACAGACAAAAAAAAAAAACAACCCCACAATTCTAAGACATTTATTAAGGAACATGTTCTTAGAACAGTTCAGGTCCCTCTTGGCTAAAATGGATGCTAAGAGTCAGACTGTCCCTGTTCTAGCATCACTATAATGTGACATCACATGCAACCACATCTCTGAGCAATAGGGACAGGCAATGTACCCTGAGTCTCAGCATAATGTTGAGACAGCAGATAACATTGCAAGGAAGAGGAGAAGATACTCATGTGGAAGTAGGTAGGAGCACTGCACCTGGTACCTTGGGATATCTAGGTTTCTATGACACTGTCCATCAAGAGGCCCAGGGTAGCAAAGGGGGACTTCATGTCTAAGGAGAAAGTAGTTCAGTGGTAATCATATCTTAGTTACTTGTTGCCAGTGAGAAAAAAAATGCTTCTGGTTTTTTGGTTTGGGGTTTTTTTTTGGTTTTTGTTTTGTTTTGTTTTTTGGTCTTTTTGAGACAGGGTCTCCATATAGTCTCCTTGTAGCCCCAGCTGTCCTGGAACTCACTCTGTAGACCAGGCTGGCCTTGAACTGACAAAGATCCGCCTGCCTCTGCCTCCCAAGTGCTAGGATTAAAGGCATGCGCCACCACACCCAGCTAAGAGACAGGGTCTCCCTTTAGTCCCAGCTGGCCTGGAGCTCGCTAAGACAGTTCTCAGCCACCATGTGGGTGCTGGGAATCGAACCTGGATCCTCTGCAAGAGCAATCAGTGCTCTTAACCGCTGAGCCATCTCTCCAGCCCCCGCTTCTGGTTTTTACATCTCCACACAAGGCTTGTCTAATGTGAGTCTTCCCTACAAGTTAGACTACAGGCTAGTTCTGATGTGGCAGTGAGGTTTCTGAGTTGGGTCAGCTGAGGTGAATGCTGTCCCAGGAGACTTGGAGCTTCAGTCAGCAGCAGCTCAGCTAAGAAAAGGTCATGTTTAGTTCAAGTGCAAAGGTGTGAGGTCCCGTGGTGAAAAGCCTGATGAAGCTTTCCTTCAGTTTTTTGCCAACCTTTGTAGCCTGGAGTATCATGGAGTCATCCTACAGCCAGGGAGACAGAAGGAAGGGTCAGCATCCCCGAGGTCCTCATCTCTGTGAGCTAAGAACGAGCCCTCAGAGAGGCCGTCAGCCCTTCGCTCGTGTGCCTCACTCCAGCCCCATCTGGAGACCTGAGCTACGTGCTGGATGTGGCCTGAGCTGTGTGGAGTGATGAGTCAACCCAGTTCTTGCCCTTGGGGTTCCCAGCATCTAGAAGGGAGCGAGCCTGTTCAGAGATCTGGTTGCCTGGGTGGTATGATGGAGAGGAGTGGCCCTACTGGCTCTTACTGTCTACTCCTGCCATGCTTGCTCCTTTCTCTGTTCCAGAGGGTGGTGTTTCAGGGCAGCTGTGGCATGGCCAGGTCTGTGCCAGCAGATGGGTCCGTGAAGTAAGGTCACGTGGTTTCCTGAGTCAGACTCCACATTTCCACAGTCCTCTCATAGTGAGCTTTCCTTTTAAAAATATGTTTTATTTTTGTTTTTTATGTGTATGAGTGTATTGCTTGCATGTAGGTAGGTATCCCTGTGTCATGCAATGCCCAAAGAAGTCAGAAGAGAGCATTGGATCCCCTGGAACTGGAGTTATAGAGAGTTGTTAGCTGCCATGTGGGCAGTGAGAATAGAACCTGGGTACTCTATAAGACCAGTCAGTCAGTGCTCGTAACCGCTGAGCCATCTCTCTAGCCCAAACTTTTTTTTTTTTTTTGGTCTTTTGAGACAGGGTCTCTTTGTAGCCCCAGCTGTCCTAGAACTCCCTATGTAGACCAGGGTGGCCTTGAACTCACAGAGATCCACCTGCCTCTGCCTCCTGAGTGATGGGAGAGATGGCTCAGCAGTTAAGAGCACTGGCTACTCTTGCAGAGGACTAGGATTCAGTTCCCAGCAGTTTATAACCATCTGTAACTCCTGTTCCAGGGGACCTGATGCCCTCTTCTGGCCTCTAAGGGCACTAGACACAGATGTGATACGCATATACATACATGTGCACGCACACACTCATACACATAAGATAAAAATAAGTGAAAATCACCAGGCATAGTGGCATATGCCTTTAATCCTAGCATAACTCTACATAGTGAGTTCCTGGATAGCTGGGGCTACAGGGAGACCCTGTCTTGAAAAGACAAAAAAAAAAGGTAAAAATCTTAAAAAATATATGTGAATGGGGACCTATGATATGTGTGTTTGACTGCAAGTATGTGTGTGCCACATAGCATGTGTGTGCCACATAGCATGTGTGTAGAGGTGAGAGGATAGCTTTCAGGAGTCAGTGCTCCCCTTCCACCTTCTCTTATGTTTCTGTGGAAGTTCGTACTCCAGGTTAGATGGCCTGCAAGCTTCCAAGTTTATGGACAGTTCTTTTCCTCTCTTCTCAGTGTAGGAGTGCTGGGGTTACAGATATGAGCCATTACAGCTGTGTTTTTGTTTTTGTTTTTTTCACATGGATCCTGAGAATTGAATTCAGGTTATCAGACTTGCATAGCAAGCACTTTTACCCAGAGTCATCTAGCTAGACTTCTTTGTTCATTTGTTTGTTTGTTTGTTTGTGTAGCCCCAGCTGTCCTGGAACTCACTATGTAGACCAGGCTGGCCTTGAACTCACAGAGATCCACCTGCCTCTGCCTCCCTAGTGCTGGGATTAAAGGCATGCACCACATGGCTCTGTTTGTTTGTTTGTTTTTTGAGAGAAAGCTTTATGTAACCCAGGCTGGCCTTGAACTCACAGAGATCCACCTGCCTCTGCCTCCCTAGTGCTGGGATTAAAGGCATGCACCACATGGCTCTGTTTGTTTGTTTGTTTTTTGAGAGAAAGCTTTATGTAACCCAGGCTGACCTATATAGCCTAGTATAACCTTGAAAATCTGGTCCTTTTGCTTCTACCTCCTAAATGATAGGATTACCACCAGCTTGATTTACATGGTGCTGAGGACTGAACCCAGGGCTTCATAAAGCAAGCACTCTGCCGGGCATGGTGGCACATGGCTTTAATCCCAGCACTCCAGAGGAAGACACAGGTGGATCTCTGTGAGTTCAAGGGCAGCCTGGTCTACATAGCGAGAGTTCTAGGCCAGTTGGGGCTACGAGGAGACCCTCTTTCAAAAAAATAAAAGCAGACAGTCTACCAACTGAGCTATATCCTTGCCCTCTAACTTTCAATTTCTAGGAAAATTGCTAAACCTCTAAGTCTTGGTTTCCTTACCGTGAAATGGGTTCACGCAAATCATCCTGAACAATGCCCGGCACTGGCAAGTCCTGTCAGCTCCCGCTGATTTCATAACCACCATCTTCCCCTTAACCGTGGGTAACTAGGAGCAGAAACCTTTCTCAGAAAGGAAAGGAAGGGGGAAGAAGCCCAGAAGAGCCAGGGCAGTGAGGTCTTAGTGAGGGTTGACTGAAGTCAGGGAGGGAGGACCTGGTCCCTTCTGTTGTTTGCAGACCTGTTACCCACATCCATTGAGGTAGAATAGAAACAGGGAAAACTAAGGGAACATGAGAGGGGAAAGGAATCCCCCGGTCAGAATCTGTTTAAAGTATCTTGCCCACTGAGAGTCAAGAATTTCAGCACAGAAGCTGGAGAGATGCTCAGCTCTTAAGAGCACTGGCTGTTCTTGCAGAAGACCCAGGTTTGGTGGCAGCTAACAGTTTCAAGGGGTCTGACATCCTCTTCTGGCCTCTGTGGGTATTGCAGGCACAGGATGCTCTTACATATGTGCAGGCAAAACACTAAAACGCATAAAATAAAAATAAGTAAAAATTTGGTTACGGTAGCAACAGGAGCATGCCCGGCTGCGGGTTGCAATGGTGGAGGGGCTCCTTCTCCCCAGAGCCAGGGTTTAGTGGAGGGATGTGGGGCTTTGCTAGAGAAAGGCTTTTTTGCGTCTTCTTGGCAGACCCTGGGAGCATGTCCTTTGTGAAGGAGATCATGGACAAGCTGTTGAAAGGCTACAACATTTGAGACCTGACTTTGGGGGTCCCCCAGTCTATATAGGTATAAACCCTGGCATCAATATGGATTATATACCTTAGCTATATATTTTATATAGAACAATACTGGAGAGATAAAAGGCTTGTCTATTCTGGGATCCCGCTCAACCTCACACTTGACAACCGAGTCGCTGACCAACTCTGGGTGAACGACACATATTTCTTAAATGACAAAAAGTCATTTGTGCATGGAGTGACAGTGAAAAACCCTGTGATCCACCTCCACCCTGAGTGGAACGGTGCTGTACAAGCTCAAACTTCCCAACAGCAGCATCCATGACAGATCTCTGAAGATACCCGCTGGATGAGCAGAATTGCACCCTGGAAGTTGAAAACTATGGCTGCACCAAAGATGACATTGAATTTTACTGGCATGGTGGGACAAGGTTGTCATTGGAGTGGAAAGAACAGAGCACTGTCTGGTCTCAAGAAATGTCTTCACCACAGGTGCCTATCCTCCGTTCTCACTGAGTTTTTGGTTGACGAGAAACATAGGCTACTTCATTCTCCAGACACACACACCATTTATACTGATTAGAATCCTCTCATGGGTGTCTTTCTGGATCAATTGTGATGCATCTACTACTCTAGTTGCCCTTGGGATCGCTACCTTGTTCACTGTGACGACCATTAACACCCACCATCAGGACACTCTGACCCAGAGCCTCTATGTCAAAGCCATGGACATGTACCTGATGGGCTTCTTGGTTTTTGTGTTCTTTGCCCTTCTGGAATACACCTTAATCAACTGCAGTTTCTTTGGAAAAGGGCTGCAATGGCAGAAGAAGCTTGTGGAAAAGAGGGCCAAGGTCAAGAACGAGCATTCCAAGAATGAAAGCAACCAGGTGGATGCTCATGGAAATATCCTGTTAATGTCACTGGTGGCTCACAATGAAATGAATGAGGATGCAGCAGCATTGATGACACCTGGAGTTCAGCAATATACTTTGACAACTCAGGAATCTAGAACAGGAAACAGAACATGCCCAGGGAAGGGCATGGGTGATACATGGAAGACAAGCATCTCATACAGGACGACCCCTTTATGGAAGAGCTCTTCACAGCTCAAAATCAAAATCCCTGACCTAATGAATGTGAATGCAATAGACAGATGTCCAGGATCATGTTTCCATTCACCTTTTCCCTTTTCAATTTAGTTTACTGGTTATACTGTTAACTGAGTGATTTTTCAAAGACTTAACGCTGAGTGAAATATTAACCTGTTGTCAAGTTTTTATATCAATACACACACACACTTGTGTATATATATGGACATACATAATACATGTGTATATGAGGATATGTGTGTATATATTTCTACATACAGGTGTCAGTAATCATGTGTATGGAAAACAAATATGCACACAGTTATGAGCAATTTAACAAAGGATGCATATTTTAAAAATCATAGGGTTTTTTCCTTTTTTAAAAGTTATTTCAGGCCAGATATGGTGGTGCATAATCCTAGCACTTGGGAGGCAGAGGCAGGCAGATCTTTGTGAGTTCAAGGCCAGCCTGGTCTACAGAGTGAGTTCCAGGACAGCCGGGGCTACAGGGAGACCCTGTCTTGAAAAGACAAAAGAAAAAGTTATTTTAGGGGCTGGAGAGATGGCTCAACAGTTAAGAGCTCCGACTGCTCTTGCAGAGGACCCAGGTTCGATCCCAGCACTCACATGGTGGTTAAGAACCATCTTTAAGCCAGGCATGGTGTCGCATGCTTTTAATCCTAGCACTTGGGAGGCAGAGGCAGACGGATCTCTGTGAGTTCAAGGCCAGCCTGTTCTACAGAGTGAGTTCCAGGCCAGCTGGGGTGATAGGAAGACCCTGTCTGAAAAAAAAAGAAAAAAAAAAGTTATTTTATATTTTATTTTATTTTATTTTATTTTTGATGTTTTTGAGACAGGGTCTCTCTCTGTAGTCCCATTTGGCCTGGAACTCACTATGTAGACCAGGCTGGCCTTGAACTCACAGAGATCTGCCTGCCTCTGCCTCCCAAGTGCAGGGATTATAGGCATTGCCACCATACCCAGCTAAGTTTTTTTTATTATTATTTATTTTTGTATGTGTATGAATGTACTGTCTGCATGTAGGTTTGTGCACCCATGTCATTCAATGCCATGGAGGTCAGAAGAGGGCGTTGGATTCCCCTGGAACTGGAGTTAAAGACGGTTCTCAGCCACCGTGTGGGGGCTAGGGATTGAATCCGGGTCCTCTGCAAGAGCAGTCGGCGCTCTTAACCGCTAGGCCATCTCTCCAGCCCATGATTTTTTATTATTTTATATGTAGGTGTGTAAGTGCACCTTGTCCTGCAGTGCCCACAGAATCAGAAGGAGGTGTCAGATTCCCCTGGTGCTGGATAGTAATTAGCCACCATGTGGGTGTTGGGAATTGAACCTGGGTCCTCTGCAAGAGTAGCCAGTGCTCTTAACTGCTGTGATGAGCCATCTCTCCAGCCTCAGATTGTTTTGTTTGTTTGTTTGTTTGTTTGTTTGTTTTTTCTGTCTTTTTGAGGGTCTCCCTGTAGCCCCATCTGGCCTGGAACTCACTGGGTAGACCAGGCTGGCCTTGAACTCACAGAGATCCATCTGCCTCTGCCTCCCGAGTGCTGGGATTAAAGGTGTGCACCACCACACCTGGCTGAAGTTATCATTCTTATGACATTTTATGTTAATATAAATGTATTTGCATAATATGCATACATGTGTATATTACCAAGTTTGTTTCTTCTGCCTGCTATCATGGCAACGTGTGACATCATTTTTCATTCTGTGATGTAATTACTTTCTACAGCCCCTTAATTTCTGTTACCTAGAAATTAAGATTGAGTGTAAAATATTTCTACTAGAAACATAAGAAGCATCCTCATGGCTTTATTTCGATACTGACATATCTCCTAAGCACATCCATTTTTCCTAGTCTGACTAGGATTCTGCAGGAACACGACCAATACATACCACAAACACGCACCAACCCATGACCATTCCTGAGGTAAGGAGGGCAACCTGACACAAAACACAGTCATTTTGGTTCCTTCTGATCCACAGTATTTGGGCTTTTTAAAGCTCATAGAAACAAGGTGCATAGGTTTCATAGATACAACCTTAACTTACTATTTAGATGAGCTCTTTCTAAAGAAAAAGAGATTTTATAAACAATATTTCTATCACAGGGATCCATAAACCAAAATGATTGCAGTTGTGCAAACAGGCATCACGGTGAAGCATTTGGAGGACAGAATAAAAATCAAAATATGCAAGAAATGATTGCTAAATTAATACTTCCCTCCCAAACTCCACATATCCCTTCACCTTTAAGTCTGGCACTGTCTTTCTCCACATAGACAACAGTACCACCCTGGCTGAGAATGGGTGTGGTGTGGATTATCACCATGGACTGACACTAAATTTTTCTTTGTTGGCCATAGCAACCTTTTTTTTTTTTTATTCTTAATTTTATTTTATACTATCTTTGTATGTGTATGAATCTGTATGTCTGCATGGAGAAAAGAGGTATCGGGCGGGGCGAAGGGGGCGCGAGGGAGCGGACGGGGGGGGGCGGCGTGGCCAGATAGGTCTGTAGCACCCGTGTCGTGCAATGCCGCGGAGGTCAGAAGAGGGTCTCGGTTTCCCCTGGAACTGGAGTTCTCCTGTAATTGGAGTTACAGACGGTTCTTAGCCGCCATGTGGGTGCTGGGGATCGAACCCGGGTCGTCTGCAAGAGCGTCGGTGCTCTTAACCGCTAGGCTATCTCTCCAGTCCCCCATCTTTTATTTTTTTTATTTTTTTTTTTTTATTTTTTTTTTTGCAACCTTTAATCTATGGGGAATCTGTGATTTTTCAAAGCCTACCATTAGATCAAAACATAATCCACAAAAATCTCATGTGAGAGGCAATTATGAGTTTATTTGCCCTTTCCCTCCTCCATTCCTGTCTGCTATGCTCTCCCAATTACTGACCTTAGGTTTTATTTTTATTTATTTATTTATTTATTTATTTATTTATTTATTTATTTTGGTCTTTTTGAGACAGGGTCTCCCTGTAGCCCCAGCTGTCCTGGAACTCACTCTGTAGACCAGGCTGGCCTTGAACTCATAAAGATCCACCTGCCTCTGCTTCCCAAGTTAGGTTTTATTTTTTATCTGGAGATGAACCCAGTAAATTTTGTTCTTTGGCTTTTCTCTGAGATTTTTTTATACCCAAAGATAAAAATTGGAAAAATCTTGTAGGTGACCTTCTCATTGTAACATTGTTAAAGGAGAAAAAAAAAAGTTTGCAAAGACCTTGTACCTTTCAATACTTCAGGTATCTCTTTCTGTATCCAGTAATTCAATATGTGAACACCACATGCAGAAGAGAGACCCCAAAATGCAAGTGGCATGGCCCAAGCAGTCAGTGGCTGATAATTTAACATAATCAAAACTGTGACATCATTTTTTTCTGGGAGGAAAGTGACTCAAAACTTTTTTTTTTTTGTCTTTTTTGCTTTTTTTTTGGTCTTCCTGTAGCCACAGCTGGCCTGGAATTTACTCTGTAGACCAGGCTGGACTTGAAGTCATAGGTCACAAAATAGTCACAAAGATCCACCTGCCTCTGCCTCTTGAGTTTTGGGATTAAAGGCCTGACTCAAAACTTTTTTGATGCATAGTTGAGATACCCAAATATCAGAGGTAGAGGCCCCTGCACCACTCAAACAAGCAGCAGTCTCCTTCATGAGATTTTTTGGATATAAATTTGCATAGTATAGTCATAATGGCTTTTGAGCTGTTTGTATCCATTTGACATCAAGATAGGGTTCCACAACTTTGTAGGCATTGTGATGAAGTTACCATAGTAGCTAGACTATAAGTAGTATTTATAACTACACATACATACACACATACATGTATTATGTAAACAAACCCTTTTTAAGATCCTTGAATATATGTCTACTTTACTCAATTTCAGAGGAAAATTACTTCAAATAAAATTATTTTATAACTTAAAAAAGTAAATTTATAAAAAAATTTTTAGTACAACAAAATTTGCTATAATGTCTACATAGACAATATTCCTTTTGTAGAGATATTTTCAAATAAGAATGTTAACATAGGGCTGGAGAGATGGCCTAGCGGTTAAGAGCACCGACTGCTCTTGCAGAGGACCCCGGTTCAATCCCCAGCACCCACATGGCGGCCGAGAACCATCTTTAACTCCAGTTCCAGGGGAATCCGACACCCTCTTCTGACCTCCGCAGCATTGCACGACATGGGTGCACAAACCTACATGCAGACACTACATTCATACACATACAAGAATAAATAAAAAAATAAAATAAAATAATGTTAAAATAACAGTGAACCATGTTTAAGGTTTGAGCATGTTCTTTGAGTATAGCCTGACTCCTTTCCCAGATAGGAATCTGCAATTTTTCTGGAACTCTTTCAAACAAGACTCTAAACATTTTGTTATTTTATTTTATTTTATTTTATTTTATTTTATTTTATTTTATTTTAAGAGTGTCTCATGAATGCCATGCTGCCTCAAACTCTGTACATGATGGGGACCTTGAATTGATCTTCCTGCCCTTACCTTCTAAGTGCTGGCATTTCAAGCCACGCAGGTGTATACAATGCTGAAGCTGAAATCTATGGCTTCATGCCTGCTAGGTGTCCAAGTTACTTTTTTGTTGTTGTTGTGACAAAATACCCTGCAAAAGCAGCTTAAGGGAGGAAGGATTTATTTTGACTAAAGTTCAAGGGGATACAGCCCATCCTGGAGGGAAAGTTTGGCAGTAGGGACAGTAAAGTCTGGTCATAGTGCATCTGTGAGGAAGCAAAAGGTGAACGGGAAGTAAGGCTTTGCTACAAAACCTCAAGGCAAGTTCCCAGGGACCCACTTCCCCCAGCAAGGCTCCACCTTCTAAAGGTTCCACGGCCTTCCAAAATAGCACCATTAACTGGGGACTAGATGTTCAAACAGCCTGTGGGGGACATTTTACATTCACAACTCCTGGCAAGCTCTCTGCCAAATGAACTACAGCCCCATCCCCCAAAACTATAAACAGCCCCACCCCCCAAACTATAAACAGTAAAAAAAAATCTGGCCAGGACATGGCGGCTCAGCCTTTAATCCCAGCACTTTGTAAAGGTCATTCGGCACTACTTGTCACTTCTCTTCCTTTGTAGCCCTTCACATGAATGAAGGTCTCTAGCAAGAGCTCCTCGGGCTGTTGCAGGCAGCGTGGAACTGTCTTCTGCTCTTGCCCCACTGTGCCTGACCCAGTGACTAGAATTCCACATTCAATGGGTTCTGAAATGCTGTTCTGAGTTACATGGATGCTGGAGGTGCTGACAATGCAGAAGTGCTAAATGAAATTAGAATAAAATTGCAACTGCTGAGTCAGTAACCATAAGGAGTAATTCACAACAAAACTGGACATTGTCATGCTGTGGGGATAGCACAGCCGTTAAAGGTGGAGGCTAAGAACTGCAAAAACACACACACACACACACACACACACAAAAAAAAACTGGACATTGTCTTGTTGCTCCACTGAGTCTTTGCACAGTAATGTAACAGTAATGACTGTTTGGGACAAGGGATTTCTTACATGGGAGAAGAGAGTTTAGGGAAAGTCTCAGAATTTCTGGGATCTAAGAAGAGAGAGAGAAGAGCCAAGACTTCTAAAGTGCTTACTGTGTGCCAGGGTGCAGGGTAATGGTCTCTGCCCCGAGAAGGCCTTGTCTTACAGGGAGGCAGGTGTATAGTGGTGATGGGGAATAAAGGGGCCTTAGGAGGATGAGAACTATGCCCAGGAAGGCTTCCTGGAGGTGGTGGCACTGAGCCAGGCTCAGCTTGATGAGTAGGATGAGCAAGACTCAAGGAGTCTCATATCCCTTACTCCTCTCCTGTCTTTACACTCAGCTGTAACCGTGCTTTCGTGTACTCTTTGCCCCAAGAATGTTCTTATCAAGCTGACTTCTTGTGATCAGACTCAAAAAGTGGAGGCTCAGTCCTCAACTTCCATGGCCTTCAGAAGCACACATTTCTGAAAGTTTCCATTGGCCTCTGGCGCCCTTCACTGATTCTCACCAGCAACACTTCCCAGGTCCCCTGTTCTCTGTGCCTTGTGTTGGAGTCCGCTCCATCCTGACCCCCAAGTTAGCCTCCACCCCTCTCTTCTGCCATTGCTGGCTCCCTGGGATGATACCAGGCTCACAGATGGCGCTTCTGTCATAGATGCAGCCTGGCTACAGGTGCAAATGTCTCAGCTTCTATGAAGCACCTCTCAGGCATAGTAAATATTTTCTTCTCTTTCTTCTCCTACTTTTTTTTCTCCTCCCTCTGCTTCTCTTCCACCTCCTCCTCTTCTCTTCTTTTTCCCCTCCTCCTCCTCTTCCTTCTTTTTCCCCTCCTCCTCCTCTTCCTCTGCTGCTGCTGCTTCTGCTTATTATTATTATTATTATTATTATTATTATTATTGGTGATACTGGGGATTGGAGCTCAGGGTCTCACACATGCTAGGCAAGCACTCTACCCCTGAGGGTTTTTTTTTCTTTTACCTTTTATTTTGAGACAGGGTCTCACTAAGTTTCCCAAGCTGAACTTGAACTTACTCTGCAGCTCAGGCAGGCCTTGAACTTAGAATCCTCCCTCCTCAGTCTCCTGAGTAGTTGAGATTACAGGTATGTACCACCACTCCTGGCCTAAAAGATATATTTTTAAACCAAGTATTGTAAGTCAGAAAAACACATGAAAAAGCCCATGTCTTTTCTTATAATGCACTTGAGAAGCCAGTTCCAGGAGGAGAGAGGGCAACACCACGCCGGCACAAGGGAAGCCCCTCCTGCCTCAAGCCCTGCTTGGGCACCAACCTGAAACCCTTTGGCAGTGACGAGCCTCACCAGGCCCCAAACTTTAGACAATGAAATCATAGCACAGCCCTTCCTTCATGCTGGGCCTCTTTGGCTCCTCCCTGAGGGGCGAGGCTCAGTGTGTTTCTGTCCTGAGAGTACTCCATTGCAGGCTTACACCATAATTTCTTTGCCTCCTCTTGATCCTCTTAAAGAGAGCTAATGGCTCAATCTTACTCTACGTACCAATTCTGCCCTGCAGGACCTGAGCTTATAGAGGGCAAAGGTGCTGAAGACACATTTTAATTATCTATCTATCTATATCTATCTATCTATCTGTCTGTCCGTCTACCTATCATCTAATCTATCTATCTATCATCTATCTATCTATCATCTATCTATCACCCATGCAGCAGGGTCTTCAGACTGTCCTCAAACTCACTGTGTAGCTGAAGATGACTTTGAACTTCCTTTTTATCTTATTTTATGTGTATGAATGTTTTGCCTGCATGTATGTAAGTAAACCCTTACATGCTGTCCTAGTTTGTCTTCCATTGCTGTGACAAAACACTCTGACCAACACCAACTTGGGGAGGAAAGGGTTTATTCAGCTTACATCTCCCACTTAACATCTCCTGGGTCACAGTTCATCACTTAGGGAGCCTGTTTTTTTTTTTTTTTAATTTTTTTTTATTAATTTTATTTATTTCTGTATGTGTATGAATGTACTGCCTGCATGCAAGTCTGTGCACCCGTGTCGTGCAACACCGCGGAGGTCAGAAGAGGGTCTCGGATTCCCCTGGAACTGGAGTTCTCCTGGAATTGGAGTTTCAGACGGCTCTCGGCCACCATGTGGGTGTTGGGGATCGAACCTGGGTCCTCCGTAAGAGCAGTCGGTGCTCTTAACCACTAGGCCATCTCTCCAGCCCAGGGAGCCTGTATTAGTCAGGGTTCTCTAAAGAAACAGAAGTAACAGGACGAATATATAGCTATATACAATTTANCCCCCCCCCAATTATAAAGGCTTTTTGCCTATAAGTGGGATATATACAAGGAGAAAGGCAGTAAGTCCCTGTTGTCGAAGACCTGGTGTGAGGATGAAAAAATGTTATGAGACATCACTTGCTAACATACAACTGGCCTCTGAAATGCCAGAGAGCGATACCAAAGGCCACTAAAGTAATACAGCAAAATATTGGTCTCCCTGACACAAGCAAGACTCCTCCGTCAATATCAGCTACACCTCAACTGCCTGGAGATACTGTGCAACAGTGACAGCCAAGTGTCTATATATATCCCAAATCTAATTGGCTATTAGCTCTCCTTGGAGGGATAACTCACAGCTGATGCCACAAGCTTATGTCCTCTAGTGGTTAGGAGATGCTGTAAGCCACAATAAGAACTTGTCACCCTTTATAGAGAAACCACAGTTTGCAGGTTAGCATACCATCCAAGGGATGCAACCTGAACAGACTAGAGTCCAAAATGACAACTCCAAAGAAAGTACTCTGTTTTCTTCTCACCCACTTGTGTCCCTTTCCCAAAGCCCAGGGAACAAATTGCAGAAGAGGAGGTGTGGTAGAATGTAAGGGCTGTGGAGAGATAGGGGTGAATCATGAGACTACAGCAATATAGCCTGGACTCCTAATTGATCAACATGTCTGTGCATACAAGCTTCTCCAACTGGACTATGGGAACCTTGGTTTGTTCAAAATTTGGACATAGATACTTGAAAAATGCACCAATTACCTAATTGTATGGCAAACTGAGTAACATCAATGTTATCTGAAAACAACTGTGTTATTATATTGTAGAATCCCTTAAAAATAAGCGAATAGTTAAAAAAAGAAAGTATTTTCCTATGCCTATGTCTTGTAGGTTGTTGCCAACTTTTTCTTCTATCACTTTCAGGGTTTCAGGATTCACATTGAGATCTTTGATCCATTTGGGGTTGATTTTTATACAGGGTGAGAGGTAAGGGTTTAATTTTGTTCTTCTACAGATGATGATCCAATTTTGCCAGCACCATTTACTGATGATGCTATCCTTCCTCCACTGAGAGTTTTTTGCCGCTTTGTCAAATATGAGGTGGCTGAAATTGTATGAGCTCAAGTTTGGATCTTCAATTTTGTTCCATTGGTCAAAAGGCCTGTTTTTGTGCATATGAGTGTATTGTCTGCATGTAGGTTGGTGCAGTAGTGTCATGCAATGCCGTGGAGGTCAGAAGAGGGCATCAGATTCCCCTAGAACTGGAGTTAAACACAGTTCTTAGCTGCCACGTGGGTGCTGGGAATCGAACCCAGGTTCTCTGCAAGAACAGTCAGCACTCTTAACCACTTAACCATCTCTCCAGCCCCTAATTCCATGCTTTCTATCAGACCACAGTGCAATGAAACTTATAATCAACAGCAAAAGAAGCTCTTGAAACTAACAAACTCTTGGAGATTAAACAACACACTCTTGAATGTTTAATGGGTCAAAGAATAAACTAAGAAGAAAAAAATAAAAGTATCATGGAACTAAATGAAAATACAACACAACAAATCATCTGGGATAACTTAAAAGCTATACTAAAAGGGAAGTTTATAGCTGTTTCGTCTACGTTAAAAAATCAGAAATAGCACATATAAATGACTTAACAGTATAACTCAAGATTCTGGAAAGGCAAGAACAAACCAGTATACAAGACAAAATAAACAAAAATCAGAGCAAAAATTAATGAAATAGAGACAAAGAAAACACACACACACAAAAATCAATGAATCTAAGAGCTGGCTTTTTTTTTGAAAAGACAAACAAGACAGAGAGACCCTTGGCCCAGTTAACTGAAATAAAAAAAAAATCAGTTCCACAACCAAACAATCAGAGATGAAATGAGAAGCATCACAACATACCCCCCAAAATATCCAGAACATTGTAAGGGAATACTTCTAAAAGCTTCCTCCATTAAATTTGAAAATCTAAAAGAAATGGATGAATTTCTAAAATCATGGATACCACTAAAGTTAAACCAGGAAGACTTCAACAGCTTAAACAGACCTGTAACAGATAAAGAAATTGAAACAGCAATACAAAACCTCCTGACTAATATAAGCCCAGGCCCAGATGGCTTTATGGCAAAAAAAAACCTACCAGACTTTCAAAGAAGATATACAACCAATGTTGCTTAAATTATTCAAAGGGATAGAAACAAAGTGGAGCACCCTAACTCCTTCTATGAAGCAGCATCACTCTAATACTCAAACCAGGTAAAGTACAGCAAAAAAGAAAACTGCAGACCCATATTTTTAATGAGCATAGATGCAAAGATACTCAACAAAATACCCAAAAACCCCATACAGACACAAATCAACAAGATCATCCACCAAGATCAAGTCGACTTTATTCCAGAGATGGAGGAATGACACACACTCTCTCTCTCTTTATCTATCTATCTATCTATCTATCTATCTCTATGTATATATATATATACATAGAGATAGATAGATAGATAGATATGTGTGTATGTGTCAATAAATGTAATAAAACATGTAAATGGATTTAAAGACAAAAACCTTATGGTCATCTCAATAGATGCATAAAAAGCCTTTGACAAAATCCAACACACATTCATGTTAAAAGTCCTAGAAGATAGTCAGGAGATAATATAATTAAAGCTATATAAAACTAATCCATAATCAAAATTATTATAAAAGAAAAAACTGGAAGCATTCCCATTAAAATTATGAACCAGTTAACTGCTGTCTACTGTCTCCACTCCTTTACAATTTAGTGCTTGAAACTATTGCAAGAGTAATAATACAATAGGAGGAAATTACAGGAGCACCAATTTTAAAATAAGAGATCAAATTATCTCTATTTGTAGACAAGATGACAATATATGTAAAAGATCCCAAAAATTCCACTAGAAAACTGTGAGAAATGATTAATACTTTCAGTAAAGTGGCAAGTTACAATGCCAGAATACATATTGTGAAAATGACCATCTTACCAAAAGCAATGCCAACCAACAAGGAAAGAATCTTTACCAGTAACACATCTGGTAGAGCATTAACATCAAGACTATATAAATTACTCAAAAAAACAAAGATGTAAGAAAACAAATGACCTACTCAAAAGATGGAGTAAAGAGCTGAACAGAAACTCCACAAATGAAGAAATTGAGATGGCTGAGAAATATCTTAAAATGTGTCCTGCATCATTAATAATTAAGGAAATGCAAATTAAAACCACTCCAATAAGACTGGCTAAAATCAAGAAACAAATGATACCAAATGCTGGAGAGGTTTTGGGGAAAGAGGAACACTCATTCTCTGCTGGTGGAAATGTAAACTTGTACAACCACTTTGGTAAGCAGTGTGGAGAATCCTTAAAAGACTCAAAATGAACCTACCATCTGACCCAGTCATACCACTCCTAGGTATATGCCCACAAGATTCATCTTACCACAGAGATACATGAACATCCATGTTTATTGCTGCTGTCATCACAATAGCGAAGAGCTGGAACCAACCCAATTTCCCCCTCAACCAAGGAACGGATAGAGAAAATGTGGTACATCTACACAATGGTAAAGAAACAGTAAAGAAAAATGATGTCATGAAATGGATGGAATTAGAAGGCATTATGCTAAATGAAGTAACATTGTTCCAGAAAAACAAATGATGAATGGGACCCCAAATTTATGGATGCTAGAACCAAATCCCTAGTAGTAAGGCAAACTGAGCTACATTAATGTTATATTACTAATTAACTGAAAGCAACTGTGCTATTATAATATGAATCCCTTAACAGGATCTAGAATTAACCTATCACTCATTTTCAGACTTTGTAATTGTGGTATATGGGAGGAGGCTATGTATGCATACTTTAGAGTAACATAAAATTAAAGGGGAAAAATGTGAATTCCTAAACATGTTGTGGAATTTACATACAGGTTTACTTTCAGACGTCATAATTTTGGTATATGCGTGACATACACTGGAGCAATACAAATTGGAGGGAATAACAACAAAAGGACTGGGTCAAAGAACTGATTGAAACAGTAAACTTTTGCCCAAAACAATAAACCTCTGCATAGAAAAACTTAAAACAGACTGAGAAAAAGGTACAATACATGTATGGCAAAATACATGTACTTGGGTGGGGTGGGGCATGGAAAGGGGAAAGAGTCTAAGTTGAACTGAGAAATGTTATATGAATTACATAAAATTTCAATATAAAAATGTATTATTTATTAAAAAAAAAAGCAAACTAGGACAACAAAACAGCAAACCCTGGTCTAGAAGTCAATGTAGGATAAACAACCCCAGAGTAATGGTACATAATATTCTCAGTGTTAACATGATGCCACAGTCATTCAATGTACACAAACCTTACTTGAAACTGAAAATTATTTAAAGTATTGCATTAAATTATCTTCAGTCTATGTTATTAAGATGTAGATCACACAAACATAAATTTTATGTTTAGATTTGGATCCTATCCCCAAGTTATCAGGTTCTGTGTGTGCAAATATCCCAAAATGTTAAAAAAAAATCAAAGCACTTCTGATGTCAAGCACTTTAGAGAGAAATATTCAATCTGTAACTAAATTATAAGTTCGGGGAAATCTGGAAAGTCAGGAGGGTGGTGAGATCCCATGTCATGATCTGAGTGGCAATTACATGGTATTGACTCTGTGATGTCTTAACATGCTCGCAGTTGTGCAATTTTACTCATGCACCAAAAATTGAGTAGGAACAAGGCAGAAGGCACCACCTTACTCTTTCATGCACCATGAGCTCAAGGGCTGGAGAGATGGCTCAGGGGTTAAGAGCACTTGCTGCTCTTGCAGAGGACCAGAGTTCAGTTCCCATCTCCTATGTCGCAGCTCACAACCATCTAGAACTTCAGCTCTGGGGATCTAGTGCCCTCTTCTAGCCTCACTGGGCACCTGTACTCATATACACAACACACACATAGATACACACACACACACACACACACACACACAGATACATACACAGTTAAAACAAATCTTAATTATTTTTTTAAATCTGAGCTCACATAGCAGCACAGGTGCTGTCTATGCACTGATTCTGAGTCAGACAGACTTTCCTTGCTCCCCTGGGGATCAGAAGTTTGTCTGTGAAGGAATGGCAAAAATCCCAGATACACAAGAATGTAATTATTTAATGTAGGACAAACTGGAAAATACCAATACAGTTTAAGGGCAGAGTAAATTCCCAAGGGCACGTATACACTGCCTCCGTGTCAAAAGTTATCCATTTAAGACAAAATATTCTCTAGATTTCCCCAATTTTCACTTCTAAATGGTCTAAATCTCAGCAAGCAGAACACATTTCAATTTGAAATTTCAAAGATGATGAGAGAAAAAAGAAAGGGAAGAAGACACACAGAAAGAATTCCACATGTGCTGTTTGCAATATGGTGTTTTGCTCTATAATGTAAAATTTCTTGCAAAAGCTCAGGAACTAAAGGTTGTTTATTTGGAATGAATAACATTAACTATTTTAATTTCTGCTTAATAAATTATTCCCCACTTCTAGTCATGCAGGTTTAAAACAAGCACAGTGTTAAAGTCAATATATTCTTTCTCTGGCATTTTCATTTCATAACACAGCCTCAGATTTGTTTTTTGTTTTTGTTTTTGGGTTTTTGGGGGGATTTTTTGTTTTGTTTTGAGAAAGGCCAGAGAACCACCTAGGTAAAGAGGTGATTTGGCCCCCTTGGAACCACAAGAAGTGCCTGGAACCACAGAACTTATGGTGGAAAGTATTCAATATCAACTGGGCAATTATTTTTTTTGGGTGAAGACCCACAGGACTGAGAGAATCTGAGGCTTTAAACCCTGAGAGGCCAGCCTCAATTGGAGATGCCAGACAAGCTGTGTGTGTGTGTGTGCTGTGCACAACAGAGCCAGAGAAGTGGAGCTGCCCGTTCCATTTGGAGCCCAGAAAATAGTGAGTGAATCCCAGATGTCCAGCCTTGAGCTAATTTGCTGGACTTTGCTTTTGCTTAAGTGTGCCAGAATCTTCCTTTTTGAAGTAAGGCAGTATTTAACTTCTTTTGGATTTTACAGGAGCCCACAATTAAGAGACTGAACTTTTAAAAGATTTGAATTTTTTAAAGACTTAAACTTTTAATGTTGTACTATTTTATGTTGTAATATAAAGACGCGATCTTGGGGATAAAAAATAGGAAGATTGTGCTTCAAAGTGATGTGTTTGTATGTCAAGTTGACAAAGGGGTGAGTAGCTTCAGTTTTCACCTTGATACACCTGGGTTGAGGGAACCTCCATTGAGGAATTTTCTCCATTGGACTGGCCTATGGTCATGTCTCTGGGACTATTTTTTGGAAATGATCCCCAAAGTGCAAGCGACAAAAGCAAGTGAGATTGCAGCAAATCCACAGGTCCTGCACTGCAAGGCTCGGCCAACAGTGCAGGTCAATTAAATTCCATAACAGCTCATGGAATAGGAGAAAAGCTATGCAAACCCTCTGTACTAGTCAGGGTTCTCTAAAGAAACAGAAGCAACAGGACGAATATATAGCTATATACAATTTATTGATTTGCTCACGTGACAGAGTTCAAGGAGTCCAACAGTAGCTGCACCACACTGGAAAGGCCGAGAATCCAGGGAACTGCTCAGTCCACAAGGCTGGATGTCTCAGTAGTCCCAATCTAGTGCTGAAGGCCCGAATGGATTCCAGGAGATCTGCCGGTCTCAGTACATGCTGGGATCCGAAAGGTTTATCACAGCAGCAAGAAAAACTCACCAGATGAGAGAGGCAAGCCGCAGGAGAAAAGGGACCAGCTCCCTCTGCCGTGGCCTTAAATACTGCCTGCTGGCAGAAGGTAACACCCACATTTGGGGTGGGCCATCCAGGTTGAGGTGGTCCAATCAGAAGACCTTTTTTCTCTTATTTGTTCCTTAGTCCAGTAAAGTTGACACCCAAGATTAACCATCACACCCTCTGTCTGGTATCATTTATTATTCAAAACACATAAATAACCCTACTCAGTATCTAAACAAAAACATAACGAACACTTGATTGAATAAAGGGCTAAGGGCCTGATTAGACATTTCATGGACAAGGATAGCACCATTACTCATGGAGGAGATGCAAATCAAAGTACACCTATTAGAATGGCTGTTACCAAGGGATAAAGCTAACTCCTGGGGAAGTCTGAGAAGAGGGAATCACATAGCTTGCTGCTGGAAGTATGAACTGGTGCAATCATTATAGGTTACAATACAGTTTCTTTAAATAATTCAATGACATTGTATGAGCCAATAATCCCATTACTGACTACGAATACAGAGAAGTGAGATCTGTCAGTAGTGAGTGTCAGAGACAACTGCACTCACCTGCACTCCACAGTGGTGTTTCCAGCACCTAGGGTGTGAAAGCAATCTAGGAATCCAGGGGTATGTGAGTGGATAGAGTAAAGGCCCATGCATATATATGTACATGCACATCATGCACACAAGTATACATCTGCAAGATTCATATCAATTAATGTTTAGATGATCAGGGCTGAGGAGTGGGCACAGTGGGCAAAGGGCTTGCCATGCACCCATGAGGATCTGAGTTCAGAACCCTCGTGAAGCTGATGAGAGTGCATGGCACTCCTATATGGGAGGCAGGGACAGGAGCATCTCTGGAAGCTCACAGCCCACCCAGCCTGGCACATGCTGCAGCAAACAACAAAAGACAAAAAAGGGGCACAGCAAAGATTGACGCCTGAAGCTGTCCTCTAAACTCCACATGTGACCTATGGCATGTGCATGCCTCACTGACACACACAAATGCACACACACCATGAAAATAATAACTCAATCAACAAAGATTTGAGTACTTGCCACGATGTCTGCACATATGGATATGTACACACACATACATGTATAATATACATTCATATGTACATATATAGACACATACATACAATGAATATTAGTCATCCTTAAAAAAATACTGCCATTTACTTTAGCATAGACAAACCCAGGTGTCATTATGCTAAGAGAATGAAGAGACCAGCAAAGCATGGTACCACCCATGTGTAGACTCTAAGAAACTCCAGCTCACAAACACAGAGCTTGGAATGAAGGGGACAGAGAGATATAAAGGAAATAGGGGAAGGTTGACTTATGTGACAGGAATAAAATCCATAGGTCTAATGCACACCCCAGCAAAAGTAATTTCCGTACTAAATATAATAAATGTGCATGAAGTGTGAATCTTAGAAACTCTCGCCACATTTTTGATGGATGTTCCAATTAGATAAATTGTGGGAAAGCTTTCTCTATCTGAACATACATGAAACATTGTGGTACTGACCTTGTATGTGTAGTTTTTTTTTTCTTGTCTAGTGTACTTCAGTAAACCTGGAAAATGGAAATGTGTTCTGAATGTTGATTTGGAACAAAAGGAAAGGTAGACGAGGTTCAGGACTCCACCTGCCACCCACCTTCCTACCACTATACCCACCCCAGGCTCTCGTACGTAATGTCTCCACCTGACTCTAAACAGATTACTAGCCTATTCTTCTCATTCGGCTCTGAGAACAGCTCTGAAGAAGCAAGCTAACTCTGCTGTTGTGTTTGTGAGCTGTTTCACACTCCATCGGTCAGGCAGATCTCCGTGCCGGCTCTCTGTGCCTTCTGCTTTCCCCCTCAAGAGCTACACGTAGCACATGCATAAGTCATGATCTGAGCAGTGACATGCCCTTCCAGTGGGTGCTGTTCTTGTCTTCCTCTGCAATGTGAATCCTTCAAGTTACTGGAGAAAATACATTTGTATGATTTGCATGATCATATTCATGTAAGAAAATGGATACGTTGTAAACACAGTACATAGGTATAACTAGATTTTCTAGGAGTGGTAGCACACCTCTTTAATTCCAGATCATGGGAAACTGAGGCAGGAGGATTGTGAATTCTAGGCAATATTGGACTAAGTAGCAAGACCCCACCTCAAAAAAACAAAGACAAAAGATGTATTAGTCAATGCACATCCACCTGAGCACTGACTGTCTAGCTGAACTGAGTGCACATTTGATGTGTTCTGGAAGGGAAAGGAGGAGTGGAGTGGGGGATTAAGAGTGGGCTGCTTCCATGGTGTCAGGAATCAGCATGAGAATGATGGACATGGCCATCACAAAGATGTGGGAAAGCCAAGTGGGAAAAAAGCTAAGGTATAGTTGAATTGGAAGACAGCTGGACACAAACTTATGGGTGGAGGATGTACTTAGTGCTTGTCCTCTAACATATTGAAAACAAAAAGTTAAGTTGGCAAATTCTGTTTTCTCATAAAAATTCTCATTAACACACATTCTCTTTTCTCTGTGTCTTGCACCTACCTTATTGTAAAACAGCAAGCTTTTAGGTGAAAAGCAGTTAAATTGGTGTTAGTACCCACAGACTATAAATAGAACTTAGAAGAACATCGTGCCTGTCTTCCAAGAGTCTTGAAGGGATGTGTAGAGAATCTCTAAGATGCAGTTCTGCACAATGAGGCCACAGCCTCTGTTCATCAGGGGAGGTTTTCAACTCTCCATCGACAATGGCAGTGTCCATATATGGCAAGCATCTTTGCCAGATCATATGGAAAACAGAACTGACTGAATAGATGTTACTTATCTCATTGTACCATGAACTGGAAGTTAAAGTACAAGCAGGATTTCCCACCTACGGTGTTGTAGGATAACCATCTTTTCAAGCCCAATTCAAGAAAATAATTCGCACCCATCTACATTCTCTAGTGCCAGGTATTTCATATTTATCCTTCCACTTGGGTCCTAGAAGTGGTTGGGGAGTGACAATGGCTTGGGTATTTTTCCATCCTGGGAGGGGTTTGTTCCTGCCTCCTGAGTTGTGTAAAGACCTGGCCTGTGAAAATCAGAAAAGTAATCATGTTCTAGGCATCCAAGTGCATGGACATGGGTCCTCCCAGTGTAAAGTAGACTGGAACAAGTAGATACTGATGGAGCCAAGTCAAACCACGTGGTGATAGTAAGGAAGGACGAGGCACGAATAACTAGCAGCAGCTGGCACTTGCTAACCTAGGTCTACTAACATAGCACCCTCTTCCTTGTCCACCTTGACCTCCTCCCCAGATATCTCATTTTGTCCCAGGGCTGTGGGCCCCAGATCCTAGTCAACTGGCTGAGTATGCGTGTCAGGGACTCTTACATGTGAACTCTCAGAGGCCCATCCATTTGCACATTTTGGAGTATCTGCCTTTTAGTTATGGGAAAAGAGTGCGGACTCCACTTGCAATGCTGCAAATGCATCCTCCCAGAAAGCTGTCACAGTCCACACCTGTGTGTCCTCAGACAATGCTAGTGTCCTTCTTCCCATGATGCTATGAATTTTAGCCTGGTCATTGTAGAACTTAATGTAGTACTGAGGAAAAAATAGATCCAAGGACACACAGAACTGAATCACTGGGGGAACGTGAAACTTCCTTATAAGACTTATTTCTTTTAAAAACATGAAATATGATCTGGAGGTGGAGCTCAGTGGTAGAGTGTGTGCCTAGCAGTACCAAGGTCCTGGGTTCCATGACAGCACTGCCAAAATGCATACGAAATACATTTAAATGCTTGACTGTTTTATGCTGTTGACTAGAAGTATTTATGAATTCTCCCGACTTAAAAGTGTTTCAGATGTTAAAGTGGCACTAGAAATATTTTATGTTTCATGACTCTTAATACCAACCTATAGATAATATTGGTACGTCACAAAAGGGAAAAATAATTAAATCAGAAAAGGGAAGCTTGTCAATTTTTCATCCATGCATTTCTACATGAAAAAAGACAACTGAAATAAATCACTAGATGTATAGCTCTCTTCCAAGGATGTTTTTTCCAAAGAAAGGGCAACCCAAATCTATTAATGGTCCACTATAGGATGACTTTGTTTTTGGAGTTTGCACATATACCAGTTGATATTTTAAATGATGTGTTTCTGAAGACTTTTTGCATGGTACAAACCTTGGTTTCATGGGTGACTGGGTGGGTCTCACGACCCTGCCTTGTCCCTCTGCAATGAAATCACAGTCAAGTGACTGCTGTCTTTGGCATGCTCCCAGCCCACAGGTATCTCAGATGTACCAGTTTCAAGTGTTCACTTTCTGTGAATTGATTCATTTGGTGCAAAGCCTTTTTTTAAACACATAATGTATGATATAAATGTGTTTGTTGACTATTCTCAAAACAGAAATTATACTATTCATATACAGTAAATTTATAATATCTCATATTCTTCTATTTTACTCCCTAATGAAAAGCTGCTTACTCAAATACATAAGAATATGAAAACTTATCAGAGGAAATCCTGCCAGAGACATCAATGGGGTAGGTGTAGCCATTACTTCTGGCAACCTAATTTTTCCTATTGGAAAGTTGTTACATTTAAATGTAGAATCATTTTAGCTTATATAAGTCATGTTGATTATATGCCCTAAGCAGATTATTTTCTCCAATCATGTTATCAAACTATATTATTCACAGTGAGAACATTAACAATAATAATTATAATACAATGAAGGAAACACAAAGAAATAACAATGTGTTCCTTGCTGTGGACTTTATAGCACAATAGAACAATTTTGCTGAAGTAAAAACCTTCAAATTCTTGACCTATTAAAAATTTAAATATACATTTACATTCATGGCTTTTTAAGTCTTCTTTGCCTTCTACAACAACATAGAAAAATGCTTTTCCTTAGTAAATTGAAATTCTTAAATGAAAAGACACATGTAGTTATGAAAATGGGAAGGAAAACATAACTTCTAATCAAAATAACCCTAAGATTAATCTGGAACAACTGAATGCATGAGCCTTCTTCTCCCACCCAAAACAAGACTAACAATATGTTTGGCACATCACTGTTGGAGATAGAATGAGACATTCAGACAATGTTATTGTCAGTTCCTGACACTCTGTAGTATGCAGAATGATGTTCTTAGCAGACGCAGACAGCACTCATAGAATCCAAGTGATGAGGTTACCAGTAATTTTCATCTTTAGTTTTCTTCCTTGCAATATTCTACAATACTGGCACATATCCATTTTGAAATTCAGTATCATGACTGCTGCTGTTACTATTAAAAGTTTCAAGTGGAAAGCAGACATAAAGATCAGTTGAAAAGAATAGAAAGTCCAGAAACATGTACCAGGACAACTGACATCAAGAACATGCCATGGGGAAAGAGCTATTCAAGAAATAGAACAGAGAAATGACAGAGAAAAGGTTGGGTCCTCATCTGTCATCAACTCAAGATAGGTGAAGATTTTAACCTAATGCTTCTATCTATAGACTCTTAGTAGAAAACACAAAATCTTTATAACTTTGGCCTGAACAATGATTTCTTGAGTATAACACCAAAAAACCCAAGCAGCAAATGCAAAGTTAGACAAGCATGATTGCATACATCTTAAAAGCTTCTCCTCACCAAAGGGTATGATCAACAACAGGGTTGCCAAAGTAACCTGAGGATTGGGGGAAATAGGAACAAACTATTTGATATGGAGTTAAGATCTAAACTATGTCCATGGCTCAAGAGCAAAAAATGAAGAAAAGAAAAAAATAGAAGAATTAAAAATGAACAAAGAATTAGAATAAACATTTCTTCAAAGAACACATGGTCACTACATACATGAAAAGATGCTTATGGTTCATACCTGTTAGGGTGGGCCTATTACAAAAAAATCAGTAAGATATGATTACTACAAAAAATAGTAAAATAAAATAGAAGCTTTGGCTGGAATGCAAGCATGCCACTCGTGGGAACGCAACTTGCTACAGTAATTGCAAAAATGGACACTGAGGTTTCTCCAAAAATTGAAGATGTAATTACCATATAATCTTACAGCCTCACTCCTGGAATTATATCAAAAAAATTAAAATCAGAATATTGAAGAAATTAGGTGCATTATGTTCACTGCAGTGCTGTTCACAAGAGTCAAGTCTGCAAACAACTCAAAAGTCCATTGATAAATAAGCAGATGAAGTGCAGCCGCTGGAGCCAACACAAGTGCCTCAGCCAATGAGTGGACAGAGAACATGTGGTCCACCTACACAATGGAGCCAACGCAAGTGCCCCTTAACCAAGGAGTGGGTAGAGAACATGGGGTACACCTATACAATGGAGTCCTACGCAGCAGTAAAGAAGGATGACATCATGAACTTTGCAGGTAAATGGATGGAACTGGAAGATATTATGCTAAGTGAAGTAGCACAGTCCCAGAAAAACCATGAATGGTATCCCTCATCTGTGGATGCTAGCACCAAGCACCTAGTTGTAAGGTAAACTGAGAAATGTCAATGTTATATTCCTCTTTTTTTTTCTGAAAGCAACTGTGCTCTTATAATGTGAATCCATTAACAGGCTCTAGAATTAACCTACCACTTACTTTCAGACTTTGTAATCTTGGTATATGGGTGGAGGGTATGAAGGAATATTTTAGACTAATATATATTTAAAAAGGAAAAATGTTAATCCTGCAATATTATATGTAAATGACAAACAGTTTGTGTACAGATGATATAATTTTAGTATAGGTGCAACATATATATATATATATATATATATGCAAATGTTGAACAATAACAAATTGGAGAGAACAAAAGAACTGGGACAAAGAACCGAGTGAAACAGTAAAGTTCTCCAAAAAACAATAATCCTCTGCTTTGAAAAACTTTTAAAAGACTCAGAAAAAGATACAAGGTAGGTACGGCAGAATGCATGAACTTGGGCGGGGCGGGGGGCATGGAAAGGGGAATGAGTCTAATTGGACTAAGAAATGATGTATGAAATGCACAAAATTTCAATAAAAATATACAAAATAGTAATAAAAATAAAAAAATAAGCCAATTCTACCATCTGTAACTACATGGATGAACCTGAAAGGCACTACACCAAGTGAAATAAGCCAGTCACAGGAGGACAAGTTTCCATCATTCCTTACTCTGCAAAACAGACTGGTAGAAACTGGGGGTAGGATAGTGGTCGCCAGAAGCTGCGAAGAGAGAAATAGTGAGGCATCATGCAACACATTAAACGTTTCTCCATTTTACATAGTTTAGGATCCCTGCCCAGGGAATTGTCCCATCTACAATGAAGATGGGTCTTCTTACAGCAATTAACCTAATCAAGATAACCCCTCGGAGGTGTGCACTGGGTGTGGTGTCTCTCACCTTTAACCTCAGCAGTCAAGAGGTCAGGGGGTCTCTATGAGCTTGAGGCCAGCTCTACATAGTGAGTTCCAGACAAGTCAAAGTTACACAGTGAGACCTGCCTCAAAAAAAATAAAATAAAATAAAGTGAAGCAACCAAGCCGAGTACTAACATTCACCACTCTTTGATCTTAATTGTGCATACGAAATGATCAGCTGCTTCCAGCTCCTGCTGCTCTGACCCCCCCCGAAATAATGATCCATTTCCTTAATCTGTGAGCCAAAATTAACCTTTCTCCCTTAAAAAAAAAAATCTTCAGTTGGCAGAATCCATGAGCTCTGGTGGGCGGGGCGGGGGGGGCAAGGAGAGGGACACAGGTCTAGATTTGATTTGAAATTTTGTATGAAATGCAGAAAGCAGGCTGGAGAGATGGCCTAGAGGTTAAGAGCACAGACCGCTCTTGCAGAGGACCCGGGTTCAATCCCCAGCACCCATATGGCGGCCGAGAGCCGTCTGAAACTCCAATGACAGGAGAATTCCAGCTCCAGGGGAGTCCGACACCCTCTTCTGACCTCCGCAGCATTGCACGTCACGGGTGCACAGACTTGCATGCAGACAATACATTCATACACGTACGGAAATAAATAAATAAAATTTAAAAAAATGAAATGCAGAAAGCTTAAATTAAAATTGACTTTAAAAAAAAGAAGAAAAAAATAAAAAATTTAAAAAGCTTCAGTTATACAAGTCAAATCCATTGTGCCTATACTTAGCAACACTTTACTGCCCACTTGAAGACCTTGAAGTGTCCATCCACTAACAGACAAATGCACAGCAAACCCTGTTCCACTGTCAATGAGTCATGAGAAGTGTAGCCACCTAGCTGCCAGCACTCCAAGAACCTCTTCATAACAAGATACGTAATATATACGTAAGGTCCTGAGGTTCATAGAGATTTTCTGTTCATCTACATATCTCAAAAATTGTCTGAACAAAATGTAGGATTTTACTGTCCCCTGTGTCCAGGAAATGAGAAAACAGAGGGAACTCAGGAACCAAGACTGAATTCTAGAAAGTCTCTAAGATCTTGAGCAAGATGCATCCTCATGTGAGAGACCTAGAAACTGACCTTAGGCCAACTCACCACAGGAAGTGAAAACAAGGCTTCTGAGAAATCACTGCTTCTGGAACACTTACTCCTGCTTCCTGGGACTCTACATGTCATCTAAGGTGACACGAATACAACACACAAGCTCTGGTGATGTTCCTGCCAGCAGTGAACACAAGCTACTGAAAGGATACAGAAATTAATCTGGAAGGGAAAATGGGAGTTTTCAAATCCAGTCTAGCCCCCAACCCCCAGTTAGAAAAAAATCCAAGCCAGTGGTAGAGCGCATATCTGCCTTTGTCAAAAGACTTAATCACAACAAAGGTTTTTAAAAAGATAGAATTGGCTTTTCTCTGAGTTCTAAAATCAGGCCACACTTCATTTTGTAAATTGGGATATGTTCCAATGAGCTGAGTAGGTTAGGATTGGCTTTATCAGCAAAAGGAAAGAGGCTAAAAGAAGCGGAGATAAGAAACACAGCCATTTTAAAGTTACTGTCCTTTCAGGGAGAAAATGGAGAAATGTCTTTTATCATGGCGTTAGATAAATGTGCCCCCTGCTGACCCTTGCTATGACTCCCGAATCTGGGGAGAACTGTCTTATTTCAAAGTTCAGTTTGAATTCGTGGTACTTAGCATGAGTAACTATAATCCTCATTTAATCATTTAACTCTAGGGCTTAGGGCAAGAACCCAGTCCAAAACACTGTCTGCTCTTAAATATATTTGACACTTTGATGGTCCTCTGCATCTGGCATCTTAGAAACTCAAAGTGCTGTGACAGTGAAAATTAATAACGGTGAAGATGTGAAGGAGTCTCGGCGTCTGTGCTGTACTCCCAGTGCTGTGTCCTCCCTGGGATCTAGGGGGGGAAGGAGTCTGGGCCCTGGGCTTAGAACTTTCTGATAATAAATTAATTGTAGAGTTCATCCCCTCCTTTCCCACGTGGGAGTCTGCAGACTGAGGCTTAACTCTTGAATGTCCCATCACCCCAAGGTGAGAATTAATATCGAACTGTTCCTTCCTTTCTCTCAATCTCTGTTAACAGGAATTGGATTGTTCTTGTCACACCTCTCAGATTTGTGACATGGTCTGCAGCGACATTAATAATCTTCTGCTGCTTATTTGAAAGCAATAATTCTTAATTTTCAAGAAAGAAAGAACATTAATTTAGCAGTTCTGAAAAACAGGCAGACATGAAGTCTTGCTGCTGTAGCCTAATTACAGATAAAAATAATTAGAAGAGTGGCCATGTTTTTTTTTTTTAATATTTCAACAAAGATGGTTTGGAAAGTCACCTTCAAATGTATAAAGCTAAGAGCAAATGACTCCTGAAGAAAACGACACATTCAAGATCCTCAATAGAGGAAGAGGAAAAAAAATCCAAAAAACTAGGCTTTGCGTCTCTGCCCTGGTGTCTGCCAGCCACCTGGTCTCTTCCCTGCAGACGTCCTCTGCTCCTTCCTAATCTGGAAAAATCCCAGCTCTTCCTCGACACAGGACCTTTGCGTGTGCTGCCTCTTTGGTGTTCTTTGCTTTCATTCCTCACCTCTGTGTCGCTTGGACTTAGCTCTGAATCTTCAGAGCCTCCTACTCCATGTCATGATTCCTCCACCAGCATCAGTTCCCAGTTCTCTCCTCCTGAAGACTATCTTCGAGTCTTTAACCATCAATGGCCAACGGCTTACGAATTGTATTTGATTGTAGCTATGGCTGTGTATCACTTGCCTCCCTACCCCAGAGTCCAAACTCCATCTCCCATTTTCAGCACCTAGAATAGCTCCTGAATCCTGGAAAGTGCCTGGAAATAGGTGTGCAAGGAAGGAAAAGAGGGAAGAAAGGAGGAGGGAGGGAGGAAAGAAAGGAGAGAGGAAAAGAGGGAGGGAAGGAGGGAGGAAGAGAGGAGGATGGAAGCTCACTGCTACTGAAGATTTCAAACAACTCAGGGCGAGCGCATGACATGTCTAGGGCATTCGCATGATGGGACATTTAAAGCAAATTAAAAGCAACATTGCCTCCGTGTACTTAGACTTCCTGCTTCTTTCTGGACACCATGGAGCAGGCAGAGATAGTCACGGTCTATGACCTTCTCAAGAACAGTGCAAGGTCATTGCTGTGGGTTAAGTCAGAAGCTTTATTAACCTCAAGTTTGAAGCTGGGGTAGACTGACAGTAACTCCTTTTTGTGACCTTGAATATGAAAAGTTGAAGAATAAATAGGCCCTTGTCCAGCAAGGGGAGGACTGTGACGATTTCATCCAGCCCCTGACACCTACGCTTAACACACTTCATCTCCTGTTGGGGACTGTGACCTATGGGTCACCTCCAGAAGTACATATTGTTGAGTAATTTCTGGAAATATTCTGTCCTGGAGATGAGCTCATTAAGACTCCGAGACTTGGGAAGTGAACAACTCCTCTGAAGACTCAGGAAGTCTCGGGTACTTGCCCAAGTCACAAGGCCCCTCCCGGCTAAGGTTACCTAAGCAGTGAGGACTGTCCAGAAGAGGAGACTGGGAGCTCCAGTGCCTGCATCCTGCAGAGAGCTCCAGGTCTCGTCTTCTGAAGTCACCTCTCGTGCAGTGTAGACTTTTGGTGATACAGCTGCCTTTCAGTCACTTTTGCTCCCGTAAATAACCCCAATAAATGTATTCATCCTCCAAGTCTGATTTTGGTGGCATTTTCGTTTCTTTGATTTGTCTTCAGTTCCCTGACTGGGGTGAGTAGACACTTGTTCATATGTCCCCAGGAGTTCTGTCACACATAGTTGAGGGCTTGGGCCTCAAGGGCTGGCTGGCCCTACAGACCATCAGTGTGGGCAGAGTGAACGTCCCTTCTGCAATTTTGGAAACAGATTATGTTGTACATTTCTAGCTTCTGAAACCACTGTGTGCCCCAGTGACGGCTGTCAGATGGAATTTTACCTTTGAATTAGCATTATATGTGTGGTAAAATTCATAATTACTGAGGAAGCTAAGCACAGTGAAATCATAATTACTAGGAAGGCAAACCATTTAAGCATGCAATTTGTGTATGTGCATGCTAAGATATGTACAAACACCTGAAGGAAATATTTTTGCATACCAATAACAAATCTAGACTTATTAAATATGCACTCATATAACTACAGGGCCCATTTTAGTTTCCAAAATAAATCTCAAAGCTCTCTGTAATGTCAACAAAGGCATGTTCGTAGGTGGCAGAGGGTGTGCCCTGCAGGCCCCAGAAACATGTTGGGCTCCTGGCTCATTTATTCTACATATATGATCTCACACAACCACTTCGTCATGTCAGAAGCATAGGGATGACAAAAGAGCCTATCTAAAATGTTTGGTTTGATATTAAAATGAATTGATATAGGCCAGGTATGGCAGTGCACACCTCTAATTCCAGCACTGGGGAGGCAGAGGCAGGCAGATCTATAAAATCAAGGCTAGCCTGGTCTACATGGCAAGTTTCAGGCCAGCTGGAGCCACAGGGAATCCTTGTCCTGTCACAAAACAAACAAAAAGAGTTGATGCATTTGTAAATTTAGTGGGGTTTTTAAGTAAAACACATGATGTTTCTCAACTGAGGAAATCATCTCCAAGAAAGTATGGCAGCTTACCAAAGATGCACACCAGATAGGGGTCTGATGCTTCTGCTCTTTTTAGCTGCTGATAAGTGATAGAAAGAACTTGGTTTGTTTGTTTGTTTGTTTGTTTGTTTGTTTGTTTGTTTGTACATGGGATCTTCCTATAACCCCAGCTGGCTGGGAACTCACCGAATTCTATCTTCTGCCTCTCAAGTTCTGGAATTAAAGATGTGAAACGCTGTGTTTAACTTTTTTTATGAATGCATAATTTAATTCATTTCTAAGGTTAGAGATTTTACAGATAAAGGCAGACTAATGCCGTTTCTAAATCATGTTTCTCTATTTTTATTCAAAATTCATGTTTTTTATTCAAAGCCAGTTTTTATTGAGGCTTTGTGCATTTCATACAAAATTTCAAATCAAATCTAGACCCATACCCCCCTTTCTGCCCCCCACCCCACCAGAGCTCATGCATTCTGCCAAACATGTTTTTCATCTTTTTCTCAGTCTCTCAAAATTCTTGATGAAGAAGTTTACTGTTTCGAGCAATTCACTGTTTCAGTCAGTTCTTTGACCCAATCTTTCTGTTATTGTTGTTGTTGTTATTCCTTCCACTATGCATCACTCCAAAATATGCACATATGCATGCCACATATATCATAGATTGTAGCATCTTCAGCTTATGATTTTTTTCTTTATTAGGCTGAAAGATGTCATGTTTGAAATTTCCTCTTTGGCAAGCCCAGACCACCATCAGTTCTGCCCTTGTGTTCCACACTGGGGGTTTCCTTTCCCATGGTCTCCAAATGAGGTCCAGTAAGCACCACATCCTGTCTTGATCTTCCTGTACTGGTCTGTATGATACAGCCTGGGTAGTCCAACAATCTATACTCTGAAGAGGCTGAAACCCCAGCAATAGCTTAGTCCACAAGTTGGATGTCTCAGCAGTCCTAGCAGAAATAACTTTAAACCAAAGCCAGAAATAACGTTTTAAATGAAGATAGTTACCTCTTAGAAAAGATATTATAAGATTTAAAAATGAGCTTTCAGTAAACTTATTATGCAGCTGGCTCCTCACACTCACAGAAGACACTCTTTCCTAGATTCTGTCTTTCATGCTTCTGCAAAATAACCTCAGTTCCAACCCCTTCCCCTTCCTGGCGCCATTCTGTGATTCTGTTACCACCACACACCGTATCACCCCACATACATGGACACACATGGGAATCCAGCCCCACTTTAACACCCCAAAAGGTTTCCCTGCTACAGGCTCTCACCCTGATATTCTGCATGGTTCCTTTTGCCTCTCATGACTAGCAAGCTGTGAGAATATTGCCAACAGTTGCCAGGTGGGGTATAGTACTGTCTGTGTGTGAATACCCCCCACATTCTGTGTTAGACTCTTGGTTCCTTGAGGTAAAATCCTATTCCTACCAATTTCCCTGCCCCTCCTCTTCCCCCCAAGTGCCCGTTTCTGAGCACAGTGCCTTTCTGCATTAGGAATGCATGTCATGCCAAGTAGACCCATATCTCATCTAGAGTACCCTCGCCCCTAGATCGTAAGAAGTCACCTGTCCACTATTACAATGACATCGATGAAAAAAAAAAACACCTCAAAGGCGTTATTGACAGAAGAGCCAAGAAAAAGTGTTCTAATTAATCATCCAGCCTCGGATTTGTAATGTTCAGAGGCCACGCTTCTCCCCTCAGGGAGCCTCCTAGCCTGGCTCAGCCCCTGCCAGGAGGGAGTCTGTAAAAAAGCAGCAGCCCTAGTGAGCAGCAATGTGCAGCAAGCCCAATTCATACTCAGCATGCAAGGAAACTGAGCACCTTCTTGGCAGGTGGAACGACAGCCAATTGCAGCTCTAGCCCTTGCAGAGCCTGCCCTCCATACCTTCATTTGTCTGTTTTCTTTGGAGATGGTTGATAACAGGGTTTAGAGGAAACAACAATAAAACAGCACCAAGTACTTTTAAAGATATTTTCCCTATGCTCAGTATAGACCAGGTACTGAGTGGAAAATGAAGAACCAAATACCATCAAGATGGTAGCCAACTCCAGATGAGTAAGGAGAAAATTAAACACGGGATTGTGTCGGTCATGAATGACATGTTAACAAAAAACACATATGTGCTGAAGGTGATAGGAGGCAGCTATTGTTTGTGGGCTGTAAGAAAATCAAGGCAAAATCGTAGAAGTTTGTTCTGACCACTCAGAGAACCTTAGAAGAGAAGCAGCCTCCTCTGAGGTAAGGGAAAGGGTCAAGGTGCCTACTTTGGTAATAAAAGGTCACCGGGATCTCCAGGAAGAAAAGAACAGTGAAAAACCCAGAGATTTAAGACAGCCATAACTATCAAGCTATCAAGAAAAGACAACAATGGTAACCGAAAGTGCAGGAATGCTTGAGACTGGTCTCAAGAGAGAGAGCACAGTGCCTACAGTGAAGCTCTAAGAAAGAAGGAAAGACTCAGCTTCAAAGGTGGAGACAGGAGGGGCTGGGACCCAGGTCACCAGGATGTAGAAACTCACTGTCAGTGTGTGGCTCACAGAGAAATAAAATGTATAAAAATGGATGGGCTTGTTGAACATGATATTTTTTTAATCTTTCAAATGCAGAAAACGCTTGGTGTGCTCAGAATTCTGCCATCTCTGTCATTCAGAGGTCATGAAGAACTCGCCCCTCAGTTGTTCCGAGATTCCCCTGTGTGGTGTTCTCCTGAGGGCACACAGTCTACCTTAAGAACCCATCTGGCTGGCCCTTCCTTTCACCCTGTTTGAGCAAAAGTAAATCACATCCTACAAAGCTAAAATCCTGGGAAGGTGGACATTGTTTTCCTGAATTGTCCCACATTCAGATAGGGACTTTGGGGGTGTTGTTTGGGGATGTTGTATGGACGTGTTCCCCCAGTAGCTGAAGAACTTTCTCCTTTTCAGCCCCAATATGTCTTTCTTTCTTAAGTTTACGCCATTTTACACCAACTTTCGCAGCGGGTAGTGTGTGCCACTCAAGCCCAGCAGTGAGGCACCAGGCTTTCCTGACTTCTTCCATCGGCTCCTCCTGCTGCTGCTGACCCTCACAGGTCCTCTCTGCACAGTTTCACAGATCCTAGCAAAGAGAGGACACAAAGTGAAAGACCAAGCAGAGACCTGTGTCTGCCCCTGGGGGTGTCCACCAGGGACACCTGACAAGCCTGATCTTGGTGTCATCTGGGCTGTCTCCAGGATCAACTCTCCTGGAAACAGTGAGTTTCCTCATGCTCTTTCTATCTCTGCCTGCCAAGGTGCCTCAGGCCTTGGGAGCCCACAGCTAGGACACGCAGAGCTGTTTCTCTCTCCCACTGCAATCCCCAGTTTTTGTACCAGGATTAACATCAATCCCGACTGAAAAGCCAGTATTTTTCATAAGCCCCGGTCCCTAGCTCTCAGAGACCCACAGACTACCCTGCTGGCAGCCTGACAGTGCGTCCTTAGCTCTGTTGAGTGAGGATTTGTAAGGGAATCCCACTCTAGACGATCCCACCGGGGAACCTGGGGAACAGCCTATAGGTGGGAGATGTGTCCATACCTCAGTGAGACCCAAGGACCTCTGGCCTCTGGCTTCCCCACCACCTAAGCACCTGGCCACATGCATTTCTTCTCCAAACCTCTGTTTCATTTTTATTCCTTCTCACAGCCAACGAGGCCTTGTGGACACACACTTCCTCTTCAAGCTCCTATGACTTCTCTTGTGTTTTTTGTCTTTTCCAGTCATTAACTGTCTCTGCTTACAACACAGCATACAAGATAATCATACATGGCAGGTTCAGCAGCTGGCTCACACTTCTCCATGTTCCTTCTGTGATAGGAATTTTCAACCTCTTTGGGAGTAGAGTGGATATGAATCTTCTCAGAGAATATGATGAAAACTAAGGCTAATTCTCCTGAAAGAAAGGTCCACACGCATGTCTACAGGCAGCACTTGCTCTAATGCTCTGAAGCCACAATCAAGAAAATGATCCACAGACACATCCACAGGTCAGTCTGATAGAGGAAATACCTCAACTGAGGTTCACTCTTCTCAGGTATGTCAAGATGACAATAAAACTAATGATGTCACATGCGATAGGTTTGTGTAGGCCCTAAGGGTTTGCATTGCTAACTGGCTCATAGGTGATCCCTACTGGTCTGAAAAGGAGCCCCCAGGGAGCAAAGCCACACAGGTGAATTCTCATGTGGCCTAGAGTTCATGAAGATCGCAGAACCTACAGTAAAACTCTGAACAAAAGTAACTTTGGGGAGGAAAGGGTTTATTTGGCTTAAAGGTTCTTGTCCATCATTGAGAAAAGCCAGCTCAGGTACTCAAGGCAAGAAACCAGAAACAAGAATGAAGTAGAGACCACAAAGGAATGCTGTTTACTGGCTTGCTTCTGTTGGCTGGTTTAGCCTGCTTTCATACATAGCCCAGGCCCACCTGCCTAGGGTTAGCACCACCCACAGTGGTTTTACTGCAGCAACAGTGAAGCAAAGTAGGACACTTGGGAAATCACATTTTAACAAGATCTCTAAGTAATGGTGTTCATATTTGTTTGCAAACTAAGGATTTTGCAGCTTTGACACTATTACTTCTACATAGAGCTATTAGCACAGTAAGTTCCCCCAATGTTGTCTACCTCAGAACAATAATGGTCACTAAGGAATATCTACTCTGGGAGTCTCTCTGGAAGGAATGGCCCTACGGTCTGCTCTCCCCACAGAGCACTGGAGAGGTGGGTATTCTTCATTCTCTTGCCCCTGAACACCTTCTTCCATCTCCCTGCTTCCTGTGTTTGTACCGTGGACACCTGTGCCGAATGAGCCTGTTTTTTTTTTACTTTCTTTTGATTACTCCTTCTTTTTTCTATGTATGTTTATGTGTGGTGTGTGTGTGCATGCTCACATGTGTGTGGGCACATGAGTGTGCAGATGGACGTGCATGTGTGTGCACATGCATGTAGAGGCGCACATGCATGTGGAGGCTGAGAGTTGGTGGTGAATGTCTTGTCTTCCTCATCTGCCCTCCACTTCGTTCGATGAAGCTCAGGCTCTTGCTGCAGCTACAGCTTGTCAGTTCCGCTGGTCTCACTGGACGTCTTGCCTGGGCCTCTCCTGTCTCTGCCTCCAGGGTGTCAGGGTTATGCACATGCACATGCCTGCCCAACTTTCCTGTAGGTTCTGCGATCTTCATGAACTCTAGGCCTCATGCTTTTTTTTTGATTTAACATCAGCTTTTTTTTTTTTTATTTTTTTTTTTCAATTTTTTTTTTGTTTTTGTTTTGTTTTATTGATGCTTTGGGTGGCATGTTCATAACTATGTCATTTATTCCCAATTTAGTTCAGGCATATCTCCCGCTTTCCCTTTCACCCCCACCTCACCGTTTGCGCAACCGAGATCATTCGCATAAGTCTGCCATGACCTGTGCCGGCTATTCTCTTCTCAGTTTTTTTTTTTCCATTTTTTTTAGCTAATAAGTGATAATCCATGCAGCACAAGCATGCCTTGCATGTGTAATAGGCCAATTTTCAGGCGTGGTGGTGTTGCCCAACGCGCCTCACAGCCCCACCTTCCAGCGGGGCGGAGGTTGTAGCGGGTGTGGGGTTGTATGTTTCACTCAGATGTGTTACGTCAAAGCGGGTCCAGAATTGAACATTGCTGATAGTTTCACCCTTCACCTTCCAAATCGTGGCAGCCCTTTACATTCTACACTTGCCCCCTCTTACGCAGATTATTCCCATGGTGGCTTTTAGAAAAGGGGCCAAGTGGATGGAGGAATGCAGACCAGGCCAGGTCTCTCTGGAGCTGTTGTCTTGGATTCTGAGTCCAATTTGGCCTGTGTTCCGTTCCTTGGGCTGACAGTGTGTCCTGTCCAGGATATGACCTTCGATCATAGCTCATGAAAGGCAAGGCCCCATACTTAGATTATAGGTATGTTAATGACATCCTAAATAGTATATGGTAGTGGGTTACCGTTTGTTTCATTATTCGACATAGGTTAGATGAAGATGTTGATCACGAAACTAGATTTTCTCTGTTAAATACATGAACGGGGTCTTACTTGTGGGCGTTTGATGATATCATCCTACCTGTAGAGGGTAGGAATGTAAGCTGTGGCATTCAAGCCATGTGGTATTCCTCAGGGAGGAGATCCAATAGCCCAATTAGATTTTGGGATAATTACAGGTATTGGGATTGGCTGCCTCTGCTGTACATTTTTCCAGGCAGGTGATGTGTAGCATGCTGCTGAGGTGGAGAGCTTGCTTGAGCCTAGATGACCGTTTTGGCTTTATGGTTTGAGTGGCCCTTGGAAATCACACTCTCTGGTATACCAGAGGCCATTTGTGACGTTGCATGTGTGGTCTTAATGCATCTTTTCCATGTTATCATCAGGTCTTCAGCAGCAGGCCTTATCGCCTTCTGTTTTGTCGAGGTATCCAGTTAGAGGCAAGCAGCCTTTACCTCTTTGTGGGAGCCTTAGATCCCCTAGCCAACATCTCCTTTGGAATAGATCATAGCTGATCGTCCGAGTAGCTCCTGTATTGTATATATTGTGCTTAAGCCGGCATAGTTAAGGACTTTAGTGTTAATTTGATTTTGAATAGAGAATAATTCTTTCCACAGTTCTATGTCTATTAGTCAATTAAAGAAGGCAGTTTTAATGGTTTTATAAGAGATTACCGTCTAAATAGTTGTCTCCTCCAATTTACGAGTTGGAGAGCAAGACCCAATCAAATCGTCATATTTCTTTTTGTTCTGGGGGGGAGGCAAGGAAAGTCTCGTCATTCAAGAAACCTTTGTGGGCAGGACTAGAAAGTAAAGTTTCATCCAGGACCCACTAATAATAAAAAGTTGTTACACAACAGTGAATTATATCTTCATTTAACTCATATGCATTAACGTTTTTATCAAAAACTTTAAACAATATTGTTTAATATACACATATTTAAACCAATGTTGTTTAATATACACATTATTTACTTTTTTTACTAAAGGTCCCTAAAACCAACGCATGTAATTTCCTGTAGACAGGGTGTCTAGGCAAAACTGGGTCCTTGTTGAACTCTTCAATTTAAATATGCATTAATCAAATAATACCGCGAGTGTTCCTCACCCACCCTTCCCCCCTTCCCCATTCAACCCATTTTGGTCATTTTTCCCTGATGGGGCAGTCCTTTCTGTGATTGTTGTTGTTTTTTACGCTATGGCATCTCTCACTTTTCCTCTCATGAGAAATGTTTATATCTAAGTTATTGGTACTAGATTCCACAGATGAGGGATACCCATTTGTCGTTTGTTTTTTCTGGGACGGTGTTACTAACCTTCACTTCACTTACTTAAACATAATGTCTTTCACAGCTTCCCATAATCCAATCTTACACTTGGGCAAAGTTCATGATGGTTGTCCTCTTAACAAAAAACCGCTTGCAAATAAGAATCCATTGGTATAATCATGTACCACATTTTCTTCTATCCACTCGTCAAGTGAGGGGGGTCTCCTGGGGCCTGGTTCCAAGCTTTTTGTTGCTATTGTGAACCATGAGCTGCATAAAATTAGCTGTTGCATATATCTTGGCAGTAGGATGTGTCTTGTTGGGTATATACCCAGGAGTAGTGGTAATGGACTGGGTCAAATGGAAGGCTCGTTTTGGAGGCTTCTAAGGGTTCTCGCAACTGTTTCCCTAGTGGCTGTACAAATTTATGATTCCAGACCAGCAATGGAGTGATGAGTGTGTTTCCCGCCTTTTTTCCTCACAACCTCTCCAGCACGTTGTAATCATCATTTGTGTTCTTGATACTAGCCAGTCTAACTGGAGTAAAGGGTGATAATTCAAAGTGGTTTTTAAAATTTGCATTTTCCTTAATTATCCTAGAGATGCTGAACACTTCCTTAAGATGTTTCTTCTTCGGCCATGCTTTCTATTTCCTTGTGTGGAGTCTCTAGTTCCAGGGTGATCCTTTGCTCCATAACGTTATGTTTGACTGTTTCAGTTTTTGTTTTCTTTCTTCTTTGGTTTTTTGGAGGTTAGCTTGTATACTCTGGAGATTTTTTTTTTTTTTTTTTTTTTTTTTTTTTTTGGTAAAGATTTCTTCCCACGCTGGCTGTGGGTTTTCTCTTCACTTCCTTTAATTGTTTCTTTTGATGTACAGAAGCTTTTTTGAGTTTTAAAGTTAGGAGATCCCATTTGTCAAGTGTTGATCTGTATTTCTTGTTGCAGCTGCTGTCTGATTTAGGAAGTCTTTTCCTACACCTATGTCCTTGTTTCTGCTGCCAAGTTTCCTGTTTCTCTTCTGATGTCACCGCTCCAGAGTTTTGGGGGTTCATCACGGTTTTTTGAGGTCTTTGATCCATCTTGGAGTTGACTTTTGTAGCAGAGGGTGAGAGGTAGGGGTTGATTTCATTCTTCTACAAAGTGGTGATCTCAATTTTTTGCCGAGCAGGCCACTTGGCTGAAGGATTGGCTGTGTTTCAATCTCATTCGTTGTCTCTTGGCCCCCTTGTCAAATTGAGGTGGCTGAAATTATATTGTAGGTGAGCTTCAGGGTTGGATCTTCAGTTTTATTTTCCATTGGATCAAGCTGGTTGCTGTTTTTTTGGTGCCAAGTACCAAGCTGTGGTTTTTTATGAAATATAGGCCGCGTAGTATAGTTTGGATATCTGGGTATAGCGATCCCCCGCTGTAAATTGGGCTCTTGTTCACCATTCAGGGTTGCTTTTGGCTATTCGGGGTCTTTTTGTTTTTCCAAAAATGAAAATTTGGAAGGGGATTTTTTTTCCAAGCCTGTAGAAAAATTCTGGGGATTTAAGGATTGGGATTTGCATTAAATCTATACAACAAGTTTGGGGGTAGGATGGACATTTTTAACTATATTTGTATTTTTTTCCCAATCCATGAGCATGGGAGGTTTGTTCCATCTTCTGATGTCTCCTTCAATTTCCTTTTTCAGGGATTTAAAAATTTTTGTTGTAGAGTTTTTTTTTTTTTTTTTTTTTTTTTTTGTTTTTTATGTTATTTTAGATTGAGTTTGTTTTGAGGCTATTGTGAAGTGGGCAGGTCTCGCTTCGTAGTCCTTCTTATACAGCGTTCTTGTTTGTTGGTGTTAATGAAGGTACTGATATTTTTTTAGATTTATTTTTGTATCCTGCCACTTCAACAAAGCTCTTAATCAATAGTTCTAGGAAGTTTTTCTGGTGGAAGTTCTTTAAGCATCCCTTGAGGTAGAATCAAATCATATCATCAGTCAAACAGGGATGAGCTTGACTTTCCATCTTTTTTCCCCTCATTAGAACTCCTTTAATTTCCTTTTTCTTATGTGCCTTAAAATTGCCCTAGCAAGTGTTCCAACCACTATATTGAAAGGAGTGGTGACAGGAAGGCAGCCTTCCAAGATTCCTACCTTTAAGGGGAAAGTGCTAGTCTTCATTTCCCCATTTAGGATTGATATTGGCTGTGGGTTTACTAGTAATATGGCTTTGATTACATTGAGGAATGATCCCTTAGATCCAATTCCCTCTAGATGAACTTTAATGAAAAAGGATGCTGAATTTTTTGTCAAGATAGTTCTTTCCTCCGCATCAATTGGAGATGATGGTGTGGGTTTTTTTTTGTCCTTCAGTCCATTTATTGTTTGATGATGTTTATTGGATTTTGTATGTTGAGCCATCCCTGCATCTCTGGGTATGAATCTGACTTGGTCAAGATGGATGATATTCTTG
>VZQC01011358.1:2033351-2119697 GCA_009823505.1 Rhizomys pruinosus
CAATAAAGCAAATACGGGTCTCCCTGAGTCAAGCAAGACTCCACCGTCAGCACCAGCTACACCTCACCTGCCTAGAAATACTGTGCAGCAGAGGCAGCCATATGCCTGTATATCCCAAATCTAATTGGCTATTGGCTCTCTCCTTGGAGGAATAATCCATGGCTGATGCCACAAGCCTACATCCTCTACAGGTTAGGAGATGTTATAAGCCACAGTAAGACCCTGTCATATTTATCAGGGGGTAAAAATATAATTCATTGATTAACATATCATCCAAACATATGTGTCTATGCCAAAGTAACCTACTATTATAACTATTAGTGCTACTATTATATAGTAGCACTAATAATATAACTATTACTACTATTATAACTATTAGTGCTGCTTAAATACCTATATATCTAATTGCTTGTGTTTTATTAGTAGGATCGAAAGGTTACTCTTCATATTTCTTAATGTGATTTCTTTTGAATATGAATTTTCAATATGAGTATTCCCTCATCCATGTAGGCCTTTATTGAAAACTACTTTAGATTGAATAATTGGTACTGGTAACAGTTTTGGAGGCAGGGAAGCCCAAGATCCAGGTGCAGCAGGTTGGAGGCAGTGCCAGGGCTCACAGACAGTGACTTTTGTACCCATTCAGGGGGCAGAAGAAGCAAGCAGGCTCCAAGCCCATTCCTGAGCACAGAAGCCTCATGACACAGCAACTTTCAGAGGTCCCACCTCTTGCTATAGTAGCACAGCAGACTGGGGTTCAGGGGGTGAAGTGTGGAGGGACACAGGCATTCTTACTCGGGTCCCTGCCACCCACCTACCTTCCCTACTTATAACTGTGTCTTCTCCAAATCTTTATAAATGTGATTCTTACAGGCCACTCAGCCCCTCCCCAAATCCTACACATAAACTTGTACACACACACACACACACACACACACACACACACCAGAAACATTTTCAAATGCTGTGTGGAAATATTTAATGCTTGTAGGAAGAGTGACAACTGATTGGGAGTTATAGTCAAAATGGGAAGTGCAGCTTATGCAGTAGCCTGCAGACAAGCAGGGAGATGCAAAAGGATGAGAACCTGTCTCATTAGTGCTCCCAAACTTCAGGGATTCAGAGTCACATTTACCTTTGAATTGGGGTGAATTCTCATCTCTGACACAGTTCCCACCTCAAATCCTACATTTCCCACAATCCCACATGCCTCAGACAGTAGTGACCTGTACTAGGATAAGATTTATTTTTCTTTTTGTTTTCACAGTGCTTCATGGCTGCGAGGCAGCCCTCTCCCATGTGCCACAGCCTAGTTCTGCTTTATTCAGGTATGGTACCCTGTGCAGCACTCTGAGGATATCCTCCTAACGCCAAATATCTATTTAAAAGTGACCTTCCCAAAAGTTGTGTTTGGGTTTGTCAGAATGAATGACTGATGCTACAATTAGCACACATGTCCTCTGGTTCCTGAGAGGTGAGCCATGCTTACTTATTTCTCTCCTACTTACATTGTCCAATGGCATTTGGGAGGCTTTCCCTCCAGGAGTGCATTTGCCAGCCTAGGACTGCTCTCCCTTGTAACACTGACTCTATCAATGTGAGCCCACCATAGTTGACAGCAAAAGGGAAGAGGGTGTTCAGAGGGTTCTGCCACAGCTCCAGGCCAGGCCTAGAGCACCTCCACACCCACCAGCAATACAGCCAAGACACAGGGGGAGCTGTGAAGCCAGTCGTCTTACCTACCTAGAAGAGGAAACTGGAAGAGAATTCAGGTATGGCCTGGTAGCTCATTGTACCACAGCTTGTTGTCAAGTGCTACATGCGGGGCACTCTTAACCTTCAAATTGACATGATATTGAATTCCCAGTCAATGCCAAAAAAATCATGAGCACTGCTAAAGCTTTGCTTTCCTAGACTCTATGCATACAATCCTGTTTGTTAAACTGAATACAATGTGTGCACATGTGTGTGTGTGTGTGTGTGTGTGTTCTAGAACAATTCTTCCTTGAAGGACCATTTTATTTTTTTTTATTTTATTTATTTATTTATTTATTTATTTATGTGTATGTCTGCATGCAGGTTTGTGCACCGGTGTCGTTCAATGCCGCGGAGGTCAAAAGAGGGTCTCGGATTCCCCTGGAACTGGAGTTCTCCTGGAATTGGAGTTACAGATGGTTCTCAGCCACCATGTGGGTGCTGGGGATCGAACCCGGGTCCTCTGCAAGAGCAGTCGGTGCTCTTAACCACTAGGCCATCTCTCCAGCCCCTGAAGGACCATTTTATGGGAATATTGATCTTCCTCTGGGCTCCTGATCTGCCTGACACAGTCTAGCCCTCCTACGACCCTGGGAAATCAGATCCCGTCTGTAGCATCTCTATTTGATTTCCCTGCAGCCAGAATACCTCAAATCTACCTACCCCATCCCTGTCTTCCTGCCACCCTTGGGCCCAGGCAACTCTTACTAGTCCACCTCAGATCTCTGGACTAGCTTCCTAACCCAGACTAGCAAAATCCTCTAGTGTAGTTTTTAAAACCCTCCACAGGTGGTCCCTACCCACTCCCTCCCCTGGATTCTTCACCTTCCTGACCCAGGATAGCCCTCCTACTACCCTGGCCCACCAACTACCCAGACAAGCCTACTGTCCTGCAACAGCCTGAGGCACACACCAACTAACTATTCATACCTGAGCAAAAAAGCAACCAAGATACATAAACAATATAAAAAACAACCAAAATTCAACTAACTGAAGACAGAATAAAATTTCCTATTGGACACAAAACCACAAAGAATACCCATATGCCCAACAGCAACATAAAAACACAAATAATATGAAAAAACAAGAAACTATGTCCCCAACAAAACCCACCGGGCCTACAGAGGAATACTACAATGAGGATAGCCTTGAGGAATCCCATGATACACTATTTAGAAGAACAGTTGCAAACATTATCAAAGAACTTTAAAAAAAAAACTCAATGAAGATGGGCATAGACTTGTGATGGAAGCTCAGGAAAATATTATCATGCAGCTGAATGACATAAAAACAATTCAGGACATGAAAACGAATTCACAAAAGACAGAAATATTGAAGAAAATATAATATGAAAAAAGACAGTATTGAAAATTTTAAGCCAACTGGAAACAACAGGAGAAAACCTCACAAGTAGAATGAATGAAATGGAAAACAGAATATCAAGACTGGATGAAAAGGTGAAGATCTGGACTTTTTTTTTCTTGGTCTTTTCAAGACAGGGACTCCCTGTAGCCCCAGCTGGCCTGGAACTCGCTCTGTAGACCAGGCTGTCCTTGAACTTGCAATGATCCACCTGCCTCTTCCTCCCAAGTGCTAGGATTAAAGGCGTGCACCACCACGCCCAGATTTTAAGCAAAGGCTATTTAAAATTAAAAAAAAAACCCACAGGAATAGAATACACAGGAAATGTGCTACAATAGTAAAACACCAAAATAAACACATAAGGAGGAGAAACATATCAGACCAATTACATTAAGCAAGTATTCAACAGGATTAAAGAAAAAAAACTTTCCTAGATTAAGAAAAGACATATCTAACCAGATTCAAGAAGCACATAAACACCAATTAGACATGACCATAATAGAAACTCCCCACACCATATCAAAATAAACATATTAAATGTACAGAACAAAGACAGAATATTGAAGGCTGTTAGAGAAAAACAACAAGTTCTATATAAAGGAAATTCCATCAGAATTACAGCTGACTTTTCAGTGAAAACTATGAAAGCTGGAAGATCCTACACCAAAGTATTCCCAGTTTTAAATGCCCATAGATGCCAACCCCAAATACTTTATTCAGCAAAACAATCTATTACAATCAAGGGAGAATGGAAAATTTTCCATGACATGAATAAGCTGAAAGAATTCATCTCCACCAAACTATCCCTACAGAGAATACCCAAAGCAATACAAAGGACAGATGATGGAAATGAGTATACGCAAGAGGCTACAGAAAGAAATAAAGGAAGGTGTGATTACAGAAACACAAAATAGGAAAAACACAAAGAAGTAAAAATGACAGCAACAAATAAATACTTTTCAATAATAAGTCTAAATATTAATGGCTTTAAGTACCCTGTCAAAAGATACAGGCTATCAGAATGGTTTAAAAAGACAATCCATCTTTTTGTTCTCAGCAAGAAACTCATCTCACCTTCTTGGACAGGCACTACCCTAGGGTCAAAGGATAGCAAAATATTATTTCAAGAAAATAGCTCTAATAAGCAAGCAGGTGTTGCAATTCTAATATCTGACAAAACAGACTTCAAGTTAAAATTAATCAGAAGAGATGAAGAGAGTAACATCATTCTAATCAAAGAAACAATCAATCAAGAAGATATTACAATCACAAATATATATGCAACAAACTCTGGTGAGCTCGATTTCACAAAATAGTACTACAGGACTTAAAAGACAGCTTAATAGCAACTCACTGACTTTAATACCCCACTATCTCCAATAGAAAGGTCAACCGGACAAAGAATAAACAGAGAGATATCTGAATTAAATGAAACAATATATATCAAATGGACCTAACAGACATCTACAGAATATTTCACCCAAGCACCAAAGAATACACTTTCTACCCAGCAGCCCATGCAAATTTCTCAGAATTGATCACATTCTGGGACACCAAAAGTCCCAAAATTAGCCAAAGGGCAAAAAGAACAATACAGGGGACATAATTATATCAGATCTCAGATTATATTACGGAACTATATTCATAAAAACAGCATGGTACTGGCACAAAAATAGACACGGAGATCAATGGAACACAAGACCCAAATATGAGTACAAGATATTTTGGCAACCTGATGTTTCATTAAGGAGCCAAGAGCACACAATGGAAGAAAGACAGCATCTTCAACAAATGGTGCTCCCAGAACAGGATCCCCACATACATAAGAATGAAATTACACCCTTATCATTCACCCTGTACAAAATTCAATTCCAAATGGATCAAAGACTTCAACATAAAACCTGAAACTCTGAAACTGCTAGAAGAAAACATGGGCATGGGGCTGGAGAGATGGCCTAGCAGTTGGGAGTGCTGACTGCTCTTGCAGAGGACCAGGGCTCAATCCCCAGCACCCACATGGTGGCTGAGAACCGTCTATAACTCTAATTCCAGGAGAACTCCAGTTCCAGGGGAATCCAACGCCCTCTTCTAACCTCCATGGCATTGCACAACATGGGTGCACAAGCCTACATGCAGACAGTACATTCATACACATAAAATAAATAAATAAAATTAAAAAAAAGAAAAAGAAAACAAACATTACCCTCCAAGATGTAAGCCTAGAAAAGAACTTTTTTTTTAAATTTTATTTATTTATTTATTTTGTATGTGTATGAATGTACTGTCTGCATGCAGGTTTGTGCACAGGTGTCGTGCAATGCCGCGGAGGTCAGAAGAGGGTCTCGGATTCCCCTGGAACTGGAGTTCTCCTGGAATTGGAGTTTCAGACGGTTCTCGGCCGCCATGTGGGTGCTGGGGATTGAACCCGTGTCCTCTGCAAGAGCGGTCGGCGCTCTTAACCGCTAGGCCATCTCTCCAGCCCAGAAAAGAACTTTTTTAATCACACATGAGCTGCTCAGAACTTTTTTAATCACACATGAGCTGCTCAGGCATTAAGGTCAACAACCAATAAGTGTGACCTCATTAAGCTACAAAGCTTCTGTACAGCAAAAGAAACAGCCAAGGACATGAAGAAGAAATCCATTGAGTGGGAGAAAATTTCTTTTTTTTGTGTGTCTTTTTGAGACAGGGTCTCCCTTTAGTGCCAGCTGACCTGGAGTTCACTATGAAGACCAGGGTGGCCTTGAACTCACAGAGATCAGCCTGCCTCTGCCTCCCAACTGCTGGGATTGAAGGTGTGAGCCACCACACCCAGCTTATGGGAGTAAACCTTTACCAGCTACATATCCAACAGAGGATTAATATCCAGAATATACAAAGAGCTAAAAAAAAATAAGATAAAATAAATTACCCAAATCCCTTAAAAAATAAGTAAATAAATAAATAAAATTTTAAAAAATGAAAATAAATGACCCAGTAAAAGATAGGCTAGAAATCTGAACAGCCAGTTCTCAAATGAAATAAAAATAACTAAAACGAAACAAACAAACAAACAAACAAACAAAAAACGATAACAGAAGTGAAAACTGACAGAGTTGTAGGAAAGCATCACCAGCAATATATCTGACAGAGGATTAACATCCAGAATATATAAATTACTCAAAAAACAAAGGAGCCGGGCGTGGTGGTGCACGCCTTTAATCCTAGCGCTCGGGAGGCAGAGGCAGGTGGATCTCTGTGAGTTCAAGGCCCCCCTGTTCTACATAGTGAGCTCCAGGCCAGCTGGGACTAAAGGGAGACCCTGTCTCAAAAAGACGGAAAAAAAAAAGCCAAAGGAGCAAGAAAGGAAATGACCCAATCAAAAGATGGAGTAAAGAGCTGAACAGAGACTTCACAAATGACGAAGTAAAGTTGGCTGAGAATCATCTCTCTTTTTTATTTTTAAAATTTTTATTGAACATTTCATATAACAGTTCTTTATCAAATCAAGACCTCCATCTCCCATTCGTGCTCCCACCCCCAACAAACCTCTTGTATTCTGCCATACATGTTAAGTCCTACCCAGTCAAACATTTGTATCCAGATGTCCTTGGGTACAAATTCACCCAGTGGAGTCTAGTCAGCCTATCTAGAGATCATAAGTAAGGCATACTCTGCCAAACCCAGTAGTAATAAGTCTCTAATATTTGTCAGACTAAGGCCAGCCTGCCACCCATTTCTCTTGCTCCATTCTGGGCCCTTGTCTGATTGAGTTTCCATGGCTCCTGTGTTCACTGCCACCACTGCCACTAGTTCACATGTGCAAGCTTCCAGTGATCTGAAAGCCTCTCCTTCCCTATGCTCATGAACCAGCCCTAGGTCTTACAAACTTTCTTCCCCTTCTCTGCAATGGTTCCTGAGCCATGGGATGAGAGAGGATTAATATAGGACTGCTATCCAGGAACACAAACTTTACAGTCTCTTATTGTTTAAAACATGGCCAGTTGTGGCCTTCATTGCACTCTGTGGTAAAAGGAATCTTCACTGGTGAGAGCTGAGGGATGCATTAGTTTTCTTTCTATCCCTTGTTCTGCTATGTTCTACTAGACTTGGATATAAGGTTCAAATGAAAATGTGTCACCTAGGACTCAGCCTTTCCTTTTTAAAATAAAATAATTTATTGACATTTTATGTATTTCATACATCACTTCTCAGTCCAATTTAGACATATTCCCCTTTTCCTGCCCCCACCCCACTCCACTTCATGTATTCTGCCATACATGTATTGTATCTTTTTCTCAGGCTCTTTAAAGATTTTCTCTACAGAGGTTTATTGTTTTGGGCAGAATTTAACTGTTTCAGTCAGTTCTTTGACCCAGTCCTTATGTTGTTGTTGTTCCTTCCCATTTGTATTACTCCAAAATATTCCTATATAAATGTCACATGTATACCAAAATTATGACCTCCAAAAATAAATTGTATGTTAATTCTAAAATATGTTTAAGAATTAACATTTTCCCTTTAATTTTATATTACTCTAAAATATGAATACATACCTTCCACCCATATACCAAAATTATACTGTCTGAAAATGAGTGGTAAGTTAATTCTAGAGCCTATTAAGGGATTCACATTATAAAAACACAGTTGCTCTCAGATAAAAAAAAAAAGACCAAAAAATGAAAAATAAAATAAAATAAATGTATGTATATAATAATAATGTTGCTCAGCTTGCCATTCAACTGGGGGTTTGGTGCCACAAATGAGGAATACCATTCATTGTTTTTCTGGGACTGTGTTACTTCACTTAGCATAATGGCTTTGAGTTCCATACATTTACCTGTAAAGTTCATGATGTCATCTTTCTTTACTGCTGAATAGAATTCCATTGTGTAGACCTATTTCCTTTATCCACTCATCAGTTAAGGGGCATTTGGGTTGGTTCCAGCTCTTCACTATTGTGAAGAAAGCTGCAATAAACATGGATGTGCATGTATCTTTGTGGTAGGATGAGTCTTATGGGTATATACCCACGAGTGGTATGACTGGGTCAGGTGGTAAACTCATTTTGAGTCTTTTAAGGGTTCTCCACACTGCTTTCCATAGTGGTTGCATGAGTTTACATTCCCACCAGCAGGGGATGAGTGTTCCCCTTTCCCCAAAACCTCCCCAGCATTTGGTGTCTTTTGTTTTCTTGATATTAGCCAGTATTAGAGTGAGATGATATCTTAAAATAGTTTTAAATTGCATTTCCTTCATTATTAATAATGTTGAACACTTTTTAAGATGTTTCTCAGCCATCTTTATTTCCTCACTTGTGAAATCTCTGTTCAGCTCTTTCCTCCATTTCTGGAGTAGGTCATTTATATTCTTCTTTGTTTTTTGAGTAGTTTATATATTCTGAACGTTAATGCTCTGTCAGATGTATCACTGCTGAAGTTTTCCTCCCACTCTGTGTGTTTTCTCTTCACTTTCTTGATTGTTTCTTTTGCTGTACAGAAGCTTCTGATTTTGATGAGTTCCCACTTGTCAATTGTTGACCTTGTTTTCTAAAGCACAGGTGCTGTTTGATTTGGAAAACCTTCCTACACCTATGTATTGTAGGTTGCTTCAAACCTTTTCTTCTATCACCTTCAGTTTCAGTTTCACATTGAGGTCTTTGATCCACTTGGAGTTGTACCCTGTACAAAAATGTACAGGGTAAGAGGTAGGGGTTTAATTTTGTTCTTCTACAGATGGTGATCCAGTTTTGCCAGCAGCATTTGATGAAGATGCTATCTTTCCTCCATTGAGCTTTTTTGACCCCTTTGTCAAATATGAGGTGGCTGAAATTGTATGAGCTCAAGTTTGGATCTTCAATTTTGTTCTATTGGAGAATGGATCTGTTTTTGAGCCAGTACCAGACTGTCTTTATGACTATAGCCCTGTAATATAGTTTGAAGTCTGGTAAAGTAATCCAACCTGTATTGCACTTCTTGGTCAGGGTTGCTTTAGCTACTCTAGGTATTTTGTTTTCCTATATGAATTTAAGGACTTTTTCCAAATCTGTGAAGAAACTCTTGGGGATTTTAATTGGGATTGCCTTGACTCTGTACATTAATTTAGGTAGAATGGACATTTTAATTATATTAATTTTTCCAATCCATGAGCATGGGAGGTCTTTCCATCTTCTGAAGTCATCTTCAGTCCCCTTCTTCAGGGGCTTAAATTTTTTGTTGTAGAGATTTTTGGCATCTTTGATTATATCTTTGGTTAGGTTTGTTCCTAGGTATTTTATGTTTTGAGGCTATTGTGAGAGGGAAGGTCTCCTTATATTCCTTCTCCAGTTGCTTGTTGTTGGTGTAAAGAAAGACTACTTATTTTCTAGGTTAATTTTGTATCCTGCCATTTTACTGATACTCTTAATCATTTCTAGGAGTTTTCTGGTAGAGTTTTTATCATCTCTTAGGTAAACTATCATATCATCTGCAAAAAGGGATAGTTTGACCTCATCTTTTCCAATTAGTACTCCTTTAATTTCCCTTCTTTGTCTTATTGCCCTAGCAAGTGTTTCAAGCACTATCTTGAAGAGGAGTGACAATAGGTGGCAGCCTTACCAGGTTCCCATCTTTAAGGGGAATACTTCTAATTTCTCTCCATTTAGGATGATATTGAGTGTGGGTTTTTTGTATATGGCTTTGACTGTATTTAGGAATGTTCCCTTCAGTCCAGTTCCCTCTAGAACTTTAAACATGAAGGAATGCTGGATCTTGTCAAAGACTTTTTCTGCATCAATTGAGATGATTGTGTAATTTTTGTCTTTCAGTCCATTTATGTGTCTTATGATATTTGCTGATTTATGTATGTTGAACCATCCCTGCATCTCTGGTATGAATCCAACTTGATTATAATAGATGATCTTTTTGATGTGGGTCTGTATGTGATTTGCACCTATTTTATTGAGAATTTTTGCATCTATGTTCATTAACGAGATGTGTCTAGAGATTTCTTTTTTGGTTCTGTCTTTGCCTGGTTTGGGTATTACAGTGATTCTGGCTTCTCGGAAGGAATCTGGGAGATTTCCCTCTGTTTGTATCCTTCTGAATAATTTGAGTAGTAATGATTCTAAGACCTCTTTAAATGTTTTATAGAATTCTGCTGTAAAACCATATGGGCCTGGGCTTTTATTAGTTGGGAGTTTTTATTGCATTTTCAATTTCCTCAGATGTAATGGGTCTGTTTAAGCTGTCAGTCTCTTCTTTGTTAAGCCTCGTTGATTCCAAGGATTTCAGATATTCATCCATTTCTCTTAGGTTTTCAAATTTAGTAGAGTATAGGTTTTTGAAGTATTCTTGTATGACTGTCTGGGTCTTTTCTTTGTCTGTTGTGATATTTCCCTTTTCATCATGAAGAATATTGATTTGGAGGTGCTCTTTCTCTCTTTTGGTTAACTGGGCTAGAGGTATGTCTATCTTGTTTATCCTTTCAAAGAACAAGCTTTTTGATTCATTAATTTTTTGTATGGTTTTCTTTGTTTCTATTTCATTGATTTCACTCTGATTTTTGCTATTCCTTCGTGTCTGTTGGGTTTGGGGTTCATTTGTTGCTGTCTCTCAAGTGATTTTAGCTGCAGTGTCAGGTCATTTATTTGTTCCATTTCAGTTTTTTATTCATATTTTGGTCTTTTTGAGACAGGGTCTCCCTGTAGCCCCAGCTATCCTGGAACTCACTGTATAGACCAGACTGGTCTTGAATGGGAAATGGATCTAAATTTGATTAAGAAATGTATGAAATGTGCAAAAGTTCAATAAAAATTTAAGAAATAAAAAGTGTTCAACATCCTTAGTAATTCAAGAAATGCATATAAAAAACACTTTAAGATTCCATCTTACCCCAATCAGACTGGCTAAAATCAAGAGAACAGAGTACACCAAATGCTAACAAGGATGTGGAGAAAAGGGAACACTCATTCACTGCTGGTGGGAATGCAAACTAGTCCAGCCACTGTGGAAGGCAGTGTGGAGAACTCTCAAAAAACTAAAAATGAATCTACCATATGACTCAGTTATACCAATCCTTAGCATATACCCAAAGGACTCATCCTACTGTAAAGATACCTGTACATCCATGTTTGTTTCTGCCCTCTTCAAAATAGCTAAGAAATGGAAACAACCTGAATGTCCCCTAACTGATGAATGGATGATGGATATGTGGTACATCTACACAATGGAGTACTACTCAACAGTAAAAAAAAAGATGGAAATTATGAAAACTGCAGGTAAATGGATGGAACTAGAGTGTTTTACACAAGTAACACAAAAGCAGAAAACCAAGTAACATGTGTTCTCCCTCATTTGTGGACTGTAGCAACAGTCCCCTATATGTGAGTATATGTCCTGATATAACACCAGGAGCCAAGAAAATGGAAAGAGTACATGGCAGTAAAGGAAAGAAAGAACACGAAAGGGAGGGATGGTAAAGAACAGATGGTCTTAAGGGACAGGCAGGGAAAGTGGGAGTGTTGGGCTGGGGGGGGAGGAGGGAGGAACATACAGGGGGACTTGGTGAGGGAACTCAGGATAGGGGGAGGGTGGGGTAATGGGGTGCTGGGGCTGGGGAAGGAGGAGGGAGGTGAGAAGGGAAGAAGAAATAATAGAGATGACTGGATATTATGGCTAGGGAATCCAGAAGGTAGTGTGATGCCCATAAGACCCCATGAGAAATGCACATATACTGTCTGAACATTAGTGCTTGGTTATCCATGGGGGCTGTATGGCAAAGAACAGTGTGCCAGACAAAAGATGCCTCATGTGAGTGGTTAGTAAAAGTGATCCAAGAGAGCTCTTGATTACCTCCCAGAACTAGAAAAATAAGACTCTTGTGCTCAAGACAGGACATACTTCACAAACAGGAGTTGGAGTGATGGAGCAGACACTGACCTGGTAGCCTTCTACCTGAAGTTTAGCACTCATAATGCTAAATAAAATTCACACTACTAAGGGAGAAAAATCAATCAGTGTTCCAACCCATCTCTAAAGCTTAATAACTATAATGACCTCCACACCAAACTACCTCTATTGGTGTAGTAGTGGGGATGTTATCTGGGGCTAATCAACAGGCATATAATTGGACTTAAAACCTCTCAATGGGAATTAACTCATGGGTGGCACTGTAACTCAGTCAAATGCACATGGCTGGAGAGGACATGGATCCTACAGAAAACCCTATCAGTGCCATATCTCTTGACAAGTGAAATTACTTACCATACACTTAATATGGAATCTTATATTTGCAGACAAGCATACCATACACCACTCACAAAAGAATCTCTTCTTTGTAACAGATGGAAAGTACTACAGAATCCCACACCTGGTCAGACACAGAAGATATACATCTGAAAATGCTCAATCGTAGAAGATGCATCTACACTTGAATCTCTACACCTAAGACTTGTGGAAGAGCTGAATGAAGGTTTGAGAGAAAATGAGTGCATCCCTCAAATCTCAGCAGAGAAGCTTCCTTATACAACAGAGTTCAATGCACACAGAAAGCCACAACTGACCAAGTTCAAAGAATGAGAGTATCCAGGGTGTGTATCCCTGGATTGGACTCCTATATTAAACCTCACCCACCCATGGTTCAGGGATCATTATGGAAGAGGAGGTAGAAAGATTGTAAGAGCCAGGGCTGGTGCATGAATTGAGGGAAGCAGAGGTTTTCAGACTACTAAAAGCTTGCACATGTGAACTTGTCACAGTGATGGCATCAGGCACTGGACCAATGCCAAAGTCCCAGAGCAGAGCAAGAGAAATGGGTGATGGGCCAGCCCTGGACTGAGAACTTCTGGAGACTGATTACTACAGGGTGAAAGTGTGCCTTACTTAAGATTTCTAGATGTGCTGACGAGACTCCAGTGGATGAATTTGCACAGAACATCTGGATTCAAAAGCTCAAATAGATAGGACTTAACATGAATGGTGTAAATGCATGACTTCTGATGGAGGGTTGGGGGATTGAGGGGGCCTAAATTTGATTGGGAATTGTTGTATGAAATGTACAAATGCTCAATAAAAAATTAAAATATAGGGGCTGGAGAGATGGCCTAGCGGTTAAGAGTGCCAACCGCTCTTACAGAGGACCCGGGTTCGATCCCCAGCACCCACATGGTGGCCAAGAGCCGTCTGAGACTCCAATTCCAGGAGAACTCCAGTTCCAGGGGAATCCGACACCCTCTTCTGACCTCCGTGGCATTGCACGACACGGGTGCACAGACTTGCATGCAGACAGTACATTGATACACATACAGAAATAAATAAATGCCGGGCATGGTGGCGCACGCCTTTAATCCTAGCACTTGGGAGGCAGAGGCACGTGGATCTCTGTGAGTTCGAGGCCAACCTGGTCTACAGAGTGAGTTCCAGGACAGCCAGAGCTATAGGGAGACCCTGTCTCAAAAAGACCAAAAAAGAAAAAAATAAGTTGCTTATTTGAAAATTCTTCATTTTCCTTTTAACATAAAATTTGTCATTAAGATTTTTTACGGCATACTCTACAGATTTTGAACAGTAGTATTTTCACCTCCTAAAAGCCCCATATTATTTTACCAAGTTGTTTTTACAGTTTTTCCTTCTGAATTTATAGAATGAGATTCGAAAAATACAAGATTTTTCAGCAAACTCAAGTTGTTCAGAGCCAGGACCTGTTCATGATAAGTTGTTGAAGGTATGTTATACAAATGGCAATGCATTTAAAAAAATTTTTTTTAATTTATTTCTGTATGTGTATGAATGTACTGTCTGCATGCAAGTTTGTGCACCCGTGTCTTGCAATGCCGCGGAGGTCAGAAGAGGGTGTCGGGTTCCCCTGGAACTGGAGTTCTCCTGTAATTCGAGTTTCAGACGGTTCTCGGCCGCCACGTGGATACTGGGGATCGAACCCGGGTCCTCTGTAAGAGCGATCGGCGCTCTTAACCACTAGGCCATCTCTCCAGCCCGGCAATGCATTTTTATAAAATTTAATGAACATTTGTCTTTCAAGTGATATGAGAGAGGAATTTATTAAAGTGCACACTATTGTTTTTTTGAAAAGTAAAGATTTATTCAACATGGCCACATTGGAAAGAGAAGCAAAGATGGCCAGTGCCGCCCACCCCGCCACCCGGTCCATGTTCAGAGTTCTGGTATGAGGAGTGGGTTTGAATCAAACTACATAGTGCTGGCTATTGTCAGTGTCTCAGCTCAAGTCTCTACTGAAAGGTGATCTGATAAGTTGTCAGAATTGTAAACTATCTTTCCAGGAAACAAACTCTCTCTCTGGGTACTACCACCACCGGCTTCAGACTTTTTTTTTCCTTAATTTTGTATTGATCATATGTGCATTCCTTAATCAATTTCAAACTTAATCAATTTCAGACTCATTACCCCTTCCATGTCCCCCACCCCACCAGAGTGCATACATTCTGCCATAAATGTCTTGCATCTTTTTCCCAGTATTTTTAATTGTTCAATGCAGAAGTTTACTGTTTGGGGTACAAATTACTGTTTCAGTCAGTTCTTTGAACAAGTTCTTTTTTGTTCTTGTTCTTTTTAAATTTATATTACTGCAAAGTGTGCACCTATGTGCTCCACACATATACCCAAATTATGACATCTGAAAATAAACTATAGGTTAATTCCAAAGCATGTTTAGGGATTTAAGGGATTAACGTGTTAGAGCTAGAGTTGCATGCAGGTAAAAAGAAGTATTACTTTACATTCCTACATTACATAGCAAGTTGATGTATGTTTTAATATACTTTTGAAAATTTGTTTCTATCATTATTAAACTTTTTCCATACATCACACATCATGCTTTCTCAATTGAATTTAGAGTCACTATCCTTTCCATGCCTCCCACCCCATCTGAGTTGCTGCACTCTGCCGCACATGTCTTGCTTCTTTTCCTGAATCTTTCTAGTTTTTTCCCCAGTTCTTTTGTAGTTGTTCTCTCTAACTTATTTTGCATATATATATATATTATATTATATATATATATATTAAATATTATATAATATATACCTGATTACTATTTCTCATTTTGCTTTCCTTTTGGATACTTAAGGCCACACAGTTAGCCCAGATTAACCAAGATTTTGTTTTCTTTTTTTGTTTTCTTATTTTTATAATTTTTTTATGTATATAAGTGTACTGTATGCATGTAGGTTGGTGGACCCCTGTCCTGCAATGCTTCAGAGGTTAGAAGAAGGCATAGGATTCCCCTGAGAATTGAGATAAAGACAGTTCTGCTGACATGTGGGTGCTGGGAATTGAACCCTGGTCCTCTGGAAGAGCAGTTAGTGCTATTAACTACTGAGCCATCTCCCCAGCCCCAGGATTTTGTTTTCTAAAGGTCAGGTGAGGATCTGGTTCTCAGGGGTCACTCTGGGGTTATTATTTGGGGGGGTTATGAGAGGCCCTAGCACCTTTAACTTTTCATTTTCCAGTTCTGTCCATTCGAGGACAAAAATCAGTTATTGCTGATACACGGTCTTCCCTTTAGAAGCTGAGCAGCGACTTTCTCATTATTACAGTGGACCCTGCTGCAGTGTCCTTAGTGGATTCCAAGACTTCCCTGATCAGGAAAAGACTGGTGACCCACATTTGCAGGCATTTCAAAATGCCCCCATCGATCCTAAGACTTAGTGAACTCTAGGGCAAGGATCAAAGTTTCTTGCTAGGTCCCTGGGCAAAAGTTTGGTATCGGCCCTTACGTATGGTATTAAGCCCCCAGAAAGGCTAATTTACACCAGCCTCATACATAGCACCTATATTAAAAATTGTATCTTTTGAAAACAAACTGTAGGCAATTTCCATATCATATTTCTTGATTCACAATTTTACATTACTCTAAAAGCTGCATTTATATCCACCATCATATCCCCAAAGTCCAGTCTGAAAATAAATGGTAGGTTTGTTGTAGATTTGTCTAGGGATTCACAATATAAGAACACAGTTGAAGTCTGCTGCCAAGTTTCTCTTCTATCACCTCCAGAGTTTTGGATTTCACGTTGAGGTCTTTGATCCATTTGGGAATTGACTTTTTGTACAGGGTGAGAGTGAGGGTTTAATTTCATTTCTTCTACAAGGTGCGATCCAGTTTTGCCAAAACACAACTGCTTGAGATTGTCTTTTCTCCAATTGTGTCTTCTTGGCTTCCTTCTCAAATATGGAGATGGCTGAATTGTATGTGCTCAGGTTTGGATCTTCAATTTGTTCCATTGGTCAATTGGTCTGTTTTTGTGCAGTACCACGCTGTTTTTATGACTATAGCCCTGTGTATAGTTTGATGTCTGGTATAGCGATCCCCCCTGTATCTCTTTTCGCCCAGAGTTGCTTTGGCTTTTCGGGGTCTTTTGTTTTTCCAGAGAAATTGAGGATTCTTTTTCCAAACCTGTGAGAAGAGAAGCTCTTGGGGATTTTGATTGGGATTGCATTAAATTGTATACAAAGTTTAGGTAGAATGGACATTTTTTACTATATTACTTTTCTTCGCAATCCATGAGTGTTTACCAAAGACCACTAAACCCATAAAGCAAATAAGGTCTCCTTGTATCAAGCAAGACTCCTACGTCAGCACCACCACACGTATGCCCTGAAATACTGTGCAGCAGTGGCACCATATGTCTGTATATCCCAAATCTAATTGACTATGGCTCTGCTCCTTGGAGAATAACCCACGGCTGATGTCACAAAGCTTACATCTCTAATGGTTAGGAGATAGGTTATAAACCACACGAAGACCTGTCATATTAACAAAGAAAAGAAAAAAAAAGCAGATCAGAATTGACAACATCCAAACATCTGTGTCTGTACCCTAATAACCCTACCATGAACAATAGTATCTGTTTAAATACCCATTATATCTAATTGTGTGTGCTTCATTAGTAGGATCAAAAAGGTTATATAATGAGCTGTTTAAATACCTAAAAATAAAAAATAAAAAAAAAATAAGAACACAGTTGTTTTCAGATCAGGAGTAATATAACATTAATGTTGCTCAGTTTCCCTTACAACTAGGTACTTGGTAGTAGCATCCACAGATGGGGAATTCCATTTTCTTTTGTTTTTCTGGTACTGTGTTACATCCCTTAACATGATATCTTCCTGTTCCATCCATTTACCTGCAAATTTCATGGTGTCATCTTTCATTACTTCTGCACAGAAGTCCCTTGAGTACATGTATCACATTTTCTCTACCACTTTTTTCATTCCAGTTGAGGGACAATTGGTTGGTCTCCAGGACTTGGCTATTGTGACGAGATCTGCAATAAACATGAATTTGCAATATTCTGTGGTCGATGACCTTCTGTGGCTATACAACCCAGACAGTGGATGGCTGGGCTCATTTCTTGCTCGTTGTGAGTCTTTTAATGGTTCTCCACACCGCTTTCCCATAGGGGTTGCACAAATTTACATTCCCCACCAGCAGTTGGATGTTGTGTTCCCCACTTTCCCCACAACCTCTCCAGCTTTTGGTTACCATTTGTTTTCTTGATCTAGCCAGCCTCGTTGAGTGGAGATGAAATCTTAAGGTAGTTTAAATTTACATTTTCTTTTTATCTTAAACAACATTGAAACCACATTTAGATGTTTCTCAGCCATCTCTAATTTTCCACTTGTGAAGTCTCTATTCAGCTCTTTACTCCAACTTTTGAGCTAGTCCTTTGTTTTCTTCTTTGTTTTATGAGTTTTTTTTTTTTATATATTCTGGAAGTTAATGCTCCATCCGATAATGCTCCATCTGATATATCCGCAGTGAATGTTTTCCCGCATTCTGTTGGTTTTCTCTTTACTTCCTTGATTTTTTCTTTAGCTGTGCAAAAGTTTTTGATGAGGTCCCACTTGTTAGTTTTTGACCTTATTTCCTACTCAGCTCTTGTTTTGTTTAGAAAGTCTTTTCCTTACTCCCTTTGTCTTTTAGGTTGCTGCCAACTTTTCTTTTATCACCATCAGAGTTTCGGGGTTTCACATTGAGGTGTTTAGCCATTGGAGTTGATTTTTTTCTTTGGTCTTTTAAGAGACAGAGTCTCCGTAGCTCCAGCTGTCTTTGGACTCACTCTGTAGACCCGTCTGGACTTGAACTCACAAAGGAGAAATCCCTCTCTGCTCCCAAGTGCTAGAATTAAATGCGTGTGCCACCAAACCAAGCTGGAGTTGGTTTTTGTACCGGGTGAGTGGTAGGGGTTTAATTTTATTATTCTATAAGTGGTGATCCGATCCCAGTTTGACAACACCATGTGCTTGAAGCTGCTGTCTTCTTTTACGCATTAAACTTTCTGCCCCCTTGTCAAAAAGGGTGGTTCACATTGTAAGGTGCTCAAGTTTGGATCTTCAGTTTGTTCCATTGGTCTCCAGGTCTGTTTTTGTGCAGTACCAAGCTGCTTTTATGGACCCTATAGCTCAACTGACAATATAGTTTGAAGTCTGGCTACTAAACTAAAAAGCTCCCTGTATAGCTCTTTTCACCCAGAGTTACTTTGGCTCTTCGGAATCTTTTTGTCATTGTTGATATGAATTTATGGATTTTTTCCAAAGCTCGTGAAGAGTGGCCTCTTGGGGTTTTTGATTGGAATTGCATTAAATCAGGATATTAATTTGGGTAGAACTGCCATTTTTAATTTTTCCAATACTTGTATATGGGAGGCATTTATGTATGCTGATATCGTCTTCCAATTCTCCTTCTCAGGGATTTACTAATTTTTCTTGTAAAGGTCTTGGTGTTTGGTTTTAGGGTTTGTTCCTAGGTATTTATTGTTTTTGAGGCTAGTGTGACTTCAGAGGTCTCCCATTGCTTTGTTGGTTTTTTTAAAGATAAGGCTATGGATTTTTCTATGTTAATTTTTTTTTTTTTTTTTTTTTTTTTTTTTTTTTTTTTTTTTTTTTTTTTAAAAAAAGAACCAGCTTTTGCATTCGTTGATTTTTTTTTGTATTGTTTCTTTGTTTCCTTTCATTGATTTCCCTTCTGATTTTTGTCATTTCTTTCTGTCCAGTGCATTTAAGGTTGATGTTTCTGTTGTTCTTTTAAGTGTTTTTTATCTGCAGTGTTAGCCATTTATTTGTGCTCTTCTGTATTTTTACTTTATTTTTCATTTAGGGGCACCCAGGGCTATTAAATTTTCTTCTTTAGGACTGCTTATAAAATGTCCAACCAGTAGGTAGTGAGTTCCAGGACAGCTGGGATACAAGGGATACCTGTCTCGAAAGGACCAAAAACAAAAAACAACAACAACAACAAAAACAGTCCTGTGTTCTTTGTGTTTTACTGACATGTTGTTTAATTCGAGAAATCTTTTATTTCTTATTTTTTCTCCTTGAACATTTATTAATCAGGAATTTGCTGTTTGGTCTCCCTATCGTTCTTGGAGGGTAGCAGGGCTTATCATGGTGTTTATAATGAGCTTTATTGTGTTATGGTCTGATAGGAATATTTCATTCTTCATAATTATTTTAATTAGTTTAATAATTTCATCCATTATTGTACTGTTTTTTGTTTTGTTGACTTCTTTTTCTGTTTCCAAATACGTAGTCAATTTTGGAGAAATTTCAGTCAGTGGTTTGCTGAGTCACAAAAAAACATGTGCACATTATTTTGTCTTGAATTTGTTTTTTATGTCTTCCATAATCATTATGTATATAGAATTCTGTCTTTTTTGTGGTATTTCTTTTGTATGCGTATGAATGTAACTGCGCCTGCAGGTTGTTCATCCTGTATTGTCAATGTCGCCCAGAGGTTCAAGAAGGGGAATCGCGATTCCCTGGAACTGGAGTTAAGGAACAGTTCTCAGCTGCCATGTGGGTGCTGGGGATCAAACCCGGGTCCTCTGCAAGAGCAGTCTGCGCTCTTAACCACTAGGCCATCTTTCCAGCCCTGGTGGTATGTTTTCAAGAGAGTATGTTGTATATTGGAAATTCTCCAGCAGTAATATTGCACTTTTTCTGTATAATTCTCGACTATGTGAAATAGGAAAATTGAAATTAAATTATTTTTAAAATTTATTTTTGGGGTTGCGCTTGAGCACATCCCCTACAAAGGGTCCCAATCAAACCCAATCCATCCAAATCCCAATTCCCCATCCAAACTCTTCATCATGACATCAAAAGTAAGTCCTAGAGAGTCAAGCTTCCAAACACATATGCATTGTGTGCACGATTCCACTGGAGTCCAATCAGCACATCTAAGAATTCTAGGCAAAAGAATATTCTTCCTTTACTGCTGAATAGTACTCCATTGTGTAGATGTACCAAAGTTTTTGTCATCCACTTGTATGTTGAGGGGCATTTGGGTTGATTCCAGCTCTTTGCTATTGTGAATAGAGCTGCAATAAATCATGGATGTGCATGTTATCTTTGTGTAGGAGAGTCTTTGGGGTATATGCCCAGGGAGTTGGTATGACGCGGTATGGTTGGAAGCTCAGAATAGAGGAGCTTGAGGCCTTATGTTGAGTGAAGTAAACACAGTCTCAGAAAGACAAATGGAAAATCGTTTTCCTCATTTGTGGATGCTTCACCAAATCCCCAGATAAAAGGCAAGCTGAATATTATGGTTATATTTTTGTTTACCTGAAAGCAAACTAGGTGTTATAAAGATATTCTCTTAAATTACACCACCAATTCTTTTCAGCCTCTGTAATTACTGAATATGGTGGATAGTATGTATCCATATTTAGTAGTAATTTCTTAAATTAACAGAGGAAATGTGAATTTCCTAAGCCAGGAAAAAATTAACTTTAAAAAAAGGCAGGAGAATTATCACCAGAATGCATGATGTGGTATCGGATAGGTGGGGTTGGGGTGGGGGGGATGGGGGGTTAGGGGCCATATGGGCCTGAACAGAAATGAAAAATGATTATGAAATTTCAACACATTCAATCACATACCATAAACAAAAGGACTACTCTTTCACACATAACAGTTACTCATTTACTTAGTTTCAGTCCAGGGTTAGTCCCCCACACACTACCTTTTTTTCATGCTTTTAGTGACTTTGTTCAATGGATGGTCCCATTTCTGATGTGTGTATGCAGGGCAGGGGGGTACATGTGAAAGCTGACAGTTTATTGCAAAGTCATTGCCTCTCCATGTTGATGAACTAGTCCTGGCACTTTCAATATTTACACTCCCCTCTTCTGCTTTCCACTGATTCCTGAGCATGGGTCGGTGTTGAAAAAATTAATCTTTGGGCCATATCTAGGGGATATGCCTTTGGAAGTTGGTAGTAGCTGTAGCCTTCTGTTTGCCTCTTAATATATTGTGTATGACAGCATTACTGCTGAGAATTGAAGGGTGCCTTCTGCATGCCTCATACTTTATTTTGTATGAAAGCATTACTGGTGTGAATTGTGTTGTAGGCTTTCTTTTCACTGGCCATCATTATTGTTGTAGAGATACAGTTATAGTTGTGCCATGTATAAATCGGTATTTTTTCAGATGAGTCTATTTAGTGTTTGAATATTTGTCAGATTCTACAGTGCTCTAGCTTTTTGGATGAATGGAACAAAATATATTGTATGTAAATAGACGATTCCATAGTGTATATGTAAAAAAAAAAAAATTTTTTATTACTTTTATTTTATTTCTGTCTATTGTGTACGACTGTATTGTCTGCATGCAGTCTGTGCCCCCGTGTAGTGCCATGCCGCGGAGGTCAGAATGTCGGGCGTCGGATTCCCCGGGAGCTGGAGTTCTCCTGAGTTGGAGTTGCCGACAGGTCTTCAGCCGCCATGTGGGTGCGGGGATCGAACCCGGGTCCTCTGCAAGAGCGGTCGGCGCTCTTAACCGCTAGGCCATCTCTCCAGCCCCAGTGTATATATTTTTAGACATTTCAATTGTCTACAGATAGGCCTGCACTGTCCTCTCCATCCTTGTGACTCTTATTGGTTCACGCCCATTGAGACGGTTCAAACTAAAATTATATAGCTGTTGACCATCCCCCAGACAACATTGCCTCCTCTACACCAATAGAGATAGTTTTCTGGCCACCCATCACTTTTGTTAGAATTTGAAGCTGGGCTTTACCATTGATTGACCCTTACTTGTAGCAGTGTGCACATTTTTGGCATCATAAGCAATTACCTTCAGATAGAAATGTTACAGCTCAGGAGCTTGGAGTCACTGGCAAGCCCTGCTTGAATTTGGAATCTTGTCTACAGTGTCTACACTGGTAGAGGATGACCGATTTCCTCACGGAAAGGTTTGGAAATCCTTCTTGGCATTCCCAAACAACCATCAATCTGACCCTTGTGCTCCACACTGCAGTCTTCCTATCCCATGGTCACCAAATGAGGTCAGTAAGCACTTGCATTGTACCAATGTCTGCTTAATCCACAGGTTCTTGTCACTGGAAGCTTCATCAGGATGAGCAACAAGGCCCCACGCCCACTCTTGAAGCTGGCAATGCAGAGCCTTCTGAGAGATGAGACCTTGGCCATCTCTGCTGTGAATATCCTGCCCATGGAACTCTTCCCCCCACTGTTCCTTGACGCCCTCACTGCCAGATGTACAAATGTTCTGAAAGAAATGGTGGTAGCCTGGCCCTACCCCTGTCTTCCTGTTGGAGCCCTGATGGATAGTCTCCACCCGCAGTCCATGCAGGCTTTGCTAGGTGGACTAGATATGCTAGTTTCACAGAAAGTTCATCTCACGAGGTGCAAGCTGAAAGTGGTTGATCTGCGGAATTATGTACACATGATTCTGGAACCCAATGGGCTGGAAAGACGAGGTGGTAATGGCTTTGACCCACCACATGTCTGTGAGTAAGAACGAAGAAAACAAAAACAGAGGACTTCCTGGATCCTCACAGATGGCAGCCATTTGAAGGTGTTGGTCGACCTTTCCATCCGGTTCTTTCTTAATCACTACCAAAAATACTTCTTGCAGTGGGCCCAGAAGAGGAAAGGAAAAAGTTGCCTCCCGCTGTGCTGAATCCAGTTGAAGAGATTTACCCATTTGCCCATCAACACTATCCATTGGGTCTTGAAGCTTGCAGAGCCAGACTCCATTGCGATATTGGAATTGAATACAGTACTGGAGTTGTACACTCTGGCACAGTTTCAGACACCTGGGGACAGCTGAGACATATTCGGAAAACTCTCTCTTGAAGGGGATTACCCCACGGGTTTAGTAGTCTGCCAAGGGATTCCTATACGTTGTGACAGAAGAAATGCTTCACCAAGTTTATTTCTCCCTTTTCCAAACTTGTCCAACTCCAGCATTTCTATATTAATTATGTCTACTTTGCCTGTGGCCACATCCAGCAGCTGCTCAGGCGCCTAAGGACCCCCTTGCAGACATTGTGCATTACTCACTGTAATATTTCACTATCAGACTTGAATCACCTGGCCCAGTGTCCATTCCTCTCTCAGCTCAAACACCTGGACCTGAGTTGTACAGATTTACTAGATTTAAGTCCTAGACCTTTGAAAGTTCTCTTAGAGAGGGTTTCATCCACTCTGCAGATCCTGGAATTAAAAGACTGTGGGATGAATAACCATCAGCTCTGTGCCATCCTCCCTGCACTCAGTGAGTGCACCCAGCTCACCCAGGTCAACTTCATTGACAATACCTTCTCCATAGCCTCCCTAAAGGACCTTTTCTACCACACAGCCAATTTAATCCAGTTGAGCCTGGAAATATATCCTGCTCCTGTGGAGTGCTATGATAATATGGGTGATGTCCACCTAGATAGATTTGATCAACTTTGTTCTGAGCTTCTGGATACACTCAAGGGCATAAGGCAGCCCAAGAATGTCTCCTTTGCTTCAGATATCTGCAGTGGATGTCGGGAACGTTGTGTGTTTAACCAGGAGGCCAGACCTTGTGGCTGTTTCGACTAATTTTAAAAGGATAATTCTGCATGTCCATAAAATGACGGGGTGGGACTGGAGGATCTAAAAAATAATTATTACATGTCAGTTGCTGTTTCACTAATCTCAGACCCATCCCTGAAGTAGATCTTGACCTGATGTTTGATAATTTACTAGGAACTGTCAACAAATATATATTTTCTGAGGCTTTTTTTCATACAACTCCTCATTGGCATTTCATTTCTCTAAAGATAATATTTCTGTGTTTAAGAGAGAGTCATCTCGAGCTCTCAGTTCTACCAGATTTGAACCAGCAGAGTTTGTGCCACTGCATAGATTTTTCTAATCATCTTGATATTAAACTGTGCTTTGCTTTTCACGGCTGCCTGGAGCACTGTACACTATTTCTGCTACTCGTCCTTAGCTCGGTCATTCATGTTGCTCTTGTCCCTCCTGGGTTTTGTTTTTTGTTCTGCTCTTTCCTCGCCTTCTTTCTGTGCCCACCCTATGCTCTACCTGACTCTTTAACCTATTGTCCCTTGCCCCAACCAATTTCAGTGTGCTCTGCGGGCGAAGTGGTATCCACGCACCGAGCAGGCGTGATTTCGGGGTTAATTGGGCCTACAATGGCGAAGAGAAAGCGTCCAACGTTGCTTTATATATCCTATGGGAATTCCCAGAGCCCTGAGTGGAGTACAACGCATTCTTTAGGCGCGAAAAGCGAAGGTGCGGCAATGTGGATGTAAGGGAGCCACAAGTGGGGGCGAAGGGGAGAAAAGAAAGGAAGGAGAGAAATCAACCGGGCTTTATATTGTATTGAATTTGTGCTTGAGTTACAACAGTGCTGTTCAAGCAAATTTTCTCTTTTTAGCTATTTCTTGCCCCCAACCAAACAGAGCAAAAATTTTTTCTGTATTTTTGTAGATTTTTCTAATCAGAGCTTTACTGTTTTGGTCAGACCCATAAGTGTACTGTTTGAGTCAGTATATGATCCAGCTTTGTTTTTGTTGTTGCTGTTCCTTCCAATTTGTAACGTTTCAAAATATGTATATATACATATGCATAAACACATATATGGAAACTTTGACTTAGGAAAGTAAACTACAGATAAATTTCAAAACATGTTTAGGAATCCACATTTAACTGTAGAATTATAGGCACGCAAAGAAAAACAAAAACTATTGCTTTATGAGTAACATCAGGTATTATATTTACTTCAAAAAAAGAAAGAATTATTTAGAGGTTTGGTGCTACTGTTCACAAATGAGGGGCACCATACCGTTTTTTTTTTTTGTTTTGTTGTTGTTGTTTTTTGTGGGATCTGTGATCTTTAAATTAGTATAATTGGATTTTAAGTTTCCAAAAATATATTTACCTTGCTAATGTCATTATTGTTTTCTTTACCACTGAAATAGAACTCCCAACTATGCAGATGTTACCAACATAGTTTGCCATCATTTGGTTGAGGGACCACTGAGTTGCTTGCAAATGTTGTTTATGTGCTGAGAGCGTGCATGGTGGACATGGCTGTGTGCATGTATCTATGGGATAGGATGAGCCTTGTGGATATATAGCCAGGAGTAGTATGACTGGACTAAGTGGTAGGCTTATTTCGAGTCTTTTAAGAGATGTCCACACTACTTTCCATATAGTTTGCATGAATTTGGATTCCCATCAGAAGTGGATGTGAAGTCTATCCCCACCTCTCCAGCATTCTCTTGAGAAAATACTTGGAGGAATGAACTTGACCCTAATTGTTATAATTCAAACATCAGCAAACTATGTTTAGACAAGTAATTTTGGTTAAAATGATAAAATTAGCTTGTTCTTAATGTTCCTCATTTATTCCAAAACAAAAACCACACCAAATCACTGAAAAAAATTACTTACTTGTTAAGCATTTGGCTCTTTATTTGTGCTATTGGACTTTTTTGTTGTTGTTGTTTTGTTTTGTTTTGATTTGGTTTGGTTTTCTTTCTGACAGTGCTACTTTTTATTAATAAAGATTTAATCTAATATTATGTGATTACTGAAACTTTCATTCCCTAAAGGTACAGTGTTCTGTTTAGGATGTTTACATTGTTTTGCTTCATATATTTATTGAAATGTTCTCATCACATAGTTGTTCAATTTTCATGCTTAGATATCATCATACCTCAGCCTACCAACAAGCTCAGGCTCTATAGGTAGACCCTGCCATTCTTGGCCTATATAGTATTCATTAAGGTTATCCCCACCCCACCCCAAATTGGTTTCCATGCTTTCTAAATTGCAATGCCCATTTTATCTGTGAAAACTTCCTTCAATTCACATTGTAATTCATTAAAATCTAAGTGTATGCATGGCAGTTAAAGTGGTAAGTCACTGACAAAGCTAACAATTCATCAGAATGCTGATTTCTTTAGGATTGCCCTAAAGTTAAATGGCACATGCCCTCAGTTAAAGTTAAGAGCACTACATTGGGCCTGAGAGATGTCTCAGCAGTAAAAAGAACTTGATTCTTTTGGGGAAATTCTAGGTTTGCATTCCAGCATCCACATGGTAGTCAAACAGGGCCGTATTAAATTTACCCCCTCTTCTGAGCTCTACAGACCTTGCACCACATGGTGAACTTGCCTCCATATAAGAATAAATATATTCATGTCCAGAGACTCAATACTTTTCTATTAAACATAGCCACACCTGCATATAGCTTGAGTCCTCTAGAAATTTTTGTAATAGTATGTGTTTGCCTCTGGATTAAATACGTCACTTTACCCACAGTTGTAAAGTTTTATTGCAGGCATGTGGAAATTGCAGTTGAGTGGATTGGTGGCATGATTACACAAACACAATAGACAAGTTCTCCTGGCGGCGTTCCTGACACCCCACACTCCTCCGACCCGCACAGTGGTATTTTTATAAATTGATACTCCTGTATAAAAAATTGTTATTTTGACGTATCTGCGTTTATACATGCTTTTTTCATCTTACATGACATATAATTGACTGAAAAACATTTTATAGGACAGTCTTTAATGCACTTTGACCTTCATTCTTCATATTTGTTAGTGTGGGCTGTGTGTTTTAACACACCGAAGACTTTGCATGATTCCAGATGGTGATACCACCATAAATTATAAAATTATTAATTTTAAAAGTATTTGTTTATCTACTATGCAAAAGTCGTAGGCATAAAGCCTAACTGCTCAAATGCTGCTAAGACTTTCTTTTTTATCCTGCTTTTGTTTGATGCTTTGTGTATTTCAGTCATCATTTTCAGATCGCTAAAGAAATATTTCCCTTTCCTTTTCCCCCCAACCCCACCCGATTCATGACCTTCTGTTATAAATATCCTTCACTTTCCACTCCTTTTTTTATTTCGGGGAATGCAATTTTCCTTCCTTTAACTTTTATATTACTTAAAATTATGAAGGACATCTTCCTACTCATATACTACTAATTTATGGTTTTGTGAAAGTAAGTGGTGCGATGATTCTATTTGCCAATAAGAGATCCAAATTTCAGGCGCCGAGGCCTGAACCCCGAGTTCGTGCAGTATTCGGTTGTGGCCTTACCCCCTACTGGCTGCCCAGCTCGGGAGGAGTCTGAGGGGGACTGGCGGGTCCAGCTGACTTGGAAAGGTGTCCCAGAAGGCCTTGGGAGACAGGAGGTGAGGCTCGAACACAGAGGGTAAGCCAACAACCCAAACTTATTACAGAGATGCAGGGATCATGTAATCCAATAAATGTAATAACTCATATAAGTGGACTTAAAGTCAAAATTCACACAGTCATCTCAATAGATGCAGAAAAGTCCTTGGACAAAATCCAACATGCATTCATGTTAAAAAGTTCTAGAAGGAACAAAAGCTATATACAATAAACCCACACCCAACATTATTCTAAATGAAGAAAAACTGGAAATGTTCCCATTAAAATCAGGAACCAGGCAGGGTTGCCCACTATCTCCACCCCTTTTCAATACAGTGCTTGAAATGCTTGCAAGACCACTAAGATAAGATAAGGAAATTAAAGGAATATTAATTGGAAAAGAAGAGATAAAATTTTCGCTATTTGCAGATGATATATTATACATAAAAGATCCAGAAATTCCTCCAGAAAACTGCTAGAAATGGTTAATACTTTCAGTAAAGTGGCAGGTTACACAATCAACTTACCAAAATCAGTAGCCTTTCTATATACCAACAACAAGCAATCAGAAAAAGCATTCAAGGAAACCTTCACATTCACAATAACCTCAAAAAAACTATAAAATATTTAGGAATAAACCTAACCAAATATCTTCACAATGAAAAATTTAAATCTGTTGATAGAGAAAGACACCAGGAGATGGAAGAACCTACCATGCTCATGGATTGGTGGGATTTACATTGCTAAAATGACCACTTTACTGAATGCGATCTATACATTTAATGCAATGCCAGTCAAAATACCCACTCATCAAGGAAGCTTATTTTTGCACCAGATAGAGGGTACCATGGTGTTCCGCAACTGGTCATATATAGAGAATAGACGTCTCAGAGATGCCGACCCCTAGGTGACACAACTACAGTGGAACCCTCTACACCTAAGGCTCATGGAACATATTGGACTGGGGGTGGAGACAGTGCTAGTGCTTCCCTCAGCTCTCACCAGCAAAGCTTCCTCATACAACAAAGTCCAATGCTCACAGAAGGCCACAACTGGCCAAGCTTTAAAAAATGAGAGACTGCAGAGTGTGTGGCCCTGGATAGGACTCCTATATTAAACCTCACCAACCCACAGCTCAGGGATCATTGTGGAGAGCAGACAGAAAGACTGTAAGAGCCAAGGTAGGTCCATGAACACAGAAGCTTTCAGACCACCAAAGCTTGCACATGTGAACTGGTAGCAATGGTGGCATCGAGCATAAGACCCATGCCAGTTCAACCAGACAAGGCCCAGTGTGGAGCAAGGGAAACAGTCCGTGGGCCAGCCTTAACCTGGGAACAGCTGAAGACTGACTACTACTGGTTGACAGAGAATAGACCTTGCATAAGATGTCTAGATAGGCTGACTAGACTCTAGTGGATGAACTTGCACCAAAGGTTATGTGGGTACAAATCCTTGATCATATAGGACTAAACATGTATGGTCGAATACATAAGGTCTGGTAGGGGTTGGGGGGAGCATAGATGGTGAGTGTGTTCTAAGTTCTATTAATAACTGTTGTATGAAATATACAAAAGCTCAGGAAAATATTTTTAAGAAATAATATTGAAAAATGTTGAGAATTACCAGAACTTTAAATCTGCAATATTTGCGTTTCATATTTTTGGATTACTATCTGATTTTGAGAACGTTCTCTTCACCCCTACCAACTTCTTCCTCACATTCTCCCTGCCTCACTCATACCCTCCTTCAAACAGAAGCCCTACTTAGAGCTAAAATAATTAAAACTAATTTGATGCTGTAGAATAATAAACTGAATAATTAAAAATAAATTGAGCACAGAATTGACCCGGAATACAAGAGGATTCAGCTCATGATAGAGGAGTCTTTAGCTCAATGTGAGCCAAATGAATTATTCAATAACTGGTGTTGGTACAATTAGCTTTTTGTTGGAGTAGAAGGAAATTATAACCTCTTCTCCCTCACCAAAGCCAATTTCGGCTTAAGGAAGTAACTGTATAAAAAACTGACATTCCAAAAATTCTAGTAAAAAATTTACAGATACATTACTTTAAAATTAAATTCAAAAAAATCTTTTAAGGTTAACACAGAAAATCTATAAATCCCACTAAATAAATTTAATATTAGAAGAATTTTTAAGCCCATCAAGATGGCTTAGTGGGGCTATATACTTGCCACTAAACAGAATGACCTGAGTTCAATCCCAGCACCCATATGGTAGAATGAGAAAACTTCTGCAATTCATCCTTTGACCTTCACATGCATGTTGTGGTTTGCACACACACACACACACACACACACACACGAATGAATAAATAAATGCATTAAAATTTTTAATACATTTTAAATTTTCATATTACAGATGTACAGAAATTTGCTAACCAAAAATTAAATATCTTTTCCTATGATTTAATATTTCCCAGCTTAAAATTTTATACACCAGAAAAAAGATGAACTGGGAATATGCTGATATACTAGGTTAAATCCTCTCAAATTACAGAAGGATATGTAAATCAGTACACCATCAAAGACAAAACAAATAGCAAATAACATTAGGTGGTGTGCCGAAAAATAGCCCAGGGATAGCCACATGTTCCTTAGAAGATGAGGAGTTGAAGGCTTGCTCTCAGCCAGTGGCTCTATTGTGGAAGTTTCTGGCAACTCTCAGAGGTAAGGCCTAGGTGGAAGAAGTGAACCCCTGTGGGTCTAGCCTTGAAGGTGATGTCTTGCCTGGTCCCTCTCCGTCTTCCTCCCTTTGCTTCCTGGGTGCCAGGGGACCAACTTTGCTCTCCACGTGCTCTGACAACCATGATGCTCTGCTTCAGGAAAGGCCCACAGCACTGCAGCAAATTGACCCTAACTGAACCCATGAACCACAGTAAATCTTTCTCCTTCAAGTTGTTTCTCTCAACTATCTGTCACAGTAACATCCAAAACTCTTAACTATTCAAAATTAAGTAAATGCACATCAAAAGCAATGCTAGGGCTGATGACATGGATTAGCGGTTAAAGAGCTTGGTGCACAAGTGTGAAAACCTGGGTTGGAATCCACAAAACCCATGTAAAGATGGGCAAATGCATCATACACAAACAAATACATAAAATATTTTGAGTAATGATTATCTAACAGATTTTAGCCTACTACACAGGCAGTCTAAAAAGAAAAGAAGGTAATGACGTTGGAACTGACAAGGATTTAGGGAAGCAGTGCCCTCAAGGTGTGCGCATGAGCATTTACAGGTAAATTAGTCTTGGCAATCGATTGCCAAGGGGGTATGTATGGTTTTGCTCTTAAAAATAATGCAAAGAAGCCAGGCGTGGGTGGCGCACTCCTTTAATCCTAGCACTTGGGAGGCAGAGGCAGGCGGATCTTTGTGAGTTCAAGGCCAGCCTGGTCTACAGAGGAGTTCCAAGTCAGCTGGGGCTACAGGGAGACCGTGTCTCAAAAAGACAAAAAAAAATAATAATAATAATGGAAAGAATCTGTAGATTGACAAAGCACGTACCCTGTATGTGTGGAATCCTGGGTTGAATCCATAATGATATAATCAATCATGCAAGCAATGAAAGTATTGCAAAGATATTTATTTGCAAGGATATCCCTTTTTGCATTGCTTATAACAGTGGGAAACAGACAGCCCTTAGTAGTCTTTGATTTCAGACTGGTGGCAACTGCAGATGTTAGGATACTCTACATCAGCAAGGGAGAGAAAACTGTGTGCACTGACAGGGAAAGATGAAAAAGAACATGAAGTGAAGTGAGCTGGATACAGGAGCAGAATCTCAATGCCGCTGTTTTGGCATCTGGAAAAATCTTTCAACATACTAAGAATAGTTTTTGTTCAATAAAATTGCATGTTGTTGCCCTGATTTGATCATTATGTAACACATACTTGAAGCACGAAACAAGCCATCTGGTGGTGTGGCTGAGGGGATGCTCAGTCAGTAAAGAACTTGCCCTGCAAGCATGAAGACCCGAGCTTGATCCCTGGAACCCATGTAAAAAGATGCTGGGTGCGGTATGTGGGGAAGTGGAGACATGTGGGTCTCTGGGCTCACTGCCCAGGCAGCCTAGCCTACCCGACAAGGTCCAGGCCACTGAGAGACCTTATCACAGGAAGAGACAGAAAAAGAGAACTTTTTAGGTGGACAGTACCAGAAGAACAACACCTTGGTTTGTCCTCTGGCCTTCAGAAGCAGGTGAGCCCACAGGCGCTGTACACACCTATGTGTGCAAACATCCACACGAAGACGACCACATAATTATAATTACGGTGGTAATTTAAGATAAAGGCAAAAGCTAGAAGAGGCACTTTTAATAAAAGACACATCACCTCTCCTTTCAAACTGTGTTTTTTACATTCTACAATTTCTAACTTTGCCCAAGTATTTCTTATTGATTAAACTATAATTATGAGAAACAAGCATAATAGTGATGTTCTGGGTGACACTTGAGATTAATTATTGTTTCTACTAGAGTAAATCCTCATTTGACTTAAGTACTTTTTTTCTTTTTAAAATTAAGGCTTGCAGTTACAAGATGAACTTACTCTGGAGCCACAATGTATGGTATAGTGACTGTCTAGGAGGAATTTTTTCATTTATTTATTTATATTTTTTATCAAAACTAGTCCTGTGAGCAAAAGTTCACTGTTTCAGTCAGTTCTTTGATGCAGTCCTTTCTGTTGTTGTTGTTATTGTTGTTGTTGTTGTTGTTTCCAATATGCATCACTCACAACTGCTTTGGACAAAAGCTCAAGGGGCCATGCACAAGAAATACTTACAACTAAATAATTGGCACTAGTATCAACAGATGAGGGATACCATTCTTCATTTGTTTTTCTGGGACTGTGTTACTTCACTCAGCATGATGTCCTCTAGCTCCAGCCATTTTCCTGCAAAGCTCATGATGTCATCTTTCTTTATGCTGCATAGAACTCCATTGTGTAGATGTACCACATTTTCTCTATCCACTCATCAGTTGAGGGGAATTCGGGTTGGTTCCAACTCCTTGCTATTGTAAAGAGAGCTGAAATAAACATAGCTGTGCATGTATCTCTGTGGTAGGATGAGTCTTGAGGGTACATGCCTAGGAGTGGTATGGCTGGGTCGGGTGGCAAGTTCATTCCAAGTCTTCCAAGGGTCTCCACATTGCTTTCCATAGGGGCTGCACAAGTTTACATTCCAACCAGCAGTGGATGAGTGTTCCCCTTTCCCGACAACCTCTCCAGCACTTGGTATCATTTGTTTTCTTGATCCTAGCCAGTCTTATTGGAGTAAGATGATATCTTAAAGTGGTTTTGATTTGCATTTCCTTAATGATTAGTGATGTTGAACACTTCTTAAGGTGTTTCTCAGACATCTTTAATTCCTCACTTGTGAAGCCTCTGTTCAGCACTTTGCTCCATCTATTGAGTGGATCATTTGTTTTCTTTCTTCTCTGTTTTTTGAGTAGCTTATATATTTTGGAAATAAATGCTTTGGCATATGTTTCTGTGGTGAAGGTTTCCTCCCACTCTGTGGGATTTCTCTTCACTTCCTTGATTGTTTCTTTTGATGTACAGATGCTTTTGAGTTTAATGAGGTCCCATTTGTCAATTGTCAACCTTAATTCTTGCACAGCTGCTGCCTGATTTACGAAGTCTTTTCCTATGCCTATGTCTTGTAGTCTGCTGCCAACTTTTTCTTCTAATGCCGTCAGAGTTTGGGGTTTCACGTTAAGGTCTTTGATCCATCTGGAGTTGACTTTTGTACAGGGCAAGAGGTAGGGGTTTAATTTCATTCTTCTACAAGGGGTGATCTAGTTTTGCCAACACCACTTGCTGAAGATGCTGTCTTTTCTCCATTGTGTCTTCTTGGCCCCCTTGTCAAATATGAGATGGCTGAAATTGTATGTGCTCAGGTTTGGATCTTCGGTTTTGTTCCATTGGTCAACAGGTCTGTTTTTCTGCCAGTACCAGGCTGTTTTTATACAGGGACCATGACTGATGGTGATGGACAGGGACCATGACTGATGGTGATGGACAGGGACCATGACTGATGGTGACGGACAAGGGACCATGACTGATGGTGACGGACAAGGGACCATGACTGATGGTGACGGACAAGGGACCATGACTGATGGTGACGGACAAGGGACCATGACTGATGGAGATGGGCAGGGGACCATGACTGTGGTGATGGACAGGGGACATGACTGGATGGTGAGCACAGGGGACCATGACTGATGGTGATGCAGGGGACATGTACTGAGGTGCTGATGGCACAGGGGACCATGATGATGGTGAGGGGGCAGAGGGACAGTGACTGTATGATGGACGGGAAATGACTGATGGTGATGGACAGGGGAAATGACTGATGGATTGACAGGGGAACTGATGATGGTGATGGACAGGGGACAATGACTGATTGTGATGGACAGGGACCTATGACAGATGGTGACAATGGACAAGGGACATGACTGATGGTGATGGACAGGGACATGACTGATGGTGGTGGCAGGGGACCATGACTGATGAGTGATGGCAGGGGACCAGCTGAACTGAGTGGATGAATGGGCCAGGGACCAAGGACTATTGGTGAATGAGGACAGGGGACATGACTGAGAGGAATGAGACAGGGGACATAATGATGAGTGATGGGCAGGGGACATGACTGATGGGGATGGGCAGGGGACATGACGAGGTGATGGCAGGGATGACGTGGGGATGGACAGGGGACATGACTGAGGTGTGTGGGCAGGGGAACCATGACTGACTTGTGATGGGGCAGGGGACATGACTGGAGGTTGATTGTCAGGGGACCATGACTGGTGGTGATGGGCAGGGGACATGACTGATGGTGAGGGGCAGGGGACTATGACTGATGGTGATGGACAGGGACCATGACTGATGGTGATGGACAGGGGACCATGACTGATGGTGATGGACAGGGGACCATGACTGATGGTGATGGACAGGGGACCATGACTGATGGTGATGGGCAGGGGACATGACTGAGGGTGATGGGCAGGGGACATGACTGATGGTGATGGGCAGGGGACCATGACTGATGATGGACTGGGAAAATGACTGATGGTGATGGACAGGGGAAATGACTGATGGTGATGGACAGGGGGGGACCATAACTGATGGTGATGGACAGGGGACATGACTGATGGTGATGGGCAGGGGACCATGACTGATGGTGATGGACAGGGGTCATGAATGATGGTGATGGACAGGGGACCATGACTGATGGTGATGGACAGGGGAAATCATGACTGATGGTGATGGACAGAGGACCATGACTGATGGTGATGGACAGGGGACCATGACTGATGATGATGGGCAGGGTGACCAGACTGGATGGTGAGCGGACAGGGACATGGACTGAATTTGATGATGGGCAGGGGACCATGACTGATGGTGATGGTCAGGGGACCATGACTGATGGTGATGGCCAGGGGACCATGACTGCATGGTGATGGGAAGGGGACCATGGACTGATGTTGCTGATGATGGCAGGGGACTGACTGACGGTGACGGACAAGGGACCATGACTGATGGTGAGGGGCAGGGGACTATGACTGATGGTGATGGACAAGGGACCATGACTGATGGTGACGGACAAGGGACCATGACTGATGGTGACGGACAAGGGACCATGACTGATGGTGACGGACAAGGGACCATGACTGATGGTGACGGACAAGGGACCATGACTGATGGTGATAGACAGGGGACATGACTGATGATGATGGGCAGGGGACCATGACTGATGATGATGATGATGGGCAGGGGGCCCATGCATGACTGATGCTGATGGTGGTGGGCAGGGAACGTGACTGAGATCAGCATCAATATAAAAGGCCCCCAATAAAGCAAATCAATACCAAATTCACACATGTGAATGAAGTAAATGCAAGGTCTTCTCTCTGCTTTACAATGGAACTAAGGAATGACTTCTGTATATCAAGATCCAGTTTCAATAGATGGGAAATCACAGGGATGTCTGAACCCTCTTGTTTGGTGATTATTACTCCCTGGGATTATTTCAATGAATTTACATATTGGACTATCACTGAGTCTTCAAATATCAATTGGGATAATATTTCCATAGTTGTGCTAGCACCACTCACACTCCCCACCACTCCCTGCTCATATGTCATTTTGGGTTGACATCTGTCTACATGCCAGCACAGAAGAGAACAAAGACAAAATCAATATCGTCAGTGTGCCTTGGCAGCCTGCCAGAACCTCTGCTTCTGAAAGGAGGAAATATCTCTGTCTACTTGTGTAAGATGCATAGGATGTGTTATAACTCTTTGATTTCCATAATATGTTTTAGAAAAAGGCAAAAATTTATTATAAACACAAAGCTATAGTTATATATCAGCAAATGTCACCCTGAGATTCCATGGGTAGGCCAACAATCTTTTGATTGGATTTAAAGCTGCTCCATGAGACAGAACTCATGATGATGGGCAGGATATTAAGATAATGCCTGGTACCATTAACTTGGCCAAAAACCTAGAGATAACTAGATCATTACCCAAGGGGAGCAGGTGATGTTACTACATACTGGATGGATGTGAGATGTTGGAGGTCTAGTACAGTACTCATGGAGAACAATCCCAAGACCACTTACTTACCCAGGCAAGCCTATTTCCTACAAAATCCCTAAGCTGCACCTTCTTTCACACCCTGCACACAGCCTGTGAGCCAGCGAGCATATCTTTATTGTTCTAAATGCATTTTCTACCCAAAGTGTTGTTTTCTTCTTTGACTTTCAGTAAATACACCTCAATTCCTAAACACATTTGTTATAAGTCATTGTGACTGTCTCCTCTGGGTGAGTTACCTGTCACTTGAAGGCACTGTTATTGTCATTTCCTCACTTCATGTGACCTGGCTAAGGTATGAAGTGTAGTGACAGTGTTCTGTAACTCAACATTGAAACATGAAGAGAGATGGAAACGAGATTCTGTCAACATACTGTAGATAGAACAGAAGAAAAATGATTACACCCTTGGAAACTAAGAATTATCATTTACTGTATTCTGCTATTCATGACTGCACTGCAGATCAGGAGCTGAAGGCAAACACTGGGAAATTAGCATAAATTGAGCATTCTTACATTGTCTATATTTTGCAAGTAGTGCTCTTAAGGGGAGGGTTTCATAAGATGCTATTACCAGATGTTCTTTTTCAGGCTCTAATTACTCCCCTGTTTCTTGTCTTTGTAACGACGTCCATCAGAATCAGCTACTTACTAATAATTCATTCTCCTTGGTTCTTTCATCTGCTGGAGGGTTACATCCCTCATACTGGGAGCTCTTCACACGTGTCTCCTGTTCTCCATAGGCCTGAATTATTAAACCATGCCACTGGCAAATCTAGTATCTGAGCTAATATTTAAATCATAAGTGAGTACAAACATTTCTTGTGGGTAACAATAGGTGAGGACTGTGGTGATGTTAACTCCAAGGGAGACACAAAAATGAAAAGAAACAAAATCCCCGTGGCTTCGAAGGGACTGAGGGTTCACATGCTTCAAACACCGTGATTAATTACAACAGCTTGTGAGAGAGGTTCTGGTGCATTTTACCAAAAGAGAGAGGATTGTAGTTGACCACATCACACTTCACAGTTCAACCAGGTAGAAGAGAAGGTTTTTTGAATCTTTCATCACAGAGAAATGATAAGTATTTGAGATGATGGACAACCCGAATATCCTGAGTTGATCTTGTTCCATACACATTTTATAACTGTTAACCATAAAGGGACTGTTGCCATCTGTCAATCACAACAAAGTGATGTTGAGAATATAGGACAAGGAGAAATCAATTTGGCACCAACATGGAAGCTAACATCCCTATGGCTAAGTTTCTTTTCATTTCCTTGATTTTATTTTTATGGATGATTCGTGCATTTCATACATCATTTTCAGTCATCCAGTTTAGACATATTCCCCTCCCTGCTCCCCACCCCAGTTCATATCTTCTACCATTATCATGTCTGGCCTCTTTCTCTCAGTCTTTCCAACGTTTTTTCACTGGGGAGGCTTGTTGTTTGGGGCAGCATTTAACCTGCTATCAGTCTGTTTTTGAACACTTTTTATGTTGTTGTTGTTCCTTCCCCCTTTGTATTGCCTCAAAATATGCATATATAAACCATCACCTATATATCCAAAATTATGACCTCTGAGAAAAACTGTATGTTATCACAATACTTTAAACATTCACCTATTTTTCCTCCTTTTAATTTATTCCCTGAGATATGTGAATCTGTACCTTCCACCCATATTACAGTAATTGCCGAGTTGAAAATAAGTGGTAGGTTCATTATAGATCCCATTAAAGTATTCACATTATGACAGTCATTTGCTTTCAGCCTACAAAAGAAATATAGCAATAATTTTGTTCAGCTTGACTTTCAAATGGGGATTTGGTGTCTACATCATCCACAAATGAGAGTAAAACCACTTTTGAAATTCACATTCGCCCCTTTAATTTTATATTATCTATAAAAGTATGCATACATTACCCTCCACCTCCAATATACAATTACAAAGTCTGAAAATAATGGTAGTTTTAATCCTAGGATCCCATTAAGGTATTCACTTTATAATGGTACAGTTGTTTGTTTTCAGGTAAAAGAAAAAAATATGCTCAGTTTGCATTACTACTAAGTTATTTTGCTAGCATCCCACACATGAGGGATTACCCATTCATTCTTTGTTTTTCTGGGACGTTGTTACTTCACTTAGCCTAATGACTTCTAGTTCTATTCCATTTACTGCCAAGGTCATGTCACTTTATTTTACTGCTCCTAGACTCCATTGTATAGATGTATATGACTTTTCTTTATCCATGCATTGGTTGAGGGACATTTGTGTTGGTTCCAGGTTTTTGCTTTTGTGAAGAGAGAGCTGCAATAAACGTGAATGTGTATGGATCTTTGCAGTAGGATGAGTTTTTTCATATACATATATTTTTTTATCAAACATCTAGACCCATGTCCCCCATCCCCCCACCCTCCCGAGCTCATGCATTCTGCAAAACATGCTATTCATCTCTTTCTAGTCTTTCTCAATATTCTCATGGGGAAGTTGACTGTTTTGAGCCAGAAGTTCACCGTTTCAGCGTCTTATTGGGTTTCTTTACGAGCCTGTGGCTGATGGGTCAGGTAGGACTCAATTTTGAGTCTTTTAAGGGTTCGCGTTCTGCACACAAAAAAAACTGAGAGAAATATGCAGGACAGTTATGGCAGAATGCATGATCTAGGTTGGGGTGGGGGTGGGGGGGAAGGGAAAGGGAAATATGCATGAACTGAATTGGAAAATGATGTATGAAATGCACAAAGCATCAATAAAAAATATTTAAAAATTAAAATAAAATAAAACAGACAAACTTAACATGTGCTTAATTCTTTCTCATTATACTTTCTATTAAATTAGTTAAAAATGATATGTGCACTGACTGAAACAGTGAACTTCTGCTCAAAACAACTTCCCCATGGAGAATATTGAGAAAGACTGAGAAAGAGATGAATAGCATGTTTGACAGAATGCATGAGCTCTGGAGGGGTGGGGAGATGGGGGGACATGAGTCTAGATTTGATAAAAATATATGTATAAATAAATTTTTAAAAAAAGAAAAAAATATGGGTGCTATTAAAGGGGTAGTTCTAGATTTTAAAAAAATGTTATGTGCTTTTTATCTTTCTGTTAGTTGTAGAGTTAGTTGTTCCCAAATCCTGTCTCCATGACCTCTCCCCCTATCCTGCCCTGTGTCTGCTTGTGTGCATTGGCTCCATTCAAAGAGTATCTCTCTTTATCCCTGAATACTGCTCCTGCTCTAGTGTGTCTGGCCAGCAAAATGCAGCTTTATGACTGCAGGCTGGGCTAGGAACTTTCATAGCTTTAATTCTCACTCGTGACCCTCCTGTGTCAAGAACCAGCCTAGAATGACAGGATTCTAATTTAACAATTTGTGATTACTAATCTTCTGTCTAAAGGTCGTGTTGAAGTAATGAATAGAAATTCAAAGCTAAAACCCCTGCCCAGGAGGATCACCAAAGGGAGACTATGGGAAGACACAGAAGTCAGCTAACTACAAACTACAAAGCAAAGCCTCAGAGGAACCGGCCCTGCTGCCCCTCTTGCTCTCAGAGCTGAGAAAATAAATTCCTGTTGGGCAGCACAACACACTGGCCCTCCTTCCAACAGCCTTTGCAGATGAATCCAGGCTCCTTGCATGTACTTTTCACTCAGCCTTTTCTCTGTTACAAGCATTTCTGGATACTCCAGTATCCCCAACTACCTAGATTACCTACTGGAGTTGTCGTAGGACAGAGAGGCAAGGCCTCACTGTGTCTAAGACCAGAGCGTCTGCTCAACCTTGTGAAGCAGCTGCATTCTACGCAGACATTTAGGCTTTCATTCAGCATAAAACCACTGTCAGGCACCACTTTAAGTATGACCTGATGACTTGCTACTTTGCTCATCACTGGAACCAAATACCTGACAAGAAACAAGTTAGGAGAACAGGACTGATTTTAGCCCTCAGATTCACAGCTAAGGAGGCATGGAGGCTGGGGCTCTACCCTTGACAGGAGAAGTTTCCATCACAGCCTGTAACACTCCACAGATCAGGAAACAGAGGTGGGTAGGAAACCTGGTCAGGCTATACACAACGAGAGATCCACTTCCTCAGCAAGTCTCCACTTCTCTAAGTTTCTACAGTCCCCAAAATAAAGCAACCATCTGGGGAACAGGTATACATTTCACATCTGAACCACATACCCTGGTGACCAGGGTCTGCTATTTGCATCCAATATTTCTGCATCTCTTCTCATGTTCATGTACTGGCCAATGTTAGAAGGGCAGGGGACTATGACTTATGGTGATGGGCATGGGACCATGACTGATGGAGATGGGCAGGGGACCATGACTGATGGTGATGGGCAGGGGACATGACGGATGGTGATGCACAGGGGACCATGACTGATGGTGATGGGCAGGGGACATAACTGATGCTGATGGACAGGGGACCATGATAGATGGTGAGGGGAAGGGAACATGACTGATGATGATGGACAGGGGACATGACTGATGGTGATGGACAGGGGAAATGACTGATGGTGGTGGACAGGGGAAATGACTGATGGTGATGGACAGGGGAAATGACTGATTGTGATGGACAGGGCATATGACAGATGGTGATGGACAGGGGACATGACTGATGGTGATGGGCAGGGGACCATGACTGGTGGTGATGGAGAGGGGCCCATGACTGGTGGTGATGGGCAGGGGACCATGACTGATGGTGATGGACAGGGGACATGACTGAAGGTAATAGACAGGGGACCATGACTGATGGTGATGGGCAGGGGACCATGACTGATGGTGATGGACAGGGACCATGACTGATGGTGATGGACAGGGACCATGACTGATGGTGATGGACAGGGGACCATGACTGATGGTGATGGACAAGGGACCATGACTGATGGTGACGGACAAGGGACCATGACTGATGGTGACGGACAAGGGACCATGACTGATGGTGACGGACAAGGGACCATGACTGATGGTGATGGGCAGGGGACCATGACTGATGGTGATGGACAAGGGACCATGACTGATGGTGATGGGCAGGGGACCATGACTGATGGTGATAGACAGGGGACATGCTCTGAGGGTTGATGGGCACGGGGACATGATGATGGTGAGGGGCGGGCAGGGGACCATGACTGAGATGGACTGGAAAATGACTGATGGTGATGGACAGGGGAAATGACTGATTGTGATTGACAGGGGAACCTGATGATGGTGATGGACAGGGGACATGACTGATGGTGATGGACAGGGACCATGACTGATGGTGACGGACAAGGGACCATGACTGATGGTGACGGACAAGGGACCATGACTGATGGTGATAGACAGGGGACCATGACTGATGATGATGGGCAGGGGACCAGGTAATGATGATGATGGGCCAGGGACCAAGGACTATGGTGATGAGACAGGGGACATGACTGATGATGATGGACAGGGGACATAACTGATGATGATGGACAGGGGACATGACTGATGGTGATGGACAGGGGACATGACTGATGGTGATGGACAGGGGACATGACTGAGGTGTGTGGGCAGGGGAACCATGACTGACTTGTGATGGGGCAGGGGACATGACTGGAGGTTGATTGTCAGGGGACCATGACTGGTGGTGATGGGCAGGGGACATGACTGATGGTGAGGGGCAGGGGACTATGACTGATGGTGATGGACAGGGACCATGACTGATGGTGATGGACAAGGGACCATGACTGATGGTGATGGACAGGGGACCATGACTGATGGTGATGGACAGGGACCATGACTGATGGTGATGGGCAGGGGACATGACTGAGGGTGATGGGCAGGGGACATGACTGATGGTGAGGGGCAGGGGACCATGACTGATGATGGACTGGGAAAATGACTGATGGTGATGGACAGGGGAAATGACTGATGGTGATGGACAGGGGGGGACCATGACTGATGGTGATGGACAGGGGACATGACTGATGGTGATGGGCAGGGGACCATGACTGATGGTGATGGACAGGGGTCATGAATGATGGTGATGGACAGGGGACCATGACTGATGGTGATGGACAGGGGACATGACTGATGGTGATGGACAGAGGACCATGACTGATGGTGATGGACAGGGGACCATGACTGATGATGATGGGCAGGGTGACCAGACTGGATGGTGAGCGGACAGGGACATGGACTGAATTTGATGATGGGCAGGGGACCATGACTGATGGTGATGGTCAGGGGACCATGACTGATGGTGATGGCCAGGGGACCATGACTGCATGGTGATGGGAAGGGGACCATGGACTGATGTTGCTGATGATGGCAGGGGACTGACTGACGGTGACGGACAAGGGACCATGACTGATGGTGAGGGGCAGGGGACTATGACTGATGGTGATGGACAAGGGACCATGACTGATGGTGACGGACAAGGGACCATGACTGATGGTGACGGACAAGGGACCATGACTGATGGTGACGGACAAGGGACCATGACTGATGGTGACGGACAAGGGACCATGACTGATGGTGATAGACAGGGGACCATGACTGATGATGATGGGCAGGGGACCATGACTGATGATGATGATGATGGCAGGGGGCCCATGCATGGATGCTGATGGTGGTGGGCAGGGAACGTGACTGAGATCAGCATCAATATAAAAGGCCCCCAATAAAGCAAATCAATACCAAATTCACACATGTGAATGAAGTAAATGCAAGGTCTTCTCTCTGCTTTACAATGGAACTAAGGAATGACTTCTGTATATCAAGATCCAGTTTCAATAGATGGGAAATCACAGGGATGTCTGAACCCTCTTGTTTGGTGATTATTACTCCCTGGGATTATTTCAATGAATTTACATATTGGACTATCACTGAGTCTTCAAATATCAATTGGGATAATATTTCCATAGTTGCTGCAGCACCACTCACACTCCCCAGCACTCCCTGCCTCATATGTCATTGGTTGACATCTGTCTACATGCCAGCACAGAAGAGAACAAAGACAAAATCAATATCATCAGTGTGCCTTGGCAGCCTGCCAGAACCTCTGCTTCTGAAAGGAGGAAATATCTCTGTCTACTTGTGTAAGATGCATAGGATGTGTTATAACTCTTTGATTTCCATAATATGTTTTAGAAAAAGGCAAAAATTTATTATAAACACAAAGCTATAGTTATATATCAGCAAATGTCACCCTGAGATTCCATGGGTAGGCCAACAATCTTTTGATTGGATTTAAAGCCAGCTCAATGAGAAGAACTCATGATGATGGGCCAGGATATTAAGATAATGGCCTTGTACCATTGAACTTGGCCAAAACCTAGAATAAAACTAGACTGTTACCCAAGGGGAGCAGGTGATGTTACTACATACTGGATGGATGTGAGATGTTGGAGGTCTAGTACAGTACTCATGGAGAACAATCCCAAGACCACTTACTTACTCCAGGCAAGCCTATTTCCTACAAAATCCCTAAGCTGCACCTTCTTTCACACCCTGCACACAGCCTGTGAGCCAGCGAGCATATCTTTATTGTTCTAAATGCATTTTCTACCCAAAGTGTTGTTTCTTCTTTGACTTTCAGTAAATACACCTCAATTCCTAAACACATTTGTTATAAGTCATTGTGACTGTCTCCTCTGGGGGAGTTACCTGTCACCTGAAGGCACTGTTATTGTCATTTCCTCACTTCATGTGACCTGGCTAAGGTATGAAGTGTAGTGACAGTGTTCTGTAACTCAACATTGAAACATGAAGAGAGATGGAAACGAGATTCTGTCAACATACTGTAGATAGAACAGAAGAAAAATGATTACACCCTTGGAAACTAAGAATTATCGTTTACTGTATTCTGCTATTCATGACTGCACTGCAGATCAGGAGCTGAAGGCAAACACTGGGAAATTAGCATAAATTGAGCATTCTTACATTGTCTATATTTTGCAAGTAGTGCTCTTAAGGGGAGGGTGTCATAAGATGCTATTACCAGATGTTCTTTTTCAGGCTCTAATTACTCCCCTGTTTCTTGTCTTTGTAACGACGTCCATTAGAATCAGCTACTTACTAATAATTCATTCTCCTTGGTTCTTTCATCTGCTGGAGGGTTACATCCCTCATACTGGGAGCTCTTCACACGTGTCTCCTGTTCTCCATAGGCCTGAATTATTAAACCATGCCACTGGCAAATCTAGTATCTGAGCTAATATTTAAATCATAAGTGAGTACAAACATTTCTTGTGGGTAACAATAGGTGAGGACTGTGGTGATGTTAACTCCAAGGGAGACACAAAAATGAAAGAAACAAAATCCAGTGGCTTCGTAAGGGACTGAGGGTTCACATGCTTCAAACACCGTGATTAATTACAACAGCTTGTGAGAGAGGTTCTGGTGCATTTTACCAAAAGAGAGAGGATTGTAGTTGACCACATCACACTTCACAGTTCAACCAGGTAGAAGAGAAGGTTTTGAATATTTTCATCACAAAGAAATGATAAGTATTTGAGATGATGGACAACCCGAATATCCTGAGTTGATCTTGTTCCATACACATTTTATAACTGTTAACCATAAAGGGACTGTTGCCATCTGTCAATCACAATAAAGTGATGTTGAGAATATAGGACAAGGAGAAATCAATTTGGCACCAACATGGAAGCTACATCCCTATTGGCTAAGTTTCTTTTTTTCATTGATTTATTTTTATGGATGATTTGTGCATTTCATACATCATCTTTCAGTCCAGTTTAGACATATTCCCCTCTCCCTGCTCCCCACCCCAGTTCATATCTTCTACCATACATGTCTGGCATCTTTCTCTCAGTCTTTCCAAAGTTTTTCACTGGGGAGGCTTGTTGTTTGGGGCAGCATTTAACTGTATCAGTCTGTTCTTTGACCCACTCTTTATGTTGTTGTTGTTCCCTCCCCCTTTGTATTGCTCCAAAATATGCCTATATAACCATCACATATGTATCAAAATTATGACCTCTGAGAATAAACTGTATGTTAATTCCACAATACATTTAAACATTCACATTTTCCCCTTTAATTTTATATTACTCTAAGATATGGATATGTACCTTCCACCCATATACAGTAATTGCAGAGTCTGAAAATAAGTGGTAGGTCAATTCTAGAGTTCATTAAAATATTCATATTATGACAGTACATTTGCTTTCAGATAAAAAGAAATATAGCAATAATTTTGTTCAGCTTGCCTTTCAACTGGGGATTTGGTGTTAACATCCACAAATGAGAGTAACCACTTTTGAAATTCACATTTTCCCCTTTAATTTTATATTACTCTAAAGTATGCATACATACTCTCCCCTCCATATACAATTACAAAGTCTGAAAATAAGTGGTAGGTTAATCCTAGATCCCATTAAGTTATTCACATTGTAATGGTACAGTTGCTTTCAGGTAAAAGAAAATATTGCTCAGTTTGCCTTACTACTAAGTATTTGGTGCTAGCATCCACAAATGAGGGATACCATTCATTCTTTGTTTTTCTGGGACTGTGTTACTTCACTTAGCATAATGACTTCTAGTTCTATCCATTTACCTGCAAAAGTCATGTCATCTTTCTTTACTGCTGCATAGAACTCCATTGTATAGATGTATGACATTTTCTCTATCCATGCATTGGTTGAGGGGCAGCTCTTCGGTATTGTGAAGAGAGCTGCAATAAACGTGAATGTGTATGGATCTTTGCAGTAGGATGAGTCTTTTTTTATATACATATATTTTTTATCAAATCTAGACCCATGTCTCCCCATCCCCCCACCCCTCCCGAGCTCATGCATTCTGCCAAACATGCTATTCATCTCTTTCTCAGTCTTTCTCAATATTCTCCATGGGGAAGTTGACTGTTTTGAGCAGAAGTTCACTGTTCAGAGTCTTATGGGTTTATACCGAGTGGTGGTATGATTGGGTCAGGTAGTAGACTAATTTTGAGTCTTTTAAGGGTTCTGCACACTGCTTTCTATAGTGGTTGTACAAGTTTATATTCCCACCAGCAGTGGATGAGTGTTCCCCTTTCCCCACAACTTCTCCAGTATTTGGTGTCTTTTGTTTTCACGATCTTAGAAAGTCTTATTGGAGTGAGATGATATCTTAAAGTGGTTGTAATTTTCATTTCCTCAATTATTAATGATGTTGAACACTTTTTAAGATGTTTCTCAGCCATCTTTATTTCCTCATTTGTGAAGTCTCTGTTCAGCTCTTACTCCATCTCTTGAATGGGTCATTTGTTTCCTTGTCTTTGTTTTTTTGAGTAGTTTAAATATCCTGGATGTTAAGGCTCTGTGAGATGTGTCACTGGTGAAGGTTTCCTTCCACTCTGTGGGTTTTCTCTTCACTCCATTGATTGTTTCTTTTACTGTACAGAGCTATTGAGTTTAACGAGATCCCACTTGTAAATTGTTGACCTTATTTCCTGCACAGCTGCTATTTGATTTAGAAAGTCTTTTCCTACCCCTAGGTTGCTGCCAATGTTTTCTTCTATCACCTTCAGAGTTTTGGGTTTCCTGTTGAGGTCTTTGATTCATTTGGAGTTGATTTTTGTACAGGGTGAGAGGTAAGGGTTTAATTTTATTCTTCTACAGTTGGTGATCCAGTTTTTTCAACATCATCTGCTAAAGATGCTGCCTTTCTTTCATTGAGTCTTTCTGGCCTCTTTGTCAAATATGAGGTGGCTGAAATTGTATGTGCTCAAGTTTGGATCTTCAGTTTTGTTCCAGTGGTCTACAGGTCTGTTTTTGTGCCAGTACCAGGCTGTTTTATAACTAGGGCCCTGAAATATAGTTTGAAGTCTGTTATAGTGATCACCCCTGTATTGCACTTTTGTTCAGGGTCACTTTGGCTATTTGGGGTCTTTTATTTTTCCATATGAATTTAACGATTTTGTTTTCCAAGTCTGTGAAGAAACTCTTGGGGGTTTTAATTGAGATTGCATTGAATCTATATATCAATTTGGCTAAAATGGTCATTTGTACCATGTTAATTGTTCTAATCCATGAGCCTGGGAAGTCTTTCCATCTTCTGATGTCTCCTTCAATCTCCTTCTTCAGGGGTTTCAAATTTTTGTTGTAGAGATCTTTGGTATCTTTGGTTAAGTTTCTTCCTAAGTATTTTATTGCTTTGGTGGCTATTGTGAGTGGGAAAGTCTTCTTGTATTCTTTCTCCAGTTGCTTGTTCTTGGTGTAAAGAAAGGCTACTGATTTTTCTAGGTTAATTTTGTATCCTGTCACTTTACTGAAACTGTTAATGGTTTCTAGGAGTTTCCTGGTGGAGTTTTTATCACCCCTTAGGTAAACTATCATATCATCTGCAAAGAGGAATAGTTTGACTTCCTCTTTTCCATTTAGTATTCCTTTAATATCCCTTTCTTGCCTTATTGCCTTGGCAAGTGTTTCAAGCACATATTGAAGAGGAATGGTGATAGGGGACAGCCTTGCCATATTCTGCCTTTAATGGGAATGCTTCTAACTTTTCTCCATTTAGGCTGATATTGGCTATGTGTTTCTTTTATATGGATTTAATTACATTGAGGAATGTTCCCTCTGGTCCAAATCCCTCTAGGACTTTAAGCATGAAGGGATGCTGGATTTTGTTGAAGGATTTTCTGCATCAATTGAGATGATTGTGTGGTTTTAAGTCCATTTATGTGTTTTATATTTATTGGTTTTTGTATGTTGAACCATCCCTGAATCTCTGGTATGAATCCAACTTGGATGATCTATTTGATATGGGTCTGTATGTGGTTCGCAAGTATTTTGTTGAGAATTTTTGCATCTATATTCATTAAGGAGATGTGACTAGAGATTTCTTTTTTGCTTGTATCTTTGCCTGGTGTGGGGATAAGAGTGATGCTGGCTTCACAGAAGGAATTTGGGAGGTTTCCCTCTGCTTGTATCCTTCGGAACAATTTTAGTAATAATGGTTTTAGGTCATCTTTAAATGTTATAGAATTCTGCCATGAAACCATTTGGGCCTGGACTTTTTTTAGTTGGGAGGTTTACTATTACATTTTCAACTCCCTCATATATTATGGGTCTGTTTAAGCTGTCAATCTCTTGGTTAAGCTTTGGTGAATTCCAGGATTTCAAATATTCATCCATTTCTCTTAGGTCTTCACATTTAGTAGAGTATAGGTTTTTGAAGTATTCTTGTATGATTGTCTGGATCTTTTCTCTGTCTATTGTGATGATTCTCTTTTCATCAAGAATACTATTGATTTGGAGTTGCTCTTTCTTTCTTTTGGTTAACTGGGATAAGGGTCTATCTATCTTATTTGTCCTTTCAAAGTACCAGCTTTTGGATTCATCAATTCTTTATATTGTTTTCTTTGTTTCTATTTCATTAATTTCTGCTCTGATTTTTGTTATTTCTTCATGTCTGTTGGGTTTAGGGTCCATTTGTTGTTGTCTCTCAACTGTTTTTAGCTGCACTGTTAGTTCATTTATTTGTTCCCTTTCTGCTTTTTTAATGTAGGCACCGAGGACTATAAACTTCCCTCTTAGGACTGCTTTTAAAGTACCCCATAGGTTTTGTCATGGTGTATTTTCTTTTTCATTTAGTTCCAGGAATGTTTTTATTTCTTTCTTTTTTTTTTCCTTGACCCATTCATTATTCAGAAGTGGGTTGTTTAGTCTCCATGTGTTCTTGTACATAATTGGGCTTATTCTGGTATTGATATGGAGTTTTATTGCACTGTGGTCTGATAGAATGCATGAAATTATTTCAATTCTTTTGTATTTATACACTTTTTTTTCTGTGTCCCAGTATGTGGTCGATTTTGGAGAATGTTCCATGGGGTGCTGAGTAGAAAGTATAATCTCTGGTGTTTGGGTGGAATATTCTGTAGATATCTGTGAGGTCCATTTGGTGTATTGTATTGTTCATTTCAGATATTGCTGTGTTCATTCTTTGTCCAGTTGACCTATATAATGGACTCAGTGAGGTATTGAAATCCCCCACTGTCCATGTGCTGGGATGAATCTGTGCCTTGAGGTCCTGTAGAATTTTGTTTATAAATTTTGGTGCACCAGAGTTTGGTGAGTATATATTCATGATTGTGACACCTTCATGGTTAATTGATCCTTTGATAATAATATAGTGGCCCTCTCTGTTTCTTCTGATTAGTTTTACTTTAAAGTCTATTTTGTCTGATATTAGAATAGCAACTCTGGCTTGATTTTTGGTACCATTTGCTTGGAATATCTTTTCCCATCCTTTAACAAGTTGGTGCCTCTCCTTGAGTGTGAGATGGGTTTATTGTAGACGGAATATAGATGGGTTCAGTTTCCTAATCCATTCTCCGAGTCTATGTCTTTTGATTGGGGAGTTCAGCCCATTAATATTTAAAGTTATTATTGAGAGATGTGTGCTGCTTCCTTTTACCTTATTTTCTGTTTGCATTCTTGATCTAGGTTTGTACTTCTGCAGTTGTACTTTTATTCATTACTCTCTCTAGGTGCTTGGGGATAGTTCTCCTTTCCTCTGACCTTTGAATTGCTTCTAGTATTTTCTGAAGGGTTGGTTTCCTGGACATAAATTCTTTCAACGTGTTTATGTCATGAAAGATTTTTTTTCTTTCTCATTCAACTATAATTGACATTTTTCCTGGAAATAGTGGTCTGGGTTGGCATCTATAGTCATTTTGTACTGGGAATACTTTGGTCCAAGTTCTTCTGGCTTTCATCATTTGCACTGAAAAGTCAGCTGTAATTCCAATGGGTTTCCCTTTGTATGTAACTTGTTTATCTCTTGCGACCTTAAGTAATTTGTCTTTGTTTGGGGTGTCTAGTGTTTTATCTATGATATGATGTGGGGTATTCTCTTTCTGCTCTTGTCTATTTGGTGTTCTATGTTCTTCTTGTATTTGTATGGGTTTGTCATTTTTCAGTTTGGGGAAATTTTCTTCAACAGAGTTGAAGATCTGATCAATACCATTCTCTTGGGATTCTTCTCATTCCTCTATCCCCATGATGCAGAGGTTTGATCTTTTCATAGTGTCCCATATTTCCTGATTATTTCACTCTTGTGATTTTTAAAATTTTTCATACTCTTTGAGCATTGCAGTTCTTCTACCTTATCTTCTTATGTTGATATTCTACTTTCTGCTTCATCCATTCTGTTACTGAGGCTTTCTCCCATTTTTCCTGCTGATTGGATGTGTGTGCAATTTCCTTTTTCACTTTATCCTGTGATTTTTTTTTTTTTAGTATTTCCTGTTCCCTTTGGAGTTTGTCATTCTCCCTACTAGATCTTTTATTCACTGGTTGGTTTCCTATTTCATTTCAGCATGGGATCTTTTCAGTGTTTCCACTTCATTCCTGAGTTTGTCATTCTCTCCCTTCATTTTATTGAGTATGTCTATTATTGTTCTTTTAAGATCTGTGTCCCGGGTTATCTCCAGGGAGACCTCATTGTTGGGGTCTTCTATAGAACTTCTAGATTGTTGGGGATTTATTATTTGCTTTTCCCAAGTTGATGATTTTCCTTTGTGCTCTTGGCATGTGGATTTGATTTGTTTTTTATAGTCTGATGCAAAATTCAAGTGATTCTTCCTTTGGTTGAAGGGATGTTCCTCTAGGTTGGAAGGTTGGTTGTCTCTTCTGTTACTTTGTGCTCCGAGTCACCTTCTCTGTTCCCATCAGGATGGCCGCAAGGGGCAGAGGGGGTGGGTGGCACTGGGTTTTGCCTGGCTAATTCTGTCACCACCAAGGTAAACTTGGGACCTTACCCAATCTGGTCTGAAAGTTGGAGCAGCTCCAGAGACCCTGCACCTGAAGCGACTGGGCTTGGATTGTCCTGGAACCCACCCTGCACTGGATATGACTGGGCTGGGATGGTCCTGGAACCCTGAGCTGGAAGCTGACTGGGCTGGAATGGACTTGGATCCCTGTGGCAGAGATGCCAGGGCTGGGAAGGTCCTGGAACCTGCCTGACAAGAGGCCTGCCCTGTCACTCTCCCTGGCTAACTTTCATAGTACTAGAAGTTTTTATACATACTACCAGTGGAGAAAAACAATCAACAGGCTTTTCCTTCTGTAAACCCTGCAAAGTACTATCTATAACTCCAGTTCCAGGGGATCCCACACCCTCTTCTGGCCTCTGTGGGTACTGAATACACATGGTACACTTACATATATGCAGGCAAAACACTCATACAAAGGACTAGAGAGATGGTTCAGTGGTTAAGAGCACTGACTGCTCTTGCAGAGGGCCCAGGTTCAGTTCCAAGTACCCACATGGTGGCTAACAACTGTCCATAACTCCAGTTCCAGGGGATCCAATACTCTCTTTTGACTCTATGAGCATTGCATGACATGGGTGCACTTACATGAATGCAGGCAGTATGCATAAAATAAAATAAAAATAATTATTTAAATACTCATATACATAAAATTAAAAATAAATGAATAAATAAAATAAGATACTTGGAGGCTAAGTGTGTTTTGAAAAACTAAACAAGAATTATGTACATATTCTCTTTACATTTAAAGAAATAAGGGTTATCAAGGGTAAACAATCTTATTTATTTTTAAAATGGTTTATTTATTATTTTATCTTGTATGTATGAGTATATTCCCTGCATATATGTAAGTGCACCTGTGTCATATAATACTTGCAGAGATCAGAAGAGGGTGTCAGTTTCCCCCTGGAACTGGAGTAATGGAAAGCTAACTGCCATGTGGATGCTGGGAATCAAAACCAGGTCCTGTGCAGAATCAGCCATGCTCTTCACCACTGAGCTCTTTCCAGCCCCAGTATATAATTTTAAACTGAAGCCTTGCCCATGAATGTGGCAGAAGGGAAGTGTTTTTAAGAAGGTTGCTAAGTGATGAATCACTTTCAGGAAGACTTGTCAAGCTGGACAACGCTTCGTGGCAATTCAGCCAAAGATATCTCTGAGCTGTCAATCACCCCTCTCACCACTTGTCCTCCCCTCTGCAGCAGCCTTCACAGTGCATTCCTCCTGACAGGAAAGGCTGCACAGCTGAGTGGTGGAAACTATAGCTTCAGCTCATTCTAAATAAGGTGAACTTCCCACTCCCCAGTGATGGAGAGCAGAGATTTCAAGTTCAATACATCTTAAAGGTCAACCTACCTATTCTTTTCCATTTGCCTGACCTGAAAAATGTGTATTAAAATGTAACTCATCAAATTACCTGGAATATTTTTGTTGATCTAAATATCTTCTTTCTTTTCTCATAAAATGGGTACTCTACAGTATGTATTTTATACAATAAGTAAAATAATAAAATATGCATCATTTGAGGAAAAAGTAACACTTTATATTTTGTTTTACTTTTCATTTACTATTAGAAAAATAGAAATAAAATATTTAATATAACTCATAGTAGTCATGTTAATAAGCCTAATCAGATGCCAGGGCTGGAGAAATTGCTCAGCAGTTGAAACCACTAGCTGCTCTTGCAGAGGACCTGGATTCAATTCCCAGCACCCACATAATGGCTAACCACCATCCTTGACTCCAGCTCCAGGGGAATCTGACACCCTCTTCTAACCTCCATGGGTATTACACAACACAGGTGCACTTATACATGCAGGTAGTACACTCACACACACACACGCAAAAATAATACATAATTTTTTTTTAATTAATCAGATGCCACATATAGGAAAAAAAGTTTCCAAAATAAGTTGCAACATTAAGTCATGCTAAACACTGAGGGAGAAAGCTTTTAAACATAATTCACATACTAAATCCATAGGAATTTCAAGGGGTGATTGAACTTCTGTTTGCAGAGATTGCAAAGAAACTCATATATCAACATCCCAGAAAGAACCACCAAAAGATGATATAAAATTAAGAGTAACATCTTTAGAGACTTGTGAGAGCTGATGTAGCTTCCCAGTGCTGGGCACAGAGCTTGAGGCAGAAGACAAGGTCATGGGATTGACAGAAGTTGCTGGCGAAGACAAGAAACACCGTGGAAATTTTCAACATCATGAGACTAGGAGCTAGAAGAGGGGAGGGGCAGGTGGACTCAGCAGGAATCAGAAATCTTCTATTGCTTTGAGAGCAAAGCTAAGAACCCAAACGGAACAGTGTTTGGAGGCCTTAGAGGCTTTTCATCATGCTAGCACACACTGGGGAGAATGTCCACAAAGGTCTAGGCTGTCACATGTACCCGTGCGGGCAAACACCCGGGGTCAGGGCCAAAACACCAGTGAATGAAGACCTGCTGAAATCTCCACTGTGACCTAGTTCCTGCCTGGCTGTCAGTCACCAGTCCCCACCTCACTGCCCGTGTGGAAATCGACCCGTAGTAAGAGAAGGCAGCAGCAGCTGCTGGCTGTTTCTTACACAGATCGTCCAGCAATGTGAGGCCCGAGTGAGGTTGGCTGAGGTGCCAAATCCCAAGGGTGAGAAACAGATGCAGGCATTACCAGACAGCGAAACTCTTTTTTTAAAAAAAGACTTTAAAATGGCCAGGTGAACAGTTATTAAAACAGGAACATTAATTCAGCAATATAACTAATAGCAAAATAGTTTGACTTCAAAAAATCAAATCAATATGTTAAAAATATAAATATAACAACCAAAATTTAAAACCTGATGCACTGAACAGTAGCCAAGGCATAGTGGAAAAGATTTATGAGTTAGAGAACAGTAAGTCAAAGAAAACAGCGGGGACAAGGGAAGGGAAATGTTAAGAAAATCATTGCAGAAACATGAGACACAATGAAAAGGCTAAACACAGGAAGGCTTTTCATGCTGGAAAAGAAGGTAGAACAGAGGTAGTTCAAGATTTTTCCAAGGCTTATAAAAGACGTCATACGCACAGATAGATCAAAGAGTTATTCATCCATCAAGCCAAGTAAATACAAAGAAAGCCTCATCTTGATGGACCACAACCAACAGCTACATGAAAAAAGAAAACAGAGGTGTTAAAACAGCTGGACTATGTGTGGAATAGCATCTCTGCACACCACTGTCAAATGAGCAACGAAGAAACCTTGATGGCCAAAGTGAATGGAAGGCAGAAGACAGTGTCTGGCACTTTTAAAGAACAGATGCCAAACTAGAATTCTATGCCCAGCAAAAACATTCTTCTAAAAGAATAGCAAAAAATGAGCCTTTGAACAGATGAAAGAGCATGAATTCCAGTGGGGCAGCTGTGGGAGGGTCCCAGGGGAAGGGGCACAAAGGGAATTAAGATTGATTGAGAGGTTTTGTATGAAATACACAAAAATTCAATTAAAAATGTAAAAAAAAGGTAGCCAAAATGAAAGCTTTAAGAGAGACTGTGTGTTTTCATGTGTGCAAGTGCACATGTGCTTGTATGCAATGAGCCCAGTGTGTTTACATATGTGTGCAGGTACAGGTGTGCCTGCACGGAAGGAGCCCAGAGATCAACTTCAGGTGTTGTTTCTAAGCCACTATCCACCTTTTACTAAGACTTGGTCCATCTCTGGCCTGGAACTTGCCAAGTAGGCTAGACTAGCTGAAAGAAAGTCCCAGGGACTGTCTGTGTCTGCCTCCCAGTGACTATAAGCACAAACTACCATACCAGACTTTTTATTAATGTGGATTCTGAAGATCCTTGTTTTTGCCTGGTAAAGACTTTCCCAGCTAGGCTATTTCCCCAGCCTAGGAGAAAGAGTTTTCACCAGCAGATTGCATAGAAAGAAATGGTCATCCCAGACACGTTACAGAAAAGAAGCAAAGATATAACCACAATGCAAAGACCGGCAAAATTTTCTACAAAGCCCTAGATACTAAATGTTCTAGGCTTATGAGCCTCTTTATTCTCTGCCACAACCACTCATTTCTGCCACTGTGGCACAAAAGAAGACTCACATTGTACAAAATAGTAGGCCTGGCTGAGTACTAAAAAAATATTACCTACAATGCTGAGAGCAGGCTGCATTTTACTCAAGAATTATTATTCACAAGTTCAGGTATAAAACAATAGTAACGTGATATGGGAAATAAATTTCCCTATTTGTGTGTGGACACAGCCACACAGAGAGGGCCACACAGAGAGAGCCACACAGAGGGAGCCACACAGAGGGCCACACATCTTTCTATACAACCTTGTTTATATTTATACCTGCTATGTGTCCATGTAGGAGCATATATGGAGTTACATAAAAATATACAGACATATCTATATAATTATGTCTATGTAACTTAAATCACTGTGTGACGCCAACTAAATAAGAGTGTGGGACTGATGAATTTAAAGTCTCCTGAGACCTTAGAATTAAAATCAGTGAACACATGTCTTTCAGATACAGGCTCATTTTAGTATAGTTAATAAGTCTCTCCTGTATGTTCTTTGGAATAACTCTAATCAGTACCTGTGAACAGGTAAGAAAAGCTTCTGTGGCCAAAGGACAGTTTCTTTTCTTTTTTGAGATTCATGGTCACATTACTACACACAATGATTTATTCCTGTGCACAATGATTCTAAGTTATTTGCCTTTTTAACTATAAATACTTTCAGCATGATTAGTCATTAAAAATATATGCATAGAATAAAGATATCTTAAAGAAAAAGCAAATGCTTACACAAGATCATCTAGATTAGACACAAACTTAGATTAGACACTCACATACAGATGTACATTCACACACTCATCCACACATACATGCTCCTCACACACATACATGCTTTTACATGCACATATACATTCACACACATACATGCTTTTACATGCACATATACATTCACACACACACACAGGCACACGCACACACACACACACACACACACACACACAATTACAAGAGAAACTACAAACAAAAATCAGGTGATCTCCTTGCCACAAGAGTATGTAGGATCCAATCCCAGCATCATCTGCAGTGTTGCTGAAGAGACCATATGGGTTGGTGGCTGAAGCATATGAATAGATTCAGTGCACCTGGCTACAGACCGACATTTAATGTCAGCCTGAATGTCAATTTTCTCTACAGTCTAAAGCAGCAAAGAGCAGCTGCTTCATGCCCTTTCCCTTTGTCACACATCATCTGAAAAGAGTCTCTGAACCCTTAAGATCAGTCCTGCAGGTGAGCATGTTAATAGGTTGTCATTACCACACAAAGTGCTGCCTTGTAGGTTGCTCAAAGAGTTGGTCCCCGAAGAATTCAAAATGAATTAAAAATAAAATAATCTGTTGAAATAATTTGTCTTTCTAATGAGTTTTCTAGGTCCTTCTGTATTTGATCAATCATGATACAAATATACTCAATGAGCTCTAGTAAGCAAAAAGCATGAGCTTCCCCTTTCCAATGCCCATCCCCTACTATGGGGAACTCTTCAGTAAAATGAACACCCAAATTCAGAGATTGCTATTTGTCCCATACTACAATTGCCAAATTATGTCAGAAATAACACACGGAGGACAAAGACTGGCTTTCCCTTAAGGGAAAACAATTCTACTTATACAATGTTTTTTTAAACCTGATAAAATAAGTTATATCTTCCCTTTCTATATCTCTAAATCAGTTGAATAAAAAATATTCTGGGGGCTGGAGAGATGGCTCAGCAGTTAAGAGCACCAACTGTGCCTTTGTGCAGGAACCGGGCACTGGGCCAGAGGGTCCGGAGTGTCAGGACAGGGCCAGAGCAGCTGCACCTTTGGGGTGGCTACCCAGAAGTCACCTGGGCAAGTAGCTTTGGAGCTGGGGTTTTCCCGGGCCAGAGGCCCTTTGTGCGGGACCTGGGCGCTGGGCCAGAGGGTCCGGAGAATCAGGACAGGGCCAGAGCGGCTGCACCTTTGGGGCAGCTACCCAGAAGTCACCTGGGCAAGTAGCTTTGGAGCTGGGGTTTTCCCGGGCCTGAGGCCCTTTGTGCCGGACCCGGGTGCTGGGCCAGAGGGTCCGGAGAGTCAAAACAGGGCCAGAGCGGCTGCACCTTTGGGCAGGCTGCCGGGGCATGGGCTAGAACAGCATATCATCCCCCCCCCCATCGGTGAGATTCCAAGTGGACTCTTTTTTTTTGGTGTTAAAAAGTAAAAAAAATAAAACAGACAAAACTTAAACATGTGCTTAATTTTCTTTCTCATTTACACTTTCTATTAAAGTAGTTAAAAAATGGATATGTGCATGACTGACACAGTGAACTTCTGCTCAAAAAAAAAAAAAAAAAAAAAAAAAAAAAAAAGACTGAGAAGAGATGAATAGCATGTTTGACCGAATTGCATGAGCTCTGGAGGGGTGGGGATAGGGGGTGGGGACCTGAGTCTAGATTGATTAAACAATATAGTATAAATCAATTTTTATAAAAAAGAAAAAAAATTATTTTTTTTTTTTTTTTTTTTTTTTTTTAATTTTTAAAAAAATGTTATGTGCTTTTTATCTTTCTGTTAGTTGTAGAGTTAGTTGTTCCCAAATCCTGTCTCCATGACCTCTCCCCCTATCCTGCCCTGTGTCTGCTTGTGTGCATTGGCTCCATTCAAAGAGTATCTCTCTTTATCCCTGAATACTGCTCCTGCTCTAGTGTGTCTGGCCAGCAAAATGCAGCTTTATGACTGCAGGCTGGGCTAGGAACTTTCATAGCTTTAATTCTCACTCGTGACCCTCCTGTGTCAAGAACCAGCCTAGAATGACAGGATTCTAATTTAACAATTTGTGATTACTAATCTTCTGTCTAAAGGTCGTGTTGAAGTAATGAATAGAAATTCAAAGCTAAAACCCCTGCCCAGGAGGATCACCAAAGGGAGACTATGGGAAGACACAGAAGTCAGCTAACTACAAACTACAAAGCAAAGCCTCAGAGGAACCGGCCCTGCTGCCCCTCTTGCTCTCAGAGCTGAGAAAATAAATTCCTGTTGGGCAGCACAACACACTGGCCCTCCTTCCAACAGCCTTTGCAGATGAATCCAGGCTCCTTGCATGTACTTTTCACTCAGCCTTTTCTCTGTTACAAGCATTTCTGGATACTCCAGTATCCCCAACTACCTAGATTACCTACTGGAGTTGTCGTAGGACAGAGAGGCAAGGCCTCACTGTTCTAAGTACCAGAGCGTCTGCTTCAACCTTGTGAAGCATGCTGCATTTCATGCAGACCTTTAGGGCTTTCATTCAGCATTTAATAAACCCCACTGTCGGCCACCACTTTACGTTGACCTGATGACTTACTACTTTGCTTCATTTACGGAAACCAAATACCTGACAAGAAACAAGTTAGGAGAACAGGACTGATTTTAGCCCTCAGATTCACAGCTGAGGAGGCATGGAGGCTGGGGCTCTACCCTTGACAGGAGAAGCTTCCAGCACAGCCTGTAACACTCCACAGATCAGGAAACAGAGGTGGGTAGGAAACCTGGTCAGGCTATACACAACGAGAGATCCACTTCCTCAGCAAGTCTCCACTTCTCTAAGTTTCTACAGTCCCCAAAATAAAGCAACCATCTGGGGAACAGGTATACATTTCACATCTGAACCACATACCCTGGTGACCAGGGTCTGCTATTTGCATCCAATATTTCTGCATCTCTTCTCATGTTCATGTACTGGCCAATGTTAGAAGGGCAGGGGACTATGACTTATGGTGATGGGCATGGGACCATGACTGATGGAGATGGGCAGGGGACCATGACTGATGATGATGATGGCAGGGGACATGACTGATGGTGAGGGGCAGGGGACTATGACTGATGGTGATGGGCAGGGGACATAACTGATGCTGATGGACAGGGGACCATTCTAGATGGTGAGGGGAGGGAATCATGGCTGAGATGATGGACCAGGGGAAATGACTGATGGTGATGGACAGGGGAAATGACTGATGGTGGTGGACAGGGGAAATGACTGATGGTGATGGACAAGGGACCATGACTGATGGTGATAGACAGGGCATATGACAGAGATGGTTGATTGGACAGGGCCGACATGACTGCTGGTGGTGGGCAGGGGACCATGACTGGTGGTGATGGAGAGGGGCCCATGACTGGTGGTGATGGTGGGGACCCTGCTGATGTTGATGGGACAGGGGACATGATGAAGGTACTAGACCAGGGGACCATGACTGATGGTGATGGGCAGGGGACCATGACTGATGGTGATGGGCAGGGGACATGACTGATGGTGATGGACAGGGGACCATGACTGATGGTGATGCGGCAGGGGAACTATGAACTGATTGGATTGGACGGGGACATTGAGACTGATGATGATGGTCGGGGTACCAGACTGATGTTGATGGACAGGGGACCATGACTGATGGTGATGGGCAGGGGACCATGACTGATGGTGATGGGCAGGGGACATGACTGATGGTGATGGGCAGGGGACATGACTGATGGTGATGGACAGGGGACATGACTGATGGTGATGGACAGGGACCATGACTGATGGTGATGGACAGGGGACCATGACTGATGGTGATGGACAGGGGACCATGACTGATGGTGATGGGCAGGGGCCATGGACTGATGGTGATGGACAGGGGACCATGACTGATGGTGATGGACAGGGGACCATGACTGATGGTGATGGGCAGGGGACCATGACTGATGGTGATGGACAGGGACCATGACTGATGGTGATGGACAGGGGACCATGACTGATGGTGATGGACAGGGACCATGACTGATGGTGACGGACAAGGGACCATGACTGATGGTGACGGACAAGGGACCATGACTGATGGTGACGGACAAGGGACCATGACTGATGGTGACGGACAAGGGACCATGACTGATGGTGAGGGGCAGGGGACCATGACTGATGGTGATGGACAAGGGACCATGACTGATGGTGACGGACAAGGGACCATGACTGATGGTGATAGACAGGGGACATGCTCTGAGGGTTGATGGGCACGGGGACATGATGATGGTGAGGGGCGGGCAGGGGACCATGACTGAGATGGACTGGAAAATGACTGATGGTGATGGACAGGGGAAATGACTGATTGTGATTGACAGGGGAACCTGATGATGGTGATGGACAGGGGACATGACTGATGGTGATGGACAGGGACCATGACTGATGGTGACGGACAAGGGACCATGACTGATGGTGACGGACAAGGGACCATGACTGATGGTGATAGACAGGGGACCATGACTGATGATGATGGGCAGGGGACCAGGTAATGATGATGATGGGCCAGGGACCAAGGACTATGGTGATGAGACAGGGGACATGACTGATGATGATGGACAGGGGACATAACTGATGATGATGGACAGGGGACATGACTGATGGTGATGGGCAGGGGACATGACTGATGGTGATGGACAGGGGACATGACTGAGGTGTGTGGGCAGGGGAACCATGACTGACTTGTGATGGGGCAGGGGACATGACTGGAGGTTGATTGTCAGGGGACCATGACTGGTGGTGATGGGCAGGGGACATGACTGATGGTGAGGGGCAGGGGACTATGACTGATGGTGATGGACAGGGACCATGACTGATGGTGATGGACAGGGGACCATGACTGATGGTGATGGACAGGGGACCATGACTGATGGTGATGGACAGGGGACCATGACTGATGGTGATGGGCAGGGGACATGACTGAGGGTGATGGGCAGGGGACATGACTGATGGTGAGGGGCAGGGGACCATGACTGATGATGGACTGGGAAAATGACTGATGGTGATGGACAGGGGAAATGACTGATGGTGATGGACAGGGGGGGACCATGACTGATGGTGATGGACAGGGGACATGACTGATGGTGATGGGCAGGGGACCATGACTGATGGTGATGGACAGGGGTCATGAATGATGGTGATGGACAGGGGACCATGACTGATGGTGATGGACAGGGGACATGACTGATGGTGATGGACAGAGGACCATGACTGATGGTGATGGACAGGGGACCATGACTGATGATGATGGGCAGGGTGACCAGACTGGATGGTGAGCGGACAGGGACATGGACTGAATTTGATGATGGGCAGGGGACCATGACTGATGGTGATGGTCAGGGGACCATGACTGATGGTGATGGCCAGGGGACCATGACTGCATGGTGATGGGAAGGGGACCATGGACTGATGTTGCTGATGATGGCAGGGGACTGACTGACGGTGACGGACAAGGGACCATGACTGATGGTGAGGGGCAGGGGACTATGACTGATGGTGATGGACAAGGGACCATGACTGATGGTGACGGACAAGGGACCATGACTGATGGTGACGGACAAGGGACCATGACTGATGGTGACGGACAAGGGACCATGACTGATGGTGACGGACAAGGGACCATGACTGATGGTGATAGACAGGGGACCATGACTGATGATGATGGGCAGGGGACCATGACTGATGATGATGATGATGGCAGGGGGCCCATGCATGGATGCTGATGGTGGTGGGCAGGGAACGTGACTGAGATCAGCATCAATATAAAAGGCCCCCAATAAAGCAAATCAATACCAAATTCACACATGTGAATGAAGTAAATGCAAGGTCTTCTCTCTGCTTTACAATGGAACTAAGGAATGACTTCTGTATATCAAGATCCAGTTTCAATAGATGGGAAATCACAGGGATGTCTGAACCCTCTTGTTTGGTGATTATTACTCCCTGGGATTATTTCAATGAATTTACATATTGGACTATCACTGAGTCTTCAAATATCAATTGGGATAATATTTCCATAGTTGCTGCAGCACCACTCACACTCCCCAGCCACTCCCTGCCTCATATGTCATTGGTTGACATCTGTCTACATGCCAGCACAGAAGAGAACAAAGACAAAATCAATATCGTCAGTGTGCCTTGGCAGCCTGCCAGAACCTCTGCTTCTGAAAGGAGGAAATATCTCTGTCTACTTGTGTAAGATGCATAGGATGTGTTATAACTCTTTGATTTCCATAATATGTTTTAGAAAAAGGCAAAAATTTATTATAAACACAAAGCTATAGTTATATATCAGCAAATGTCACCCTGAGATTCCATGGGTAGGCCAACAATCTTTTGATTGGATTTAAAGCATCTCAATGAGAAGAAACTCATGATGATGGGCAGGATATTAAGCTAATTTGGCCTGGTACCATTAGAACTTGGCCAAAACCAGAGATACAACTAGCTACTTACCCAAGGGGAGCAGGTGATGTTACTACATACTGGATGGATGTGAGATGTTGGAGGTCTAGTACAGTACTCATGGAGAACAATCCCAAGACCACTTACTTACTCAGGCAAGCCTATTTCCTACAAAATCCCTAAGCTGCACCTTCTTTCACACCCTGCACACAGCCTGTGAGCCAGCGAGCATATCTTTATTGTTCTAAATGCATTTTCTACCCAAAGTGTTGTTTCTTCTTTGACTTTCAGTAAATACACCTCAATTCCTAAACACATTTGTTATAAGTCATTGTGACTGTCTCCTCTGGGTGAGTTACCTGTCACTGAAGGCACTGTTATTGTCATTTCCTCACTTCATGTGACCTGGCTAAGGTATGAAGTGTAGTGACAGTGTTCTGTAACTCAACATTGAAACATGAAGAGAGATGGAAACGAGATTCTGTCAACATACTGTAGATAGAACAGAAGAAAAATGATTACACCCTTGGAAACTAAGAATTATCGATTTACTGTATTCTGCTATTCATGACTGCACTGCAGATCAGGAGCTGAAGGCAAACACTGGGAAATTAGCATAAATTGAGCATTCTTACATTGTCTATATTTTGCAAGTAGTGCTCTTAAGGGGAGGGTTTCATAAGATGCTATTACCAGATGTTCTTTTTCAGGCTCTAATTACTCCCCTGTTTCTTGTCTTTGTAACGACGTCCATTCAGAATCAGCTACTTACTAATAATTCATTCTCCTTGGTTCTTTCATCTGCTGGAGGGTTACATCCCTCATACTGGGAGCTCTTCACACGTGTCTCCTGTTCTCCATAGGCCTGAATTATTAAACCATGCCACTGGCAAATCTAGTATCTGAGCTAATATTTAAATCATAAGTGAGTACAAACATTTCTTGTGGGTAACAATAGGTGAGGACTGTGGTGATGTTAACTCCAAGGGAGACACAAAAATGAAAAGAAACAAAATCCACCGTGGCTTCGAAGGGACTGAGGGTTCACATGCTTCAAACACCGTGATTAATTACAACAGCTTGTGAGAGAGGTTCTGGTGCATTTTACCAAAAGAGGAGAGGATTGTAGTTGACCACATCACACTTCACAGTTCAACCAGGTAGACAGAGAAGTTTTTTGAATCTTTCATTCACAAAGAAATGATAAGTATTTGAGAATGATGGACAACCCGAATATCCTGAGTTGATCTTGTTCCATACACATTTTATAACTGTTAACCATAAAGGGACTGTTGCCATCTGTCAATCACAATAAAGTGATGTTGAGAATATAGGACAAGGAGAAATCAATTTGGCACCAACATGGAAGCTACATCCCTATTGGCTAAGTTTCTTTTATTTCCTTGATTTATTTTTATGGATGATTCGTGCATTTCATACATCATTCTTTCGTCTCCAGTTTAACATATCCCCTCTCCTGCTCCCCACCCCAGTTCATATCTTCTACCATTACATGTCTGGCTCCTTCTCTCAGTCTTTCCAAGTTTTTTCACTGGGGAGGCTTGTTGTTTGGGCCGCAGCATTTAACCTGCTATCAGTCTGGTTTTTGACCACTTTTTATGTTGTTGTTGTTTCCCTTCCCCTTTGTATTGCTCCTCAAAATATGCTATATAACCACTATGATATCCAAAATTATGACCTTGAGAACAAAACTGTATGTTATCCACAATACTTTAACACATTACATTTTTCCCCTTTAATTATATTCTCCTAAGCATATGGAACTGTACCTTCCACCCATATTACAGTTAATTGCAGAGTTGAAAATAAGTGTAGGGTTCAATTCTAGAGTCCCATTAAAATATTCATCATTATGTCAGTACATTTGCTTTCAGCTACAAAAGAATATAGCAATAATTTTGTTCAGCTGACTTTCAAACTGGGGATTTGGTGTTAAATATCCACAATGAGAGTAAACCACTTTTGAAATTCACTATTCCCCCTTTAATTTTATATTACTCTAAAATATGCATACATACCCTCCCCTCCAATATACAATTACAAAGTCTGAAACTAATGGTAGGTTTTAATCCTAGATCCCATTAGGTTATTCACATTGTATAATGGCTACAGTTGCTTGCAGGTAAAAGAAAGAATTGCTCAGTTTGCCTTACTACTAAGTTATTGGTTGCTAGCATCCCACACATGAGGGATTACCCATTCATTCTTGTGTTTTTCTGGGACGTTGTTACTTCACTTAGCTAATGACTTCTAGTTCTTTCCATTTACTGACACAAGTGTCATGTCATCTTTTCTTTACTGTTAGTAGTATTCCATTGTATAGATGTTATGACATTTTCTTTATCCATGCATTGGTTGAGGGACATTTGTCGTTCCAGGTTGTTATTGTGAAGAGAGACTGCAATAAACGTGAATGTGTATGGATCTTTGCAGTAGGATGAGTCTTCTTTTATATACATATATTTTTTTTATCAAAATCTAGACCCATGTCCCCCATCCCCCCACCCCTCCCGAGCTCATGCATTCTGCAACATGCTATTCATCTCTTTCTCAGTCTTCTCTCAATATTCTCATGGGGAAGTTGACTGTTTTGAGCCAGAAGTTCACCGTTTCAAGCGTCTTAAGGGTTCTTTGATCCGAGCTGTGTCATGATGGGTCAGGTAGGACTCAATTTTGAGTCTTTTAAGGGTGCGTTCTGCACACTCTTTCTATTAGTGGTTGTACATTTATATTCCCACCAGCAGTGGATGGAGTGTTCACCTTTCCCCACAACTTCTCCAGTATTGGTGTCTTTTGTTTTTACGATCTTAGAAAGTCTTAATTGGAGTGAGATGATATCTTAAAGTGGTTGTAATTTCATTTCCTCAATTAGTGATGTTGAAACTTTTTTAAAGATGTTCTTCAGCCATTCTTTATTTCCTCATTTGTGAAGTCTCTGTTCAGCTCTTATCCACACTTTGAAGGGTCCTTGTTTCCTGTCTTTGTTTTTTGAGTAGTTAAATATTCTGGATGTTAAGGCTCTGGAGATGTGTCACTGGTAAGGTTTCCTCACACTCTGTGGTTTTTCTCTTCACTCCATTGATTGTTTCTTTTACATGTACAGAGCTATTGAGTTTAACGAGATCCCACTTGTAATTGTTGACCTTATTTGCCCACAGCTGCATATTGATGTTAGAAAGTCTTTTCCTACACTAACTTATAGGTTACTTACAATGTTTTTCTTTATCCACCTTCAGAGTTTTGGGTTTTCACTGTTGAGGCTTTTGATTCATTTGGAGTTGATTTTTTGTACACGGGTGCGAGAGTTAAGGGTTTTTTAATTTATTTCTTCTACAGTTGGTGATCCGTTTTTCAACACATCTGCTTAAAAGCATGCTGCCTTTCTTTCATTGAGTGCTTTCTGCCTCTTTGTCAAATATGAGGTGGCTGAACATTGTATGTGCTCAAGTTTGGATCTTCCGTTTTGTTCAGTGGTCTACCTGGTATGTTTTTGTGCCAGTACCAGGCTGTTTTATAACTAGGGCCCTGAAATATAGTTTGAAGATCTGTATAGGATCACCCCTGTATTGCATTTTGTTCAGGGTCACTTTGGCATTTGGGGTCTTTATTTTTCCAATGATTAACGATTTTGTTTTCCAAGTCTGTGAAGAAAACTCTTGGGTGGTTTTAATGAGATTGCATTGAATCTATGTATATCAATTGGACTAAATGGTCATTTGTACATGTTATTGTTCTAATTTCCATGAGCTCTGGGAAGTTCTTTCCATCTTCTGATGTCTCCTTCACCCTTCTTCAGGGGTTTCACATTTTTGTTGTAGAGATCTTTGGTATCTTTGGTTAGTTCTCCTAAGTATTTTATTCTTTGGGGCTCTATTGTGGTGGGAAAGGTCTTCTTGTATTCTTTCTCCGTTGCTTGTTCTTGGTGTACAGAAAGCTCCTGATTTTTCTCAGGTTATTTGTTATCCTGTCACTTTACTGAAACTGTAATGTTTCAGGAGTTTCCTGGTGGGTTTTTATTCACCCCTCAGGTAAACTATCAATCCATCGGCAAAGAGGATCGTTTGACCTCCTCTTTTCCATATCTAGTATCTTAATATCCCTTTCTTGCCTTATTGCCCTGGCCAGTGTTTTTTCAAGCACATATAATGAAAGGAGTGGGAAGGCGGCAGCCTTGCATATTCTTGCCTTAAATGGGAAATGCTTCTAATTTTTCTCCATTTAGGCTGATATTGGCTATGTGTTTCTTTTATATGGATTTTATTAACTACATTGAGGAATGTTTACCCTCTGGTCCAAATCCCTCTAGGACTTTACAGCATGAATGGGATGCTGCGATTTTGTTGAACGGCATTTTCTGCCATCAATGAGGGATGATTGTGTGGTTTTAGCCTCATTTATGTGTTTTATATTTATTGGTTTTGATGTTATAACCATCCCTGCATCTATGGTTGAATTCCAACTTGATGATGATTCTTTTGCTATGGTGCTGTATGTGGTTCGCAAGTATTTTGTTGAGAATTTTTTGCATCTATATTCATTAAGGAGATGCTGACTAGAGATTTCTTTTTTGTTGTATCTTTGCCTGGTGTGTGTGATACAGAGTGATGCTGGCTTCACAGAAGAGGAATGGAGGTTTCCCTCTGCTTGTATCCTTCCTGGAACAATTTTAGTAATTAATGTTTTAGGTCATCTTATTAAATGTATAGAATTCTGCCATGAAACCCATTTGGGCCGACCTTTTTTAGTTGGGGAGGTTACTATTACATTTCAACTCCCTCATAATTATGGTCTGTTTAACTGTCAATCTCTTCTGGTTAGCTTTGGTGAATTCTCAGGATTTCAATATTTCACCATTTCTTAGTTTTCAATTTAGTAGAGTAAGGTTTTTGAAGTATCTTGTATGATTGTCTGGATTTTTTCTGTATCCGTGATGCTTTCCTCTTTCATCAAGAATACTATTGATTTGGAGGTTGCTATTTCTTTCTTTGGTTAACTGGGATAAGGGTCTATCTATGCTTATTGCCTTTCAAAGTTACCCAGCTTTGGATTTAATCAATTCTTTGATATTGTTTTCTTTGTTTATAGTTCATAATTTTGTCTGTTTTGTTTTTTCATGTCTGTTGGTTAGGGTCCCATTTTGTTGTTGTCTCTCAAACTTTTTAGCTGCAGTAGTTCCTTCTTTGTCCCTTTTTGCTTTTTTTAATGTAGAGCACCGAGGACTTATAAACTTCCCTCTTAGGACTGCTTTTAAAGTACCCATAGGTTTTGTCATGGTGTATTTCTTTTCATAGTTCCGAAAGGAATGTTTTTTATTTCTTTCTTTTTTTTTCCTTGACCCATTCATCATTCAATGAAGTGGGTTGTTTAGTCTACCATGTGTTCTTGTACCATTAATTGGGTTATTCTGGTATTTGATATGAAGTTTTATTGAACTTGGGTCTGATAGAATGCCGTGAACTTATTTCAATTCTTTTGTATTTACACTTTTTTTTTTGTGTCCCCAGTATGTGGGTCGATTTTGGAGAATGTTCCATGGTGGTGCTGAGTAGAAAGTATAATTCTTGGTGTTTGGGTGATATTCTGGTAGATAATCTGTGAGGTCCATTGGTGTATTGTATTGTTCATTTCAGATATCCCTGCTGTTTCACTTTGTCCAGTTTGCCCTATATATAATGACTCAGTGAGTCATTGAAAATCCCCCACTGTCCATGTGCTGGGATGAATCTTTGCCTTGCGGTCCGTAGAATTTTGTTTAAAACTTTTGGATGCACCAGAGTTTTGTGAGTATATATTCATTGATTGTGGACACCTTCATGGTTATATTGATCCTTTGATAATTACTAGTGGCCCTCTTTGTCTTCTCTGATTAGTTTTACTTTCAAAGTCTTTTTGTCTGATATTAGAATGCAACTTCTGGCTTGATTTTTGGTTACCATTTCTTGGATATTCTTTTCCCATCTTTACCTTAAGTTTGTGCCTCTCCTTGAGTGTGAGATGGGTTTATTGTAGACGGAATATAGATGGATGTTAGTTTCCTAACTCTATTCTCCCAGTCTATGTACTTTGGTAATTGGGGGCGTAGCTCCATTAGTATTTAACGTATTATTGAGAAGATAGTGTCTGCTTCTTTTACCTTTTTCTGTTTGCTCTTGTCTAGTTTGTATCTTCTGCAGTTTGTAACTTTTTTCATTATCTCTCTCTAGGTGCTTGGGGATAGTTGCTCCTTCCTCTGACCTTTGAATTGCTTTGATATTTCCTGAAGGGTTGGTTTCCTGGACAAAATTTCTTTTCAACTGTGTTGTCATGAAAGACTTTTTTTTTCTTTCTCATTCAACTATAATGGCCATTTTTCCTGGGAAAATAGTGGTCGGGTTGGCATTTCTAGTCTTTTGTACTGGAATACTTTGGTCCAAGTTCTTCTGGCTTTCATCCATTTTGCATTGAAAAGTCAGCTGTATTCCAATGGGTTTCCACTTTGTATGTTTACTGTTTATCTTGTGGCCTTAAGTATTTTGTCTTTGTTTGGGGTGTCAGTGTTTTATCTATGATATGATGTGGGGGATATTCTCTTTCTGCTCTTGTCTATTTGGTATGTTCTATGTTCTTCTTGTATTGTATGGGTTGTCATTTTTCAGTTTGGAAGTGAAATTTTCTTCAACAGAGTTGAAAAGACTGATCAATACCATTCTCTTGGCATTCTTCTTCATTCCTCTATCCCCATGATGCAGAGTTTGATCTTTTCATAGTGTCCCATATTTCCTGTTATTCACTATTTGGATTTTTAAAATTTTTCATTTTACTCTTTGAGCATTCAGTTCTTCTACCTTATCTTTCTTATGTTGATATTCTACTTTCGCTTCACCATTCTGTACTGGAGGCTTTCTCCCCTTTTCCTGCTGATTGGAGTGGTGTGCAATATTCCTTTTCACTTTATCCTGTGGATTTTTTTTTTTTTAGTCTATTCCTTTCCCTTTGGAGTTTGTCATTCTCCCTACTAGATCTTTTATTCACTGGTTGGTTTCCTTATTCATTTCAGCATGGATCTTTTCAGTGTTTCCCATATTCCTTTGGGTTTGTCTCTCTCCCTTCATTTTATTTGAGTATGTCTATTCATTGTTCTTTTAAGATTGTGTCCTGGGTTATCTCCAGGGAGAATCTATTGTTGGGGTCTTCTATAGAACTTCTAGATTGTTGTGGGATTTATTATATTGCTTTCCCATACGTTGATGTTTCTTTGCTCTTGGCTTGTGGATTTGATTTGTTTATTTATAGTTGATGCAAATTCAAGTGATTCTTCCTTTGGTTGAAGGGATGTTCCTCTAGGTTGGAAGTTGGTTGTCTCTTCTGTTACTTTTGCCCCCAAGTCACCTTCTCTTTCCCACTGGCATATGCCAAGGGCTAGAGGGGGTGGGTGGCACTGGGTTTTGCCTGGCTAATTCTGTCACCACCAAGGTAAACTGTGGGACCTTACCCAATCTGGTCTGGAATGTTGGAGCAGCTCCAGAGACCCTGCACATGAATCGCGATGGGCTTAGGATTGGTCCTGGAAAACCCACCCTGCCACTGGTATCGACTGGGCGGGTGCGTCCTGGAACCCTAGCTGGTAAGAATGATGGGCTGGGAATGTGGACTGGATCCCTCGTGGAGAGTGGCCAGGGCTGGAAGTCGCCTGGAACCCTGCCTGACGAGGCCTGCCCTGTCACTCTCCTGTCTAACTTGTCATTAGTACAGAAGTTTTTATACTTTACTACCAGTGGGGAACAAACACAACAGGTTCTTTCCTTCGGTAAAACTGCAAAGTACTATCCGTAATTATCCAGTTCCAGGGACCCAACCCCTCTTCTGGCCTCTGGGTTACTGAATACACCATGGTACATCTTACACTTATATGCAGGCAAAAACACTCATAAAAAGGACTAGGAGATGGTTCCAGTGGTTAAGAGCACTGATTCTCTTGCAGAGGGCCCGGTTCTAGTTCAAGTACCCCATGGGGTAACAACTGTCCATAACTCCAGTTCCAGGGATCCAATATCTCTTTTGACTCTATGGCATTGCCATGACATGGTGCCTACAATAGGAGAAAAAAAATGCATAAAATAAAAAAAATACATCTTTAAATACTCATATACATTAAAATTAAAAATAAATGAATAAATAAAAATAAGATACATTGGAGGGCTAAGTGTGTTTTGAAAAAACTAAACAAGAATTATGTACATATTTCTCTTTACATTTAAAGAAATAAGGGTTATCAAGGGTAAACAATCTTATTATTTTAAAATGGTTTATTATTATTTTATCTTGTATGTATGAGTTTATTTCCCCTGGCATATATGGTACGTGCACCCTGTGTCAGATAAATTTGCAGAGGATCAGAGAAGGGTGTCAGTTTCCCCCTGGAACCTGGAGTTTTTTTTTGTTATGTAAGCTAACTGCATGTTGGGATTTCTGGGAATCAAACCAGGGTCCTGTGCGGATCAGCCATGCTCTTCCACCACTGAGCTCTTTCCAGCCCACAGATCTAATTTTAAACTGAAGCCTTGCCCATGAATGTGGCAGAAGGGAAGTGTTTTTAAGAAGGTTGCTAAGTGATGAATCACTTTCAGGAAGACTTGTCAAGCTGGACAACGCTTCGTGGCAATTCAGCCAAAGATATCTCTGAGCTGTCAATCACCCCTCTCACCACTTGTCCTCCCCTCTGCAGCAGCCTTCACAGTGCATTCCTCCTGACAGGAAAGGCTGCACAGCTGAGTGGTGGAAACTATAGCTTCAGCTCATCTAAATAAGGTGAACTTCCCACTCCCCAGTGATGGAGAGCAGAGATTTCAAGTTCAATACATCTTAAAGGTCAACCTACCTATTCTTTTCCTTTGCCGACCTGAAAAATGGTATTAAAATGTAACTCATCAAATTACCTGGAATTTTTTGTTGATCTAAATATCTTCTTTCTTTTCTCATAAAATGGGTACTCTTACAGTAGTGTAGTTTTATACAATAACGTAAAATAATAACAATATGCATCATTTGAGGAAAAAGTAACACTTTATATTTTGTTTTACTTTTCATTTACTATTAGAAAAATAGAAATTACAAATATTTAATTAACTCATAGTAGTCATGTTAATAAGCCTAATCAGATGCATAGGGCTGGAGAAATTGCTCAGCAAGTTGAAACACTGTCTGCCTCTTGCAGAGTACCTGTTCAATTGCCCAGCACCCACATAGCAGTGGCTAGCAACCATTGCCTTAACTCCAGTCTCCAGGGGAATCTGACACCCTTTTTAGACCTCCATGGGTATTACACAACACAGGTGCATTTTACATGCAGGTCGTACACCACACACAACACAGCAAAAATAACATTAATTTTTGTTTTAATTACATCAGATGCCGAATATTGGAAAAAAGTTTCCAAAATAAGTTGCAACATTACAGTATGCTAAACACTGAGGGAGAAAGTTTTAAACCTAATTCCACATACTAAATCCATAGGAATTTCAAGGGGTGATTGAACTTCTGTTTGCAGAGATTGCAAAGAAACTCATATATCAACATCCCAGAAAGAACCACCAAAAGATGATATAAAATTAAGAGTAACATCTTTAGAGACTTGTGAGAGCTGATGTAGCTTCCCAGTGCTGGGCACAGAGCTTGAGGCAGAAGACAAGGTCATGGGATTGGCAGAAGTTGCTGGCGAAGACAAGAAACACCGTGGAAATTTTCAACATCATGAGACTAGGAGCTAGAAGAGGGGAGGGGCAGGTGGACTCAGCAGGAATCAGAAATCTTCTATTGCTTTGAGAGCAAAGCTAAGAACCCAAACGGAACAGTGTTTGGAGGCCTTAGAGGCTTTTCATCATGCTAGCACACACTGGGGAGAATGTCCACAAAGGTCTAGGCTGTCACATGTACCCGTGCGGGCAAACACCCGGGGTCAGGGCCAAAACACCAGTGAATGAAGACCTGCTGAAATCTCCACTGTGACCTAGTTCCTGCCTGGCTGTCAGTCACCAGTCCCCACCTCACTGCCCGTGTGGGAAATCGACCCGTTCTAGTAAGAGAAGGCAGCAGCAGCTGCTGGCTGTTTCTTACACAGATCGTCCAGCAATGTGAGGCCCGAGTGAGGTTGGCTGAGGTGCCAAATCCCAAGGGTGAGAAACAGATGCAGGCATTACCAGACAGCGGAAATCTTTTTTTAAAAAACGACTCCTCCTAAATGGACCAGGTGAACAGTTATTTAAAACAGGAGAACTTCATTCGCAATATAACACTAATTAGCAACACTAGTTGACTTCAAAAAAATCAAATCTAATAGTTAAAAATATTTTAAATATAACCAACCAAATTTAAAACCTGATGAACTGACACCGTAGCCAAGGCATAGGGAAAAGATTTATGAGTTAGAGAACAGTAAGTCAGAAAAAACAGGGGGAAAGGGAATGGGAAATGTTAAGAAACTCATTGCAGTAAATACTGAGACACAATGGAAAAGGTAAACACAGGAAGGCTTTTCATGCGTGGAAAAGAAGGTTTAGAACAGAGTGGTTAGCCATTCAAGATTTTTCCAAGGCTTATAAAAGACGTCATACGCACAGATAGATCAAAGAGTTATTCATCCATCAAGCCAAGTAAATACAAAGAAAGCCTCATCTTGATGGACCACAACCAACAGCTACATGAAAAAAGCAAGAAAACAGAGGTGTTAAAACAGCTGGACTATGTGTGGAATAGCATCTCTGCACACCACTGTCAAATGAGCAACGAAGAAAACCCTTGATGGCCAAGTGAGGAAGGCAGAAGACAGTGTCTGCACTTTTAAAGAACAGATGCCAAACTAGAATTCTATGCCCAGCAAAAACATTCTTCTAAAAGAATAGCAAAAAATGAGCCTTTGAACAGATGAAAGAGCCATGGATTCCAGTGGGGCGCTTGGGAGGGTCCCAGGGGAAGGGGCACAAAGGGAATTACGATGATTGAGGGTCTTTGTATAAATACACAAAATTCAATTAAAACATGTAAAAAAAAGGTACCAACATGAACAGCTTTAAGAGGAGATTGTCGTTTTCATGTGTGCAATGCCATTGCTTGTATGCAAGAGCCCTAGTGTGTTTACCTTATGTGTGCAGGTACCAGGTGTGCCTGCACGGAGAGCCCAGAGAGTCAACTTCAGGTGTTGTTTCTAAGCCACTATCCACCTTTTACTAAGACTTGGTCCCATCTCTGGCCTGGAACTTGCCAAGTAGGCTAGGACCAGCTGAAAGAATGAGAGAAAGATGCAGGACAGTTATGGCAAAATGCATGATCTGGGATGGGGTGGGGGTAGGGGGGAAGGGAAAGGGAAATATGCCTGATCTGAATTGGAAAATGATGTATGAAATACACAAAGCACCAATAAAAAAAAAAAAAGAGCACCGGCTGCTCTTGCAGGAGACCCAGGTTCAATTCCCAGCCACATGGCAGCTAAGAACCATCTTTAACTCCAGTTCCAGGGAATCCTACACCCTCCTCTGACCTCTGCAGCACTGTACAGCAGGGGTGCACCTACTTACATGCAAACAGTACATTCATACACAATAAAAAAATTAAAAATTCCGATATGAAAAATATTTTAAGTGATAAATCTAGACTACGTTTTAAGTATTCTTGGATCATTGTTTGAGTATCATAGAATTAATCTAGGTTCAGTGCCCAGAAAGAATAAAAAATGAACTTTTATGAGAGAGCATTTTATGCCCAATGATTAAATATCACGTGTTTAGTGCTGCTCCCCCCCAAGTCGTCGGAAAAACTGCCTTCATTCTCCTTGTCTGCAGACTGCTTAATACCTTCTGTGTGTCACGTGCCTGACACTGTCACCTAACACGCCTGTTCTAGTTTCTCTTCCATTGCAGTGACAAAATACTCTGACTGACACTAACTTGTGGAGGAAAGGGTTTATTCAGCTCACATCTCCTGAGTCATAGTTCATCACTCAGGGAACCCAAGGCAGGAACTCAGGGCAGCATGGAGACAGGAACTGAAGCACATGCCATGGAGGAATGCTGCCCACTGGCTTGTTCCCCTGGCCCATGCCCAGCCTGCCCTCTTATATGGTATACAACAACTTGCCCAGGGTGGCACCACCCATAGTGGGCTGGGCCCTCACATGTTGCTCAACAATCAAGACAATACTCCACAGACATGGCCACAGGCCAGTCCAATGGAGCCAATTCCCCAGTTGAGGCTCCCTCAACTCAGGTGTGTCAAGTTGACACTAAACCTATCCAGTACAACACCCCTTTAACCAATAGGAGCCAGTTTATCCAAGCTTCTCATATTGGACCTAAATCTTTGACCCACTAAAATAAAATGAGGTCTTTACATTTCTAATAACCTAATCTTTGCAGAGGCAGCATCCAATGAATTGTCAAACTTCCTATCAAACTAATTCTTCCCAGCATGTCTCCCTTCCCAACCCAAGCTGAGGGACAGCAGAGGACCCTTGACCAACTCACTCCCCATCTGTGTCTCACCAATTACCTCAGTGGAGTCGTCCAAACACACAGCTCAGGGTCACCTTCTCCCTGCAGAGTTCGCGATCATCTTCTGTCTGCATGGCTCATGCTTGTCCTCTCCGCATCCTCCCTAACAGCAACATCCATTTTTTCCTTGCCCTCAGAGGTCAACTAAGTCTCAGGGGACTATGCATGGGGGCATCTCCTGAAATATCCCGCAAATGTGAGTCACCAGTCTTCCTGTGCAGGGAGGTCTTGGAGATCCACCAAAGGGACTTCGGCCAGTGTCCAGCCTACAAAGAGGAAAGTTTGCTCATGCTCCAAAAAGAGAAGCCTGGTCTAGCAAGACCTGTGTCCTCGAGTGGATGGAACTAGTGGTTAAAAAAACAAAAGGAGCCAGGGGTTCCCCTCCCCCAAAATAAACCTGAGTGACCCTTGAGGACCAGATCCTCAACTGTCCTTGAGAAAACAAAAACCTTGGTTAATCTGAGCTAACTGTGTGGCCTTAAGCATCCAAAATGAAAGTATAACCAGAAATAAATAATCAGTAAGGTCTGAGAAATTGTACTTAAGATATAAAATTTGAGAATCCTCCAAATCTTCAATGCCAGATGGGGACTATTACGATATCCAGCTTGTAGACTGAGTGGTTACTGGGATTTCAGCCTCTTCAGAGTGTAGGCTGCCCTTGTTGGACTACCCAGGCTCTGTCATGGAGGGCAATGCAGAAAGATCAAGACAGGACTCACACTTGCTGGACCTCATTTGGGTGATTATGGGGGGGAGGACCCCAGTGTGGAGCACAGGGGCATGATTGATGGTTGTTTGGGTTTGCCAAGGAGGAACCTTCAAGCACTTCCTTGGGGAAAACATGACATCTTTTGGTAAAAAAAAAAAAAAAGATTATATTTAACAGTTAAAAATATTTTGTAAAATAATATTTTCTCTCTTTATTGATAAATACTACAACCATTCATAATTTATCCTTATGTAATCCTATGGTGTGTTCTATCATATAGGAATATTAATATTCATATTCTAAAAAAAGAGAGAATGTAAAGTTATACTTCTTTTTACCTGCATGCAACTTTACTGTTAAAATGTAAATCTCTAAATGTGCTTTGGAATTAACCTATAGCTTCTTTCAGATTTTGTAATTTTGTTTATGTGTGATGTATGTACACTCTATTTTGGAAGTATGATATATCAAAGGAGACAAAAAAAAAAATAGAGAGAAAAAAAACTCATTCCAAGAAATGACCCAAAAACACTAAACTTGTGATCGGAAAAGGTGAAAAGACTGAGAGAAAAAAGATTTTCAGAGAACTATAAGGTGCAATGACATAAATCATGAATCCTCTGGCGGGGGGTGGGGGGGAATGAGGAATGGGGTGGGCAAGGTTGGGAGAATGAGTCTAAATTTGATTAAGAAATTTATTACAATGAGCTCAATAAATAAGTTTGACCGGTGTAAAAAGGAACGAGTACATCTATGAAAAAACTGGATTCTTTAATCATAAATTAATATTTGACTAAACCAAGGGTGGTGGGGGTTATAGTAAAGCCAAGTTGACACTAAACTTTAGCCCTCAACATTACAGTTATAAGAAGAGAGAACCAGAAAAGAAAAGCATGGAAGAGCGCGGAGAACGAGAGGAGAAAAGAAAATGGGAGGGGGGAGAGAGAGGAGGAGAACAGAAGGAAAGGAGAGAGGAGGATGAGAAGGGAGGAGAGGGGAGAGGGGGGGGGCGGAGAGGGACGGAGAGGAAGAGAGAGAGGAGAGGTAGAGGAGAGCGAGAGGAGAGGAGAGGACGCAGAGAGAGGAGCGGAGAGGAGAGGAGGGAGAGGAGAAGAGGCGAAGGGGGAGAGGGGAGGGGAGGAGGAGGAGAGAGGAGGGGAGGAGAAGAAGGAAAAAGAGAAGAAAGATGGTGAGAAACAACATACTGAAAACCAAGTTTAATAAACACTAACATTCCAACCTAGTATGTACCAGACTTTCTTCCAGAACATTTAAAGGCATAGTTATAAAGCACTGTCCAGGGATTCTCACTTAGTATTATGGGGTGAGGAAGACCTTCAAAGTCCAGGAAACTTCTTCTTACCACACGTACTTCTGCCGAGAAGTAGTCTACAGAGCAGATATTTAGCCTATATGATCTGTGAGATGGGACAGTAGATTAAAAAAAAAAAAACTCTTGGTTGTTTATTCCTTCATTATAGATCTGTCTATATAAAAGAGTTTTTTTGGCCTGAATAATAATGTGTGAACTGGCACTTCTGCCCAATCAGCCTAATATTAGCTGCTCACCTATGACATGTGACTGACACAGGCATCAACTGTGCAGACAGAATGAGGGCCACATTTTAATGTGTTGACAAATTATCTTCTTTCTTTCACCCTCAGCAAATGCTGGTATCAAGATCATAATGAAGGACCAACTCACAGAACTGTAAATAGAAGTGTGGATGCACTCAAGACTCAAACAGCTAGCTCTGTGAAACGGTAATTTAATTTTAAAAGAGTCCAGGAAAGAAAATATTTATTGAACCAGTTAATCTCAGCACTCAGGAGGCAGAGGCAGGTGGATCTCTGAGTTTGAAGGAAGCCTACTCTACATTGCAAGTTCCAGGCCAGCCAGGGCTACATAGTGAGACCCTGTCTCAAAAAATAAATAAATAAATAAATAAAATCTAAAGGAAGTATTTACTGAACATAAGACTCATAGTGAACTGGAGTGGATGGACCTGGCTTGGATAATGTTTCCTTTGTGGTCAGCAAAGAAGCCAACTCCTCATTCAAAATTTTTGGAAGACTATTAGCAGTAAAGATTTGCATCCCTCCACATTAACAGTGTTAATGCTGCGCATTAGTAAAAGCTAACCTGAGGCTGGTGGGCAGCAAGAGTGTGAAAGGCAGCACAGCCAAGCCAGTGAAGGCCCTCAACTTGGCCTGCAGAAGGCCACCTTGTCACCGTGCCCTCACAAGACAAGGAAACACAGTTCTTCATGTTCTTCGCAGAATACTAACTAGTCCTATCTGCTCAGGGCCTGACATTTACAATCTCATTTAACCTCAAGGACCTCTACAAAGGCCTATCCCCAGCTTCTGTCACATGGTTGGGGGGGGGGTCTGAGTGAACTGGTGGAGGCACAGTTCAGTCCAGAGCAGGGATAGCTGAAATAAAGGTATAAATTCACTTTTTAAAAACTTTTTACAGGGCTCAGAAGTTAAGAGCCCTGACTGCTCCTGCAGAAAACCCAGGTTCAATTCCCAGCACCCACATGGTGGCTAAGAACTGTCCATAACTCCAGTTCCAGGGGCTCTAATATCTTCTTCTGGCCTCCACAAGCGTTGCATGACTCAGGTGCACTTACACACATACAGACTAAAATAATAAAGTATTTTTAAATCCTTTTTATAATTCCATATCTCATTTACCTATAATTATCTTGTTTTATATTTATATCAGTAAAATATTATTTTAATAATTATAACTATATAGAAAAGTAAAGCTAAGACAGTGTTTTTATTTTTTTAAGTTAATTTTATTTTTTCACATAAATTTATTTTTTTAACAAATCTAGACCCGTGTTCCCGCCCATTCCCCCACCCCACCAGAGCTCATGCATTCTGCCAAGCATGCTTTTCATCTCTTTCTCAGTCTTTCTCAATATTCTCCATGAGGAAGTTGACTGTTTTGAGCAGAAGTTCACTGTTTCAGTCAGTTCTTTGATGCAGTCCTTTCTGTTGTTGTTGTTGTTGTTGTTGTTGTTGTTGTTTCCAATATGCATCACTCCCAGTTGCTTTGGACAAAAGCTCAGGGGGCCCTACACAAGAAATACTTACAGCTAGGTAATTGGCACTAGCATCCACAGATGACGGATACCATTCGTAAGACAGTGTTTTGGTTTTTTGTTGTTTTTTTTGGGGGGGGGTTGGTGTTTTCGAGACAGGGTCTCCCTGTAGCCCCAGCTGGCCTGGAACTCACTCTGTAGACCAGGCTGGCCTTGAACTCACAAAGATCCACCTGCCTCTGCCTCCCAAGTGCTAGGATTAAAGGCGTGCGCCACCACGCCCGGCGTAAGACAGTGTTTTTAAAAGGCACTATTTACCTGCTATGTTCACTCTAATTAGAAGGAATCTATATGGTCAGGTTTCTTAATTTATAGCTTCATCTTATTATTCAGCATATACTGACTAAACTCCTCTTGTGGTCTAACCGTTGCTTTGCACATTGGAGATCTAGCTCTAAAAACAGACAGTACTGCTTATGTGTGCAGAGGTAGTAGTTTACTGTGAGAAAATGAATAGATGAATGAATAGATTAACGAATAATGTAATGTCAGAGAGAGAGAAAGGCATAAGAAGGAGAAGGGAACTGCGCTGTGTATGGAGTAAAAGCAAGGGAAGCTCAGCGATGGCCCTAATCCCATGTGGAGCTCTAGAGGAGCTACTGAAGGAGGTGAGGATGAGGAGCTTGTGAAGGTGTAGGAAATCCAGCAGGAACACGAGAGGGAGGAATGAGCAGTCTCCTCAAATGCTGCCAATTGGACAGTGGGACATGCAGAAATTAAAGTTGAGGGTGGCCTGATAAAGCCAAAGCCAGCAGGCCTAAGGGCTGGAGAGATGGCTCAGTGGTTAAGAGCACTGGCTGCTCTTGCAGAGGACCCAGGTTCAATTCCCAGCACCCACATGGCAGCTAACAACCATCTGTAGCTCCAGTTCCAGGGGATCAGACACCTTCTTCTGACCTCTGAAGGCATTTCATGACCTGGTACACTTATGTACACTGGCAAAACACTCATACACATAAAATAAGAATAAATTAAAATTTAAAGTTGTGCTTGAAATACACGTAGAAGAATGTGAGGTAAGAATGTGAAGACAGAAAAGAGAGAACTGTTTGTTTGTTGAGTGAAAATTGTTTAATGGGGCAGTCACCAGGGTGTTGGCTGCAATGGTCCCACTCTAGAGCCCACAGCCTGGTGCCTCTCCCTGAAGGCAAGCCCAGAGGCTTCCAGCAGGACCTGGGTAGCTGTGAGGACAGGTCACTCTGCCGCACATGCTTCTGGCGCTTGGATCAATCTGCAGACAGGCTGAGGCCTGCCTGGGAGGTCCATCCTTTCCTCCTCTTCCCTGCCCCCATGCTGAATGGATGCCTGAATCTTTGTCCCTCTGCCAGGAGCCAAGCAAGGTGGCTAGCCCTAAAGTCTAGGACAGGGCTCTGCAGGGAGGCATGCTTCAGACATAGTGCAGCCTGGCTGCCTGTAAGGCACAGTGTGGTGGCGTCTGTGGAACCAATGCCATCAGTGTCACCAGGGCAGTGTTTGGCAGATGCTGGTCCAGTGTGAGGCATGGTTGTCAGTGTTGATACAGGAGGTATAGTGGATGCTGGCCTGCCCCAGGGCCTGCAATGCAAGAGGGGAGGAACAGGGTGGGCCCTGGTCTATGGGCCTACCTGGACACAAGGTCCTTCTTCCCAAATGGCCCAAGAAACATTAAAATTTGATTTTGGAAATACTAGAGGGGAGTAATGTCAGGAGCAAAGTCCAAAACAGTGAAGAAAGAGGACAGCCCCATGCATGGTGTTTCAGGGCTGGACTTCAGACAAAGAGATTTCAGTTCTTGTCACTGGAGTCAGGCTAAGTGAATCGGCAGGCTGTAGGGGGGAATCCTTGCCTAGCAATAGCTGTGTACTGAAGTTACTCATCAGGTTACACTGGGAAGCTTCAAGTGGTGAGTGGCATCACAGAGTCAGTCCACAGTTGGCCTGCTGTCCTGAAACTCACCAGATGCAACAAGCAATGAATGGCAGTGGACTCACTTCCAGCTTCTTTGCTGTGGAACCCGAGTGGGCCCACGGTCACTTCTCCTGGTCCAGGCCACCTGGTGTCTTGCTCGGTCGCACAGATCCTTTCTGGTTCCCCAGATCCTGATTCTCTCTGCTCTGCCCCAGGGTCATTCCTTCCACCTGGTGTCTCAGCAGTTTCAGAAGAAACCAAATCTTGCTCGGTATTCTGCAGAGATAGATTCAGCCCCAACTGCACTTCTCCGTGAATTGCAAAGCCTTGTGAGATGCCTGCCCCAGCTGAATTCTCTCTGCATAATGCTGCATCATCCTCTGTCTCTAGCTGTGCACTCGGCTGGACATGTGATTCCTCTGCCAAGAGAAGGAAATCCCATTAAAGTGGGTGAAATCTGAAAAGCCAGCACTTCCTTATGCTGGAATATGAACAACATGATTTTGATGTTTCCCCTGTGGTCCTCCTTGGATGCCAGACTGAAGACAACCAACCACTCACCAACAGAAGCAATCTCAAGTAGTAAAGAAAGAAGGATGGGGACCCTGTTAATCACCGTCTACTGCAAAAAGATGCTTCTCTGATGAGAGTGGAGAGACTCACCCATCTATCAATATAATAAGTCACTAGGAGTCAGTTTAATGCTATCTCCGTTCAGCAGGATAAGAGTCATAGGATTTCCCCTAGAATCTATGATTTTGTAGTCATTGGTTTAGTGCTAAGTAGGATATCTATATCACACACCTCTCCCCAAGGCTCTGATTCTGTCCCAGACAAGATAGACGGGATTGGAAGAGCCAGAAGTGGTGGATGCCCGCAATGACACAGTGACTTCCAGGCACCATGGGGAAGCTGCACATAAGAACTCACAACAACTGTGCCAGCATGCACAAGACTTGCACAAACACAAGCCAGAAACAGTCCCAGCATCAGGGTGGGGGTCGGGTGCACAAAACCCCAGGCCTAGCTGAGGAGCTGCTGGTAAGTGACAGCAGCTGGGAGAGAGTCCGTTTCCTTTACAGGTGTGACCCTGATAGACTGACTGTGCTCCAAGCGATGAACCCACACCCAACAGTATTTGGAGAATAAAAACTAGACTTGATGAGCTTTTCAAAAAAGAAGGCACAAAGTTTGGGGGTTTACAGAGATAGGAGTAGATCTGATATAAGATGGGGAGGGGGATTGAATATGACAAAAATGCATTGTATGAAATTGTCAAAGAATTAATAAAAATACTGCTTTACAAAACAAATGTTGGAAAAGGGCTCCATAATACTGACTGAACACTGCAGGGCACAGACAGAGTCCACAGAATGGCCCTACACTGAACACTGCAGGGTGCAGACAGAGTCCATAGAATGGCCTTACAGAGGAGCCCTGTGGATGCTCAAATCCTCACCCTTCTTCCTCATTTAGTGAACCAAACATACTGCATCCCCATTCAAGCTGCTGTTGTGACTATTTCCTATGATTCTTTTAACTCTCTGTGAAAACATATGGGAACCTGGCATATATATATATATATATATATTACTATATATATTAAAATTTAAATATATCTTGAAGAGTATTCTTAGGCCAAGATGGAGCTATTAAGAATGGTAGGGAAAAGATCAGAGTTAAATAACAAGTCTCTTATGATATATTATTGATTCTATTATTACCTCTCAGACAATGCTACCAGAAGGAAAGCTAAACTTCAGGGGAATCTTCTTTTAAATAAAGGGAAAGACAAATTTAGACAAAATGAGTATGCCAGTGCACAGCTCCACGGAAGCTCATGGATACCTAAAATCCATTACTTACAGGATATGGAAGTGGAAGCAAAAGGAAAGGAAAGAGCAGTGGGCAGACGAGAGACGAAGGGGATGGTCAAGGCATGTGATGGCTTGTATGAAGATAGTTGTAGGAATCTCAGCATTATGTGTAATAAATATACTCTGATAAAATTTTAAATGGGACTAGAGAGATGACTCAGCAGTTAAGAGCACTGGCTTCTCTAGCAAAGGATCCAGGTTTGATTCCCAGCACTCATGTGGAAGCTAACAATGGTCCATAACTCCATTTCTAACTCCAAGGCCATCTTCTGACCTCTCAGGCATTGCATGACATGGACATGGGTGCACTTACACACATGCAGACAATACACTCATACACATAAAATGAAAATAATAAAATATTTAACATTTTTAAATGTTAAAATGGGGAGCTGGAGAGATTACTCAGTAGTTAGGACTGCTTCCTGCTCTTCCACAGGACCAGAGTTCAGTTCCCAACACTGAATCACAACCACTTGTACCTCCATCTCCAGGGATTTCCTTCTTCTGGCTTCTGGCTTCTGTGAGTGTGTGTGCACACACACACAAACACATAAACATACACATACACATTCACATACACATACATAAAATCTTTTTAAATGTTGAAAAATGGAGGAATCATCTTTAAAACAGATATGTAATAGAAGGCTATATTTGATAGGTTTCATTATACAAAAAGCAGTTCTTGACTGGAGTAAATTATGTGGTCCCTGGCATCATAATGTCTCATGAGTTTCAACAGGAAACAGAAGTGTGGCCTCTCTCCACTGGCTGAAGGTCTAGCTTTCAAATGAAGGCCATCATGTTTTGGGTATGTCTTTCTATCAACCCATTTCTAAACTTCTGTAAAGAAGTCTGAACTGCTGACCCAGTTCACATGGCTTGCCACATCTTTTCTACCATGGAAGCAAAGTCAGTTGTCCGTAGGCAAGGAGAGAATCATTTTATAAATTAAAAAGCTACAAATATACATAAGCACTCTACTGGAGAATTTTTCCTCTTTCATATTTAGTTTCCAGGAAATAAATCTTATTTTTTAGTTTAATATCCATCATCTCTAATCCACAGGAATTTCTAGTTGAATTACAGCATCAGTTTAGAGAAATGTAAAGTTTGTGAGAGGGTGGACAAGTGGCTCAAGGTGACCCCACAGTAGAAAAGAAGAAATGCTGCTCTCTGTTTGCCAAAGCAGCATTTTACACTGTTCATGCAAATACCACTGCCGATCCCACTTGAGACTCAAGTCAGTGAGGTTTGACATGGAGAAACAGAACTCACTGTCAAACACCCATCATCTGCTCAGCGGGCACCCATGCAGAGCAAAGCAGTTCATACAGAGAGCAAGAAAGAGGGTCTTGGTCATTTAGCCACAACATCTACTCACAATTAGTATATGAATTCAGAAAATCCACTTTTTAGACTTTTCTTGAGGAGAACCAAAGTATTTGAAAATGGGTTGATGGAATTGGACTGACCTGTGGGTGTTGTGCTAACTTTATTAATCTTCACCCAATGTCACTTTGCCATTATTCTTCTATTTGATTACATCCCAAAGAGGTGTGTATTTTAAAGAATGAGTAAAAGTTAGAACTAGCAGCATTAAACCTTCACAACCTGTTCCTACTAATCTTTTTATAGCTATATTTTAGACAAAGTAAAAATTTATTGGTTGTTTGATTACTCAGTACATTTTATTTGTTTGGGACTGCCCAAACCTGTCAGTAAATTCTCACTGGTTCATATATTTGGTTTGCCTCAAGACAAGTACAGATCTATAAATCTTCACTTGGAGTCCAAGGGTTTAAAATCAAATCCCAGTTTCCTTGCAAAAAGAAATTCAGAACTCAACAGTGCATGTTGACAAAGAATAGAGAAGGAATTAAAAAGCATCCCTGAGCCACTGGAAAGGTAAAAGGAATGCATGCTGAGGAGAGGAAGTGACTACAGTGGGCTAGATGATCTGTGAAGAATTCCAAATCTAAAAACCATTGAAAAATAGGTTGATCTAGGAGCAGAAGGGAGGAAGCTCATCTAGAGAAAGATGTGGAGAGGAAATTCATATTAGACATGTCAAAGAGAATTAACAGCTTTAGAGACTTAGGAGAATTCAGAGCAGCATTAGAGGGTAGAGTATAGGAACCGAAGTTAAGGAAGGACAAATGGCTGATGATGAGGCTCATTCTGGCTCCCTCTGGATTGTGAGGAACTCACAGCACCAAGCTTCAGGAAATTGGTTCTTATCACACAATAGGGAAGTGCCGAATTTTCTAGACTTGGTGAAGGTCTTCAAAAATAATCCTTTTAAGACTGTGAGCATGCATCATGGAGGGGTGTGAGGTTATAATAACCTGTACTGAAATATTTTGAAAAAGAAGAAAAGATTGAAGACAGCAAATAGTAAGATGCAATGACAGAAACAAGGAGTTAGCCAAGAAGGTCGAAAGTAACAACGTTTTGGAGCAAGCCAGTAAGCATCACTCCTCCATGGCCTGTGCTTCAGCTCCTGACTCCAGGTTCCTGCCTTGAGTTCCTGCCTTGGGCTCCCTGAGTGATGAACTGTGACCTAGGAGATATAAGCTGAATAAACCCTTTCCTCCCCAAGTTGGTGCCGGTCAGAGTGTTTGTCACAGCAATGGAAGACAAACTAGAACAGAAATTGATACCAGAGAGTGGGCTATTGCTGTGACAGACCTGACCTTGGTGTTTTGGGGAAGGATTGTGGAAGGGTTTGGAACTTTGGGCTAGAAAAATCATTGAATGCCTAAAGATCGTTGCTGTGGAACTTGGAACAGTTTTGCTGAAAGAGTTGTAGAGGATGGAGGCCTGGCTTATGAAGTTTCTACTTTCAAAGGGAAGCAGAGATTATCAGGACTATTTAATCTATTGTCTCTGGTCTGCTGGGGCTGAAGAATCAGCTGTAAGTAACAAGAGACCGGAACCTGAAGTGAGCCCTTTGCTTTACTGGGAAAATTGATGCTGGTTAGCTGGGGCTGAAAAATCAGCTATAAGTAACAAGAGACCAGCATCACTGTGGTGAAATCTTCTGGGAAGAATTTCTTCAGGGTCAGCACACAGAAGCTACGTTCCAGAAGGGACCTGAGCCTCCATGTCAAGCTAGAAGCAGGACTTGATAGTATGTAAGAGTTCCCTATATGGTTCTGGTGTTGAAATTTGAGGGGGTTACAGAGAGCAGCCAAAGCTTGGTACTGTGAGTGGTCAGGAAGAGACCATTGGTGGAAGTGCACCTTGGCTGCAGTGAAGACCCCAGGATTGCAGGGGCCATGGAGAGAAGCTGAGGCTTTGCACCAGGAAAGGACAGAAGAGGCCATTGGTGAAGGTGCTGCTTCAGTGGAGACCTCAACTTTTTGGAGATGCCAGAACCGTGGGATGACCACCAAGAGCAGCAGCAGGTGTGGAATGGAGTCAGCCTAGGCCTGCGAGATGAGCTGTGTGTGCCACAGATGGCAGAGTCAGAGAAGGGGAGCTGCCGAAACCCTTTAGAGCCCAGAAGATTGTGAGTCCCAGGTGTCCAGCCTTGAGCTACTTTGCTGGACTTAGGTTTTGTTTGAGAGTGCCTGATTCTTCCCTTTGAAATAAGACAGTACTTGTTTTGGATTTTACAGCAGCCCACAGTTAAGAGACTTTTAATAGACTGAACTTTTAAGTGTTGGGACATTTTAAGGACTGTAGGCCTTTTTACGTTGTACTGTCTTAGGTTGTGATTGATGTTAACATCATACTTTGGGGATAAGAAATGGATAGGTGGTGGTTTAATAGTGATGTTTTGTGCATCAAGTTGACAAGGGGTCAATTGTGCTGGATAGCTTTAGTGTCAACTTGACACACCTGGGTTGAGGCAGCCTCAATTGGGGAATTGGCTCCATTGGACTAGCCTGTGGCCACATCGGTGGAGTATTGACTTGATTGTCGAGCAATGTGGGAGGGCCCAGCCCACTATGGGTGGTGCCACCCTGGGCAGGTTGTTGTGTACAGTACAAGAGGGCAGGCTGGGCATGGGCCAGGGGAGCAAGCCAGTAAACAGCACTCCTCCATGACCTGTGCT
>VZQC01011358.1:2124339-2175690 GCA_009823505.1 Rhizomys pruinosus
TGCCCACCCCAGTCCCAGCCAGTATGTACCCCCACACACTGCCTACCCCAGTCCCACCCAGTGCCTACCCCCACACATTGCCCACCCCAGTCCCACCCAGTGCCTACCCCCACACATTGCCCACCCCAGTCCCAGCCGAGAGCTGCCATTGCCATTCTGGGTAGGAGGCAGGCACAGTCAAATCTCAGGGGCCCAGGGTCAGCGAAGAGCATGCTGCTTTCCTGAACACGAAGCAGGGTCTAGAACGCAGCACTTCAGACCTGCCGGGTGAAGAGAATGGACCAGCTCGGCGGACTCTGCTTTAAATATGCAGCTAATGCAACTGAGAAGCTGATTCCTATTTTAGTTCATTTTAACTAAAGTAGTTGCAAATAGTTACATGTGGCTAACAGCACCTGTGCTATACCATGCCAGTTGACACACTGAAAATCTTGGGCCCTGAACCTCACCCAGAACCTGCAGCAACAGCAGCAACTTGCAGGAAGAAGAGCATCACCGAGGACAGCTGACAAGACATTGAGACACACATGCACTCTCCAATGAAACTGTGTGGTCCACTTGCAGAACATCAGCCACACAGGAAGGCTCTAGATTCCTACAGACTCCAGTCACCACATACCTCTAGGCCCTGGGAGAATGAATGCCTCCAACTCTTCAGGAGATTATCAAAGCAAAAAAAAAAAAGAAAAATGCAAACTACAGGAACTCAGAAGCTAAGTGGACACACAGAGCATGAAAGTGAAAGTCACACAGCGATGCTCTTGAAGAGGAGAAAGCTCTCGCTGAACCCAGAAGACTTGACGCTCATGTAGAGAAAGAGCAAGAATAGTCAAAGGTGGGAGAAACTAAAAGCTAACAGACTCAGGGGGCAGAAGGCAGCAATGAGCTCTCCATCCTGAGAACTTGCTATTGGCTTCTTCCTGGAAGCCAATCCATGAACTCAAGGAAACCACAACCTGCCAGGTTTCCTTACGTCATGATAAAGCTCACTGATGGCTGGGCCTGTGTGCACTGCACAGCTCGGTATGATAGAGTCAAGGCCAACTCCATCTCCCTCCGGGCTGAGACCTGAAGCTGACACTGGGTTTCACTGGAGTGAGGGACACAATCGTCCAGGAGCCAGGCACTGCAGAGCCCACCATTGCAGCCCTGTGCGGGGATGGAGGATGGTGAGGTGGCCTTGAGAGGGACGGGTGCCGCACGCTGCCTCGGGAAGCCAACATCTGACAGTGAAAACTTTCCAATTTAGAGCAGCTTTTAACAAACACTCGTTTAGAACAAGCAGATAATGAGCAATTATTTTCATTTCTAGGACACCACAGATGTTGTTCATTAGGGTGCATCAAGTAGGAGCAATGCTTTCATGTCATGAGCTCATTTCCAAATTCCTAGGGATTCATTTGAGCGGAACTGAAGGACTTCTTCCTAGCTCAGTTCTGAAGTCTGTGGAAGCATTGGAGGCAGAGATGTGGGGCGGAGGGAAGGCCGCCCTGGGCATGCAGGCGCAGTAACCAAGGACCTCTCATTTCCATCTTTACAGTCAGTAGAAGGGCTCTTCTCATTGATTTTTTCCCCTGAGTTTGCTTTATGTAAAATGTATCTCGGGTTTAGTAAAACACATTAAAGCTATTAAAACATGACATAACCTGAATTCTGTAATTTAAGCCTGTGATCAACATTCTCAACATAATCAGAGAAGTCACTGAAGATCTGAGTTCAAATCCCAGTTGTAAAAAGAGCAAGCTCCATGATTTAGAGTGAGCAACCTACTCTGCCAAAGCTTTGGCTTCCAGATTGAATATATGAAGAGTTGTGCTCTAAACAAAAAAAGCAGTAAACATGAAGACATTGATTACTGTGAAAAGGCAGTGCCCCCAAATTATGTCATTCTTAGAATAACAGATATGCAAATATTAACAAACATTTGTCTTCTGAATGTTGAGTCCTCTTCTTTGAGGTGAAGCAACCCTGACTTACAGGTGCTAAAGAAAATCTGAAGCCATACATAGCTGAGAGCTGTGAACCAGCCTGGAGGCCAACTCCACATCTTCACACTGACCTCTCTTCCCTCCCCCGTTATCCTCCAGTCTTGCCTAACTGTCACGCTAGGTCCCAGCTTTTATTACCTCTCTTAAACAAAAGAGGGCAAGATGAATTATAACAAAACACCCAGCATGAAGACAATCACCAGCCAAGCATCCCTAAAACTGCTCCCTGTTTTCAGAGCATGATATTAAAGGAATAAAGTCCCTGAGGGAAAAGTAACCTGTTACCAGAGTACGTGGGTCTCCCAGAGTTGGCAGGGAAGAAGCAGCACCTGCTATTGAGCACTGGGAAGGTTACCATGGCACCACACCCTGGCCACCTGGCCCAAGCACACAAAGGCTCTGAGGCCGTACCAAGAAGTCAGCACCCTAGAGGACTACAACAGGAGGCCAGGTCCTCGATGATTACTGTTTTGGATGGCTAATACTGAGTGTCCACTGGCCAGGATCTAGAATCACCTAGGAGATGATGAAGCAGTAGGAGGGTCTCTGAGGGCCTTTCTAGATTGGGTTAATTGAGGTTGGAGGATCCACTCTAATCATGGGCTTACCATCCCACTGGCTGGGGTCCTGTGCTGAAGAGAAAGGGAGCAGAACACCAACACTCAGCTCTCTCTAGTTCCTGACCAAGGGTGATGTGTCCAGCTGCCTCAGCCTCCCAGCACCAGGACTGCTCTGCTAGGACGGACCATGACCTTAAACTCTGAGCCAAAAATAAACCTGTCAGATATTTTGCATGACAATGAGAAAAGGAACTAATATACTGTTCTAAGGTGAGAACCTATGATGACTCCCCTGTCCCCAGAGGGACCTGCAATCTTGTCTGTGATGCGAGACTATAAACACTAATGTTTGCTTTGCCAGACTGCTGGGAAGGGAAAAGGGATGAGGAGGCCCTGCGGAGCTGGGCTCTAATCAGCAGGTCCAGATTCAAACTCCAATTCTGCGATTGACCTCCTTTGGGCCGGAGTCCCTGAGCGTCATCAAGGCTCCACTTCTGTGGAGTAAAATGAAAAGCATGGAAATGTGGGAAGCCCTGCCCCCAGATCTGCCATAACAAAGGGTTACCATGAACTGAAAGGCTCCACCGTGCTCCTTGTAAATGAATACAGCCTCACGGTGAGCACACTTCACATGGCAAAGCTTTTGAAAGACAAAAACCTCTGTTCATTGCCCTTTCTCAGAAATGTGACCCTGGGATGGAAAGAAGATTTGCTAAGACAACAGAGAGGGGGAAGATGATGGTAACAGTAGGGTTGGCATTTGGAGAATAGATCGATAGGGCATCCACACATTTAACTAGGCCAAAATCTGATCAGTGAATCAGCACTTACAGCAAGCCAAAGTCATGAAAGAGGATATAGAGTTGATTTCTTTTCTAGCTTCAACTCAGATATTGCTTTTCTCTGTCACAAATACATACTTAAAATTGTAATAGGCACTGAAAATATAAAACCGTACACAAAACTCCGCAGCACTAGAATGGCTATTTTAATAGAGAAGTTGACTGAGATGCATAGAGTTTGTAGCTAAGCAAATTTTGTGTGGCTTAAGCTAGCTGTGTAATGTTTTTATTTGTGAGGTCATTACAACAAAGTGATTTTATTTAAAAACTTTAAAAACATCTTTCAATAAGTTTACCCCTATCACAGAGATACATGTACACTATATTTCAGCAACCTAAGGGTACCTCAACTGATGAGTGGATAAAGAAAATGTGGTACATCTACACAATGGAGTTCTATGCAGCGGTAAAGAAAGACAAGATCATGAACTTTGTAGGCAAATGGATGCAGTGGTAAAGAAAGATGACATCATGAACTTGGCAGGCAAATGGATGGAACTAGAAGCCATTATGCTTAGTGAAGTAACACAGTCCCAGAAAAACAAATGATGTATGGTGTCCCTCATTTGTGGGTCCTAGCACCAAATCCCTATTTGTAAGGCAAACTGTATAACTTTTTTTTAGTAAATATAATACCTGATGTGACTCATCAACTTACTACGTAATGTGGGAATGTAAAGTAATATTTTTTTCTTTACCTGCATACAACTCTACTGTCAATATGTGAATCCCAGAACATGTTTTTAAATTATCCTATAGTTTATTTTCAAACATCATAATTTTGGTATATGTGTGGCATGTATATATGCATATTTTGAAGTGATACAAATTGGAAGGAACAACAACAACAACAAAGACTGGGCCAAAGAACCAGCTGAGGGCTGGAGGGATGGCCTAGTGGTTAGGAGCGCCAACCGCTCTGACAGAGGACCCGGGTTCGATCCCCAGCATCCACATGGCGGCTTAGAACCATCTGAAACTCCAATTCCAGGAGAACTCCAGTTCCAGGGGAATCCAACACCCTCCTCTGACCTCCACGGCATTGCACAACATGGGCACACAGGCCTACATGCAGACAGTACACTCATACACATACAGAAATAAATAAAAAAAATTTTTTTAAAGTTTAAAAAAAATAAAAAAAGAACCAACTGAAACAGTAAACCTTGCCCAAAATAGTAAACTTCTGTATCAAAAAATTTTAAAAAGTCTGAGAAAAAGATGCAAGATGTGTAGGGCAGAATCCATGAACACTGGTGGGGTGGGGGGGGACAAGGAAGTGGTATAAATTTGTTTAAGAAATTTTGTATGAAATGCACAAAATTTCAATAAAAAATGAAAAAAAATTACACCTTTGAAAACCTGATAATCTAAAGACACAGTGACTATTTTTCCTTAAACTAAAAATCGAGCAATTCTAATTATCTAGCACAAATACTATGATGTTAGAATATTGCTCTAATTATGGTGGTACCTGTGTATAATCCTAGCACTCAGGAAACTGAGGCGGGAGAATCGACATGAATTCAAAAACACATTAAGTATTAAGCTAGCAAGGGCTACTTAGACATTATCTCAAAACTAATCAATAAATTAAAGTTAAATTAAATATTTATTAATAAAATTACATTTAAATTAACTAATCAATAAATTAAAAAGATCTGTCACTGGAGCATGGTCAACCTACCGGGGTCCATACTCTTAAAGGAAACTGACTGCCCTTCTTCCAGTAGCTGTGAGTTGCCAGCCGGTCCTTTGCTAGGGGTGGGACATCCTGTGAACCTCCCCTTTCCACCCTGGGATCTTGTCTGGCTGTAGCACAAGTTTCGTGCATGGTGTCACAACTGCTGTGAGTTCCTATGTGCACCTGTCCTGTTGTGTCTGGGAAAAAGAAAAAATGAAGTCAGGAAATTGACATACGGGTGGAGCTGGGAGAAGCTGGGGAGGGCTGAATATGATCAGAATACACTGCATGAAATTCTCAAAATACTAATAAAAGATAAATAAATGTGATTTGGAAACAAAGATTTATCAGTTCAGGCTTTGACAAAAACTTATCATTTATTTGGCATATAGAACTCAATATCTTTTTAAGGGATCCTATCATATAATGACACAGTTGTTTGCAGATAACATTGATGTTACTCAGTATGTCATACAATTAGGTAATTGGTGCATTTTGCAAGTATCTATGTCCAAATTTTGAACAACCCAAGGTTCCCATAGTCCAGTTGGAGAAGCTTGTATGCACAGGCATGTTGATCAGTTAGGAGTCCAGACTATATTCTTGTAGTCTCACGATTCACCCCTATCTCTCTGCAGCCCTTACAATCTACCACACCTCCTCTTCCGCAGTAGAACTCAGTATTTAAAACTACCTGGTATTGCAGAAATCTTTTTGTTATTTCATTACCAAGAGAGAAAACTCAAATTACAGTATAGCCCCCAAAGGGCTTTTTTTCCTTTTTACTTTGTTTTTGAGAATTCTATACAATATATTTTTATCATATTTTATCATATTTAGAGTCCCCGCCCTCTGTTCACTGTCCCTTAATATCTGCTACATAATTCCATACACTCTGTTGTATGGACGAAGGCCCATCAAGTCCAGTTTGTATTTCTGAATGCCCTTCAGTGTGGGTCCATTCGCTGGAGCCTGGTTAACCTATCCAGAGCCACATCCTTATTGCCTCTCCTTTTTCAGCACCTATTGGTTAGCAAAAGTTCCTCAGCTAGGGTTGTGGTGGCTTTTTACCATTCACTCTCCCCAGAGAATAAGATACTGCAGAGTGTTCATCCATGAATAAGATACCTCTAGCAAACATCTGTCTCCCAAGGCTCAGGGTCCATTTCAGAAGAGGGGACAGAAAGATTGCAAGAGCCAGAGGTAGTGGATAACCACAAGGAAACAGAGTTTCCTGACAGCTGGGTGATTGCTCATATGAATGAACTCACAGCAATGGTGACAGTATGCACAAGACCCATGCAAGCTCAAGCCAGACAAAATCCAAGTGTTTTCAACACTTCAAGAAGGATGTTCTCCCTTGAAGGTGTGTGGCCCAGAGGCCATGAACTTGACTGTGCACAGCACTCTCCATCATCACGAAAAATATATGATTTCCAGTACCTCCCATATGAGCTCTGAGGAGCAAGAAAATGACTTACAGCCTGGCCTACTACTTTTAGATAAGGCTGGTTACATGAATATGGGTGGATCCTTCCCAGCCTCCAGTTTTACATTCTTCCACCCCCTCTTTTGTTCCTTGAGCTTGGAGGGGGGTGATGTAGATGTCTTATTTAGGGCTGAGCACTCAATACTCACTTATTCTCAGCACTTATGGATCTCTATGTTAATCATTGCTGTTTGCAAACAGAAGCTCCTCTGTGAAGCCTGAGAGAAGCACTCATCCATGGGTATAAATGTCAATATTTAGAAGATAGCGTCCTACCTGTCCACAAAGCAAAGCAACAGTACTCAGTTTCCCTTGGAAGAGCCTAGGACCTCCCCTCCAGTGGACTTTTGACAAGGTTTGCAGTAATAAGCAGGAATTCCTCCTGTAGAAGGAGTCTCTAATCTAATCAGAAAACAATTGGTTACTCCCATAACTGCCTTGCCACTGCTGCACTAGGTTGATATTGTAGCTCACAGGGTTCCCACCTGAGTACTACTAGTGAATGGGGTTTGTTTTCCTTGATATCTGTCTCAGTAAATATTTTATTTGTATGTAGAAATGCTACTGATTTTTGTATGTTGATTTCATATCCTCCTTTGCTGGAAATGACATCTGCAAAGATGGATAATTTGGATAATTCCATTCCTATTTGCATGGCTTTTATTTTTATTCTTTCATCTCATTGCATAGCTAAGACTTAAACTACTTATGTTGAATAAGAAACTGTTTTATAACACCTGGCTCAGTATTCTCTCTTCCTTCCTTCCTTCCCTCTCTCCCTCCCTTTCTCTCTCTCTCTCTCTCTCTCTCTCTCTCTCTCTCTCTCTCTCTCTCTCTCTCCTTGTCTTTTGAGACAGGGTCTCTCTGCAGCCCTGGCTGGCCTGGAACTCAGTGATGTAGACCAGGTCAGTCTTGGTCTCACAGAGATCCACCTACCTATGCTAGGATTAAAGGCTCTGCCCAACACACCCAGCCCAAACCCTACATCATTCTATCAGGTGAGATAAAGCTGGAACCCATTGCAGTGGGCAGAGATTCATGAATCTCGCCAGATCCTGCTTTCTGATTGGATACTGGTGGTGGAAAAGGGAGCCTTGAGAAGAAAACCCAACAGATGCTTAGGAGAAGACAGGAGAGTATCAGAGTCCTAGAGTCTGGAGTCACTGCCTGGATCTCCTGAGAGTCAGCCAGCCCTACCTGCCACATCTGGATCTGGAAAACTTGCCTGCAAATTCTTCAGCATGAGTATGGATCCTCCACTCACACTCCTAGAGCTTGCAAGTCGCAGCCTTCTGAAGAACCAGACCCTGGACCCCTCTTCCCTGCAGGACCTCCCCATGGACTTCTTATTATCGATTTTCCTGGCAGCCTTCAAAGGGGGAGGGGACACACTCATGCATTGAAGTCAATAGTACAGGCATGGCCCTTCCCTTCCCTGCCACTGGGACACTGCTGAAGACTCCCTATCTGGAAACCTTAAAACTCATCCTGGATGAGCTCCATACGCTGCTTACCATGAAGGATCACCCCAGAGAATGGAAACTGTAAGTGCTCGATGTGCAGCTCTTAGACAAGGCTCGATGGGCAGCTCTAAGACAAGGCTCTCAAGAGTGCCTGCCACCTTCTCTAGAAGAGCTTGGAGGGGTTGAGGACTAAAGTCTCTCATGTCATGCTGCTCAGAGTCAGATGCTTTAGCTAATGTGTGCTTGGATACTCAGCAAGATGCTTCAAGTCTGATCTTCCAAAGGCTCTCATCCTGGTGCTGCTCAATGTGCAGCACCGGGATGAGAGCCTTTGGAAGACCGGCCATGGACTCATAGCCCGCGCCGGCTCAGAGCTCCCTAGTGAGTTGCAAACAGGCAACCCTGGTTCTGGAAAGAACACAAGCACCTTGAAGATATTTGCAGACTTGTGCATCACCTTTGAACGTGGACCTCTTGATGATGTCCAAGCCTGCCTCTTGCACTCGGTGAAGATGAGGAAACAGGTCATCCAGCTGTACTACAAGAGGCTGAAGATTTTGTCAGGTCCCATGTACAAAATACAGAAGTGTCTGCATGTTGTGTGCCTTGACAATCTAGAGGAGCTGGATATGGAGAGTTTTTTTCACCAAGAAGCCATGAAAAGGCTTGCTCCTTAACTGGGCAGAATGAGCAACCTTTGGAAGTTTTCCTTTGATGGAATGAGTCTGGAGATATATACTTCTGTATGGCAAAATAAGATGTATTCCCATATGTATGCTGCTCATTTAAAGAAGTTGGACAATCATTGGGAGATTTATGTAGAGGATGGCTTCTTCCTTAAAGGACAACTACACAAGATCCTCAGCAGTCACACTCCCTTGGAGACCCTGTGCTTGAAGTCCAGCCCACTTATGGAATCAGACTTGAAGCATCTTGCTGAGTATCCAAGCACACATTAGCTAAAGCATCTGACTCTGAGCAGCATGACATGAGAGATTTTAGTCCTCAACCCCTCCAAGCTCTTCTAGAGAAGGTGGCAGGCACTCTTGAGAGCCTTGTCTTAGAGCTATGTGCCATGGATGATTCCCATATCAACTGCATCCTACCTGCCCTGGATGGCTGCTCCCATCTCACCACACTCAGTTGCTATGGGAACTATATGTCCCTGTCTGTTCTGGAGAAGCTGCTGTGCCACACTGCCAGGATCAGCCAGTTAACCCAGGGGTGGTATCCTGTGCCTTCGAGTTTTGATGAAGGATATTGGCATAAGTGTGATAGAAAGACATTTCTAAGCTGAGGCAGGTAGTGATGAACCTAGAGCTAAAACCTAAGTTCTGCTTCTCTATCACGTTCCTGAACTGTTCTTCCTTTGGATATTATATTTTAGAGTCCAGTGGCCTGTAGGAACTAATACAGGAGGACGGTGATGAGTTATTTCATTGGACTGGGTCAGGTTGGGTTTGGTACCACCTGCCTGCCATTACTGAAGCAGAAACATCTCAAGTCCAAGGCCAGTCTGTCCTGTGTACATAGACACTGTCTCCACCCTGCCTTTCTTGTTTTTTTTTTTCTTTCAAAATAAACAGATTTATTGAGAAATAAGTCACATACCCATATTCATATATTTATAGTAAGAGGGAGTATGTCTCATTAGTAGAGCATTTGACTGCAAATTTTTTGAGCAGATGATCCAATGGCTGTAGCATATTCACAGATCTATCACCTCAGTGCTTACCACAAGCAATTTTAAAACATTTTCATCAGCCCTAAAGGAATCCTCTCCTTTTGCTATGTTGTTACACTTCATCTCCCAGCTTCAACAACCTATTTGCTTTCCAACTCTGAAAAATTGTTTGATATAGACATTTTATAAGTAGAATAATAAATATATTGGATCTTGTTTCTGGCTATGTTCACTCATTGTTCAACTTTCACCCATAATGTAACATACATTGTTGTAAAGTCTCAGCAGAGAAACCACTCACTAAACCATGTGGAGTTTTAAAGGAGGGTTTAATTTAATTACAACACTCAACTCAGGAAGAATGTGGCCCACTCCACCCTCCTAAGAAAGGGTCAGAAATTGAATGGAGTCTACAATGAACTCGTGTTCTCCATGGCTCCTAACCTGGTTTTAGGTATTTATGTCCTGTTGACTGCATGTTGCATACAATCACCAACTATCACTTGGTAGCTATGAAGATGCAATTTGGGGTACAAAGGCTTTGGACTCAACTCAAGAAAAAAGAAATAACCTGAACATTTGAGAAAGGCCAGAATAGCTGGCTAGAGATAAAGAGGGTGCAGGTGACAGTGAGGATCTACATGCTGGCTAATAAACATCTAAAACTGTAGTGGGGGGCATACACCCTCTTCTGACCTCCCAGCATGCACTTGCATGCAGAAAATACACTCATACACATAAAACAAAAAATAATAAAAATATAAATTATATTTAAAAAAGAAACACTTTTGCATCACTCCTTGCATTTTTTGGAATGGATCTGTCCATCATTTGATCTTTTAGAGGCAGTTTGGGAACAACAGTGATGTGTGCTTGTCGGGGTTATCTGAGTGGTCCTTTATGCACGTGTGGCCAACATCCACATGCTGTTTGTTGTTCTTCTCTCCTTGGTTTAGCTCTGGCAAGGAGGGGGGAGGGCCCGCCAGGGATTTTACCCGAGGAAATAGAAAGCTAAAGACAGGCATATAGATAGACACACATACACGGAATCAGGGAAGGCCTGAGGGAGTAGATTCAATTTTATTGTTAGAACTCAGGGCTTATATACTAACCCAGGCATGGGCCAGGACACATACACACTACTGGGGGTTGGGGCAGGTAACTGGGAGGAGGGAACCTCGGGTTAAATTCAGATCAACATTCTTTCCTGAGAGATCAAAGGACAGTCCAGGCTTTCGCAGGTCTGTGAGAGACAGCAGGGGTCAAGGCTGCCAAAAGAATGCCTGCCATGTGCTGACCGTGGCTGACTTTGGAACTGCAGTGGCAGACTGCAGATCTAGTGGCAGTGCTGAGGAACTGGCTTGACACGCAGATGCTGTGTGCCATCTATCAGTTCAGTGGTTTTGAGAGCCAATTAAAGATTTATTTATAACTCCTTCTACCTTCCAAACACTGCATTTTATTATATTTTATTCTTTTCATTTGGAATATTTGGTCTCACATTAAAAAAAAAAAGACAAAAATTTCAACCCCCACGGCTGACCTCATTTACTTTTCTTCCCACATCATGATATGCTCTTTAGAAAAAATAATGTGTTGGGAATGAATATTTGCAAAGAGCAAAGCATGGACAAGCTGTGTAACAACAAAAAAGTGGTTACAGTGCACAAACCCAGTAATTCAAGTCCTACACAACATATGCTTGAGAAATTAACTTTGAGGAAGATATAGATATTTGGCTAAATGAGCATGAGAAAGGGCCTCCACACTGTGCAGAAGAAGTTGCTCCCTTCTGGTTTATGTGAAGTGCACACTGATGCACAAAGCATCATTATTAACCCTCAGCAAGGTGACATTGATTCCAGTGAAGATTAGAAGGCTTAGAGAGGGAAAGGTCCCTCCAACTTCCTGTCCATAGCAGATGAGCCCATCCTCTGAAGGGAAGCTCCCTTGCATTTCCTGAGCTTCTGTCAGTGCTTAACAACTCCATCCAGATACTCAGTGAAGGGAAAAACATTCCACAATAACAAAAACAACCCAAACCTAGGAGACTCACTAAGCAAGTGATACAGAGGATCTTTGTGGGAAAAGAAACTAATAAAATTAAAACAGAGATAACACAGTGGCTGAGAAGACACTTATCAGCTTCTTCAAATCACTTAAAATATCAGTAGCACATTCCATAACACCACCAAATGGACTTAAGAGTTCCTTTGAAAAACACATAAGCCTGGCATGGTGTCAGCCCCGCAGCTCTCCAAGGCTGAGTATTTGAAGCTTTACCTGTCTGGGGCAGATGTCAACATTGATGGAGCTTCCGAATCCAGAGTAGGAAAAAGTGTCTGGGGAGCCTCCTGCAAGGGAATGCGGATTGTTGATGAGATGTGAGCTGGGCAGCTATCTTTACTGCTAAGCTGCAAAAGGAGGAGGAATAGGATTGAGGTTTGCCTGTGGAGGGCATAGAGATCAGATCTGGGGATCTCCCCAGACCACCTGGAGCACATCCAAGAGCTAGAACCAGCCCAAGTGTCCCTCAGCTGACGAGTGGATAGAGAAAATGTGGTACATCTACACAATGGAGTTCTATGCAGCAGTAAAGAAAGATGGCATGGGGCTGGAGAGATGGCTCAGCTGTTAAGAGCACTGACTGCTCTTGCAGAGGACCCAGGTTCGATTCCCAGCATCCACATGGTGGCTATGAACTGTCTTTAACTCCAGTTCCAGAGGAATCTGACACCCTCTTCTGACCTCCATGGCATTGCACAGGTGCACCAACCTACATGCAGACAGCACACTCATACACATAAAAAAAATAATAAAGAAAGATGGCATCATGAAATTTGCAGGTAAATGGATGGAACTAGAAGATATTATGTTAAGTGAAGTAACACGGTCTCAGAAAAACAATGAATGGTAGCCCTCATCTGTGGCTGTTAGCACCAATTACCTAATTGTAAGGGAAACTGAGCAACATTAATGTTAAATTCCTCATGATCTGAAAACAACTGTGCTCTTATATTGTGAATCCCTTAACAGGTTCTAGAATTAACCAACCATTTATTTTCAGACTTTGGAATTTTGGTATATGGGTGGAGGGTATGTATGCATATTTTAGAGTAATATAAAATCAAAATGAAAAAATATATTAACAAAATAAAACAAAAAAAAGTTAATGTTGATCTGGGATGTAGCCCAGTGGTAAAGTCCATGATTACTGAATGAAACCCCAGCACTAAAATTAATGGAAAAAAAACTAGTTTGTCATGACATTGTGTCTAACCACAATATTTATTTTATGGGAATGATTCTTGGTATTTCTTATACAAGGCTGCTTGAGCTTTTGTCCAAGGCTTTTCTAAAATATTATACACTAATTAAAACTATCAGGCTTGTGTAACTTAGCCTTTCTGAATGCTTAATCACCATACTTAATGCCCATACCAATTTCGCTGAGGGACTTAAGGGATAACTTTGTTCTTTGCCCTCAGAGGTCAACTAAGTCCCAGGGGACTATGCATGAGGGCATCTCTTGAAGTGCCCTGCAAATGTGAGTCACCAGTCTTCCTGTGCAGGGAAGTCTTGGAGATCCACTAATGGGATTTCAGCCAGTGTCCAGTCTGTAAAGAGGAAAGTCTGCTCATGCTTCAAAAACGGAAGCCTGGTCTAGCAAGACCTGACTTTGCCCTCAAGTAGATGGAACTGGTAAATGAAAAGTCAAAAGGAGCCAGGGGCTCCCTCCCCCCCAAAAAAACCCGAGTGACCCCTGAGGACCAGATCCTCAACTGACCATGAGAAAACAAAAACCTTAGTTAAGCTGGGCTGTGTGGCCTTGAACATCCAAAAGGAAAGTATAGCCAGAAATAAATAATCAGTAAGGCCTGAGAAATTGTACTTTAGGTAAAAAAAACTTGAGATCTTAGTAAAAGAACAAAAAGAAAGAAAAAGAAAAAGAAAAAAAAGCACATTGTTTTGCCTGTCTTCAATTCTTACTGGCAAGTGCAGCTACCCTGTGGCTGCTACTGCTTTTGCCATCCTTCAAAGACATGAGACACAGCTTTTCAACCTTCCAATATGGACTGAAGACTCATGTCTCTCCAAGAATCCTCCAAACGGTCAGTGCCAGAGGGGGACTGCTGAGACATCCAGCTTGTGAACTGAGCAGCTACTGGGGTTTCAGCCTCTTCAGAGTATAGACTGCCATTATTGGACTACCCAGCCTGTATCACGAAGGCAAGTACAGGAAGACCAAACAGGACATGGTGCTTACTGGACCTCATTTGGTGACCAAGAGAAGGGAAGACCCCAGTGTGGAACACAAGGGCACGACTGATGGTTGTTTGGGCTTGTCAAGGAGGAGCCTTCTGTGCTGGATAGCTTTAGTGTCAACTTGACACACTTGGGTTGAGGGAGCCTCAATTGGGGAATTGGCTCCATTGGATTGGCCTGTGGCCACATCTGTGGAGTATTGTCTTAATGGTCAAGCAGTGTGGGAGGGCCTAGCCCACAATGAGTAGTGCCACCCTGGGCAGGTTGTTGTGTACTGTATAAGAAGGCAGGCTGGGCATGAGCCAGGAGAGCAAGCCAGTGAACAGCATTCCTCAATGGCTTGTGCTTCAGCTTCTGCTTCCAGGTTCCTGCCCTGAGTTCTTGCCTTGGGCTCCCTGAGTAATGAACTGTGACCCAGGAGATGTAAGCTGAATAAACCCTTTCCTCCCCAAGTTGGTGTTGGTCAGAGTGTTTTGTCACAACAATGGAAGACAAACTACAACACCTTCAAACACTTCCTTAAGGAAAACATGACATCTTTCAGCCTAATAAAGAAAAAAAAGATAGAAAGAAATCATAAGCCGAAGGTGCTAAAACCTATGATGTCATAATCTTGATATATGTGTGGCATGCATATATGCATATTTTGGAGTAATACAAATTGGAAGGAACAACAACAACAACAACAAAAAATAAACTGGGTCAAAGAACTGACTGAAACAGTAAATTCTGCCCAAAACAGTAAACTTCTGCATCAAAAATTTTAAAAGAGACTGAGAAAAAGATGAAAGACATGTAATGGCAGAATGCATGAGCTCTGGTGGGGTGGCGGGTGTTCTAGTTTCTCTTCAATTGCTGTGACAAAACACTCTGACTGACACCAACTTGGGGAGGAAAGGGTTTATTCAGCTCACATCTCCTGGGTCACAGTTCATCACTCAGGGAACCCAAGGCAGGAACTCAGGGCAGGAACCTGGAGGCAGGAGCTGAGGCACAGGCCATGGAGGAATGCTGTTCACTGGCTTGCTCCCCTGGCCCATGCCCAGCCTACCCTCTTATACAGTATACAACAACCTGCCCAGAGGCGGCACCACCCATAGTGGGCTGGGCCCTCCCACACTGCCCAACAATCAAGACAATACGCCACAGATGTGGCCACAGGCCAGTCCAATGGAGCCAATTCCCCAATTGAGGCGCCTTCAACTCAGGTGTGTCAAGTTGACACTAAAGTTATCCAGCACAGGGGGCAAGGAAGGAAAAATTTGACTAAGAAATGTTATATGAAATGAACAAAACTTGAGGGACTGGAGAGATGGACTAGCAGTTAAGAGCACTGATCGCTCTTGCAGAGGACCAGGGTTCAATCCCCAGCACCCACATGGCAGCTGAGAACCATCTGTAACTCCAATTCCAGGAGAACTCCAGTTCCAGGGGAATCCGAGACCCTCTTCTGACCTCTGCAGCATTGCATGACATGGGTGCACAAACCTACATGCAGACAGTACATTCATACACATAAAAAATAAATAAATAAAATTTTTAAAAAAGGAAAAAAAGAAATGAACAAAACTTGAATAAAAATTGGCTTTGAAAAAAAGATTAATTTTAGACATATAAAAAAGAAAAATACATAAGCCTAAATAATTAAGAAGACACTAAATGATTAATGAAGAAAATTTTCCCTATTACATATTAAAATTGTGTGCAGAACAAAGCAGAGTGGAACAAGGCAACCATTGAAATAACTTTTGTGATAAATTCCTGTAACTTTCTATTGATTTCTCTCCTTCTGCACTTTCTGTAACAATCACGAATTTCTGTCACAGACATAAAACATCTTAAAAAGTAACATAGCCACTCACCTCCTGCCTGTGTTTATTTCCTGGGCATTATATAATTTAAAGTTTACAGTACATCCTTTTTCTTTCTCGGAGGGCTTGTTTCCATTTGTTTATAAGCACTTTCCTATATTAAAAACTATCTTCATTGACCTCACACCACCTCCACCCTCCTCTCCCCTTACCTGCACACTTAGAGAAGTTGATCATCAGCATCTTCCAACCCCTCATCTCCCTCTCCTCCCTGTCCTCACTCCTGTGGCGCCTCTCTGCCTGTTATTTGGCTACAACACACTAACTTACACTTGTACAGGTCACAGGACCCCCATCACCCAGGTCACAGGTCACCCCTGTCTTCTTTCTCCTGGCCTCTCGATGAATTTGCAACAGCTGAAGTATTCTGATACTTGGCTGAGTTTCAGGACTCCGGTATTAACCTCTGACAGGAGCTTAGGAAATACCAGGGGAGTTTTCCTTCAGATGGATGGGCTCACCCACTACAAGCAACAGGAAGCTGGGGTGACCTTTCATTTGTGTAACCCTTCTAATATTTACCTGAATCAGTGTCACTTTGCTGATGATTAATAATGATGGTTTGTGCATCACTGTGCACCTCACATAAACTGGAAGTGAGCAGCTTCTTTGGCACAGTTTGAACGCCCTTTCTCATCCCTGTTCAGGTTTCTTGAAACACTTTCCTTCTTAATTTCTATAATTCCATACAACCCTTATTTTATCAATCAACATGTTATGTATATCATTGCACAGTAATGCATATGTGCCTTCCCATGATTCTGTAAGTTCTAGAACAGACAACAAATTACTTACATGGATACACTTAAAGGTGAAGATACTATAACTGATTAGTATTTTAGTACATTACGCATTAGGCACAGATCTACCTGGCATTATGAATATGAGAAGATAGTCACAGGTGACCCTGATCAGCAAAGCAGCTACCAGACCAAATTAAAACAAATGAAAGGCTGAGAGTGATGGTTCATGACTTTAATCCCAACACACCAGAGGTGGAGGCAGGTGGATCTCTGAGAGATCGAGGCCAGTCTGGGCTAGCTGGGGCTACAGGGAGAGCCTGTCTCCAAAAAAATACCCTCACAAAAAAAAAGAAAAAAAATGAAATGTTTAGCAAATAAGTGCCCCATGGTACAAAATCAAGGTGCAAGTCATGAAATAAGATTTTGCATCATGCAAGTATGTCTCATTTTGCAATTAAAGTGTCTTTTCTAGGCTGGAGTGAATTAACTCACACTGAGGGACATCTAGGAACACAAACTTAACTAGATAGTCCTTAACATATGACAGAATTCCAGTGGTGGGGGGGTTCAGATGGGGCGGGGGCTGTAAGTATGATTAAAATGTTGTATAAATATTCAAGAAAAATATATGTTGTAAAAAGAAATGTCTTTTATGAGGGGCTAGGAAGGTGGCTCTGTCAGTAAAGTGCTTGCCCAGGAATATATAAAAGTCTTAGGAAGTCTCATTAATTTGCAAATGACTTCAGAATCCACAAAATCATATGCATGACAAAGCCAGTCTTGGCTATTTCTTCTCACGACGACAATGTGACAATTAAAATTACATTAATGACGAACAGATGAGTAATCACACAGATAGTGCCAAAATCCAGTGCGTCAAAGAGACACCCCCGCCTTTATGGTTCTATTGGTTCTCCTGAATTCCTGTTATGAAAACCTGGAGGGCATGTGATGACGAGAAAGATTCTGGCTGTGAAGCAGGGTTGTATGAAGGACATCTTTCCCTGCTGTGTGACAATCACCACAGAGACCCACTCATGAGTATGACAGCACTCAGCCTGCAGCTTGGCTGGAAGGCCACCCGATGCCATGAGCCAGAACTGTCCCCCACCCAGGTCTGGCTGTCAGCAGGGAATCCACACTATCAAGCACAATAGTTTGTTGCCAGGTGTATTGAATCAATAAACAAATACCATCGTAAATCATCACTGAGCAGAGCTTCAAGCTTGCACCCAGAGTTTGATAAGACAAATGAATGATAAACAAGATGACAACACCATTCTCTCTAGAACGTTCACCCCTTTGTGTTGGCTGAGTTTCAATTTATAGCCAGAGAAAAATGTTTGTCATCATTTTGAGACTACATTATCAGCGAACCCATTGATGGGTAAGCATTCCTGAGGACATGCTCACGTGACAGCCTGGGCCAGACAGGGCACCCCCAGAGAAAGAAGTGGGATGCAGTCATCCTTCCTGGGCTACCCTGCCTGGGCCTGGCCTCCTGGGTGTCTTCTTCCTTTATCCACACTACACAGTTAGTAACTCTGGCTACTTTACATTGCCATTGTAACAATCAAATAAGACAATTTTATAATAAATTCTTAAACACAGCTCCACATAGTGTTGCTGTGACGGCATTGATGGTCATCGGGCTGAATACTGGATTCTGTGATGTGTTTGTAGCAATGGTGTGGCTCTAAGCTGTGCAGGGGTCTCTGATAGGGTGACCTAGTTTCCTTCAGGTGCACACCCAGGAATGGCATAGCTGATCACATGGTAGTTCTATCTGTAATTGACTGAGGACCCGCCAAGCTGGTTCCACAGTGGGTAGACTAATTTAAAATTGCTTAGTCTGTGAGATATCTCATTTTCCCCCAGCTTCATCCAACACTTATTGTTGTTCTTCATTTACATAATGACAGCTATTCTGAGTGGGCTGAGACAGAACCTTGGCATCATTTTGAATTACATTTCCCTAGTGGCTAAACATTATATATCACAATTTCTTTATCCAATCTTCTGTTAATAGGCATTTAGGCTATGTTAGTATCTCAGATCTGAGAGCAGTGCTGCCACAGATTCGAAGGTGCAGGAATCTCCTCAGCACGCTGGTTCTAGTGAGCTTGGATGTCTCCCAGTGGTGGGATTATGGGATCAAACAGAAGTTCTAATGTGAGGTTTTCTCAGGCACCTCTGTGCTTTTTACCACAATGGATATATGGATTCACATTCCCAGCAACAGTGCCCAGAGCTCGCTTTTCTCACACTGCCTTTTGGATGACTGCAGTTCTTACGTGAGTTGATAACTCATTATGTTTTTAATTAATGAATTTGTGATGACCATTTTTCATACCTCTGTTGGCCATTTGTAGGTGTTCCTTTGAGAAATGTCCCTTTGGGTCTTTTTTCCATCATATTAAGTGAAACAAGTGAGATGCAGAAAGACAAATTCCAGGTCATCCCACTCATGTGGTAGAACCTGAAAAATGTCAAAGACAGAATTAGATAGAAGGATGGTAAGTACACAGGCTAGGGTGGGGAGATGGATGGGAAAAGGGAAGGTGTACCTAAGGAATATGTCTAGTGATTTATATAGCACAAAATTATGACACAAATAATGTTACAGGTTTTAACATAATATTTCAAAATTGTGAAAGGAAAAGGTTTCCAGTGTTTTCACCATGAAAATAGTAATTACATCAAGTAATGGATGTGTTAGGAAGCTTAATTTGGTAAGTTCAAATTATAAATATAAAAATATAAATATAAAAAGTCCAAACACCTATTAGTTCTCCTAAATATGCAATATCTGCAACTGTGATCTCTCTTATCTTTTAAAAACTGGGAAACCTGGAAGAACATTCTCAGAAAGCAGAAACTGGAACTGCAGATGAGAGTGTTCTTGACCCAAAGTAGGCACCCATGGGACCATACAGACCTCTAAGGACAGGGCAGCTTCTGCTGGGCCTGGGGTCTCTGCAAAGGGTGTGCTGAGGTACACACAAGTACTAGAAGGAGACCAGAAGCTGGGTTACAATGTGCCCTTTCTGTGGGAAGAATTGTTATCCTAACATTTCTGGGTTGGCAATTGCAGGGTGAAGCTACCAGAGAGGAGAGAGCCTCATCTTCTTGCCATCTTTGATCTTTCACTAGAAACTTCTTATTTCTGATTCAAGGATCAATTTGGCTTCCAAGGACCTAAGCAGAGGTGTAGGCATGGATTTGGGCATCTGGGACTTAATAGCCATCAGAACACCAGCACTCAGAGGATGCAGCAATTGCAGAACACAAATCAGGGCATTGGAGAAAGATAAATGTCAGCAGGAAGACTCCAGGCACCAACATCCAGAGAAGTAATCCACACAGGGTCTTCAGGAAATGCCCCGAAAAGAAAAAATGTCAAATGCACGGAGGCGTGATGTGTCTTGGGAACCCAATCAGCTGACATATCAGGTTAGAAAGGTAAATCATGAAGAAGAGTGATGAGTGCTATGCTGGCCCCCAAATCTCTCCAGCCCTCAGCTCCATGAGCCACAACAGCAGCACGACCTCAGGACCTCCACAGAGGGCTTAGTTCCCACTAGGTTCAAAATAAAGGGCAAACAACAGTCTCATCCATTTAAGTAAAAATCATGTGTAATTAATGTCTTTCTCTTCTGTTAACTCAAGCAGAACACTGCAATATGCCAGATCTCTTAATTTATTGTTTTTATACTTATAAAAGTTTTCAAAGATATCTACATCATTTTTTGAGGCCTGAAGTGAAAGGTGTTTTTTTTTTTTTCTTTTAACGTTGCTTTGTTTTCTTGTGCCTCAAAAGACCCATTTATCATGTTCTGTGAGGCAGACTTGACAGAGCGTGACTCACTTTGTGTGTGGGTTTTTAGATAACGAAACCTGTGCTGTTTAGATAAATACAAATTGTTTTGTAAAAATCCAACCTAATTCAGTAATTGAATTCTGACTGTTTCCTGTGGATTCCAGTGGCGAAGGAGGATGAAGAAGTATATCTGGAACATTCTGGTGACCTGGCCTTTATGGGTACACTATGCCAGTAGACATGGGCCTGGGTGGGTCCTGAGAGCCAGCCCCTGGGTGAAGACCACACTAGAGTCCATTCACACAACCTGTATGCTTCTTGGCCCTCCACGTTAACTAGCTAGGGGAGGAGGATATTATTAGACACCTGATCCATTTTTGTTCTGTTCAAATGTCTTTACAAGAACAGTGGCTCCTGCTCTGAGCTGGCCTCAAGGGCCCAGGTTTTGCTAAGACATTAGTTATGTGAATGAAGCACATTATCTAGAGAGATCTTGACCTTCATTCCAATCACAGCAGGAGTCAAAAAATTGCTGCCCACCATAGTCAGGAATTTTGATCTCTAAACACTGCAATTTTGTTTGAAAAAACTTACTGGGTTGTGAACTTTGTTCTAATCTCTTGTGTGCAGAGGCTGATAATGCCAAGACTGCTTGTTCAAGGCTACAGGGACTTAAAGTTATTTGCCTCCCAGTGTTTCAAAATATTGGAGTTTTCATTATGATTTGCTCCAAGTTCAAATGTCTCTTTATTTTAAAAATATAGGATTCTTTAGACTTTGCTGGGAGATTCAGTCATGTTGCTCAAAACTAGATTCCAAAACCAAGAAATACCAACTCTGCCTTCCCGAAACACGACAGGTGATGCTGAGCCAGGTAGGACCTTGAGCCGAGCTCTAGAGACCCAGGACATCCAACATGATGCCATAACCAAAGATGAGACCATCCAGATGATGACTGGAAATAATGCGCTCTGTGTTAAAAGTACAGAAGCTTCCACACTAACCCTGGAGCAACTCCTACAGGGAGATGTTTTCTATAGGATCTAACCTGTGCCCTTGAAAATTGTAGATTAGTTGATTTCTGAGATGACTTTGAATGAGATGTGTATCTTGAGATCCTACCTCATGATTGAAATCGTTAAGAAACTATCTTGATATATCCCTGGATTTCAAACTCCTAACAGGAAGGACTATTAGAGGGAGTGGGGTATGAAGTGAGCTGAGGAGGGATATTGAACCAGAAAACACCCTATCTTTAAGACTCTTAGCCTTTGCTCCATGGACTGCTACCTCAGAAAATCACTGAATGCATTGTATTTTCATCACTATGACCAAAATACCAGACATAAGCAATGTTAGGGAGGAAGAATTATTTGGGCTCATGATTTCTGGGGAATCACTGCCTTGTGCTGTAAAAAGCAGAGCAGGTCACAGCATGGAAGGCTGAGAAGTAGAGAAGAGAAGAACACTGGCACTCATCTGTTCTCTGGGCAGGGGAGCACACGCCTCCCCCGAGGTCACTCAGATGACCAGAGATCGGAGCAAAGTCTTCCTGGTCTCGCTGCACGTGGCAGCCAAAGTCACTTAGCTCAGCCTCTCATCTGCCAAAAACGCCCCAAGACAATCTCCCCTCATGAAGAAGGAAGCTCCAGTCACCATATTCTACTACCATTGACCGGAGAACATGGCTGTTGGATGGGGATCTGTTCAGGCAGTCACAGCGATGCCTGGCTTGTATTGCATATGGCCAATCTCTCTTCTGTGATAAGTAGACCCCCATATTTAAGGAGATTAATATGTACCATGCTTTTCATATTCCAGACAGTCTACATGCTGTTCTGGATCTAGGACAGCTTTCAAGGATCCTGGGCTCTGCCTATGACGCGTCCTCTTCTTTTGGCTGGTGGATGAAGGAAGAAGTGTGAAGCATGCTCCATATGGATCTTGCCTTGCACAGGAAGTGGTACATGTACTTTCTCTCACTTTCCATCACAAAGGCTGCTTCTTGATACAACGTGGGCTGTAGGATGCAGTCCCTGGCTGGGAAGCCATCTCCCAGTGGTGACAGTCACTGTCTGTCACAGACATTAGCATCCAGGTTGGAGACCTCATCAGAGATTTCATATCTAAGGCTCATTCATTACCATGGTTCATCACTGCCACCATGGAGGAAGCCAACACTATGGCTGTTCGAAGCAACTGGCCTCACACTACAAGTACCTTTAATTTTATTTGATTTTAGTTTATGTTTATTTATTTAAATATTTATTTACATATATTTTATATTTTATGAGTATGAGTATATTGACTGAGTGTAAGTGCAATGCTTATGGAAGTCAGAAGGTGTTGGATTTCCTTGGAACTGGAGTTACAGATGGTATGCAGGTGCTGGGAATCAAACCTGGGTCCTCTCAAGAGCAGCCAGTCCTCTTAACTGCTGAGCCATCTCTCTAGCACCAATTTTAAAATTATATTTTAAAAATTATCATAGAAAAATATTAGATATAATTATGGCATTTTCAAACTGAGTGTGTTTTAGTAGAGTCTCCCCTCGCCATGTGCCCCCTTCATCTCCTCTTCCACTCCCATGTCCCCCCTCTCCCTTCTGCTTTCACCTCACACAGAATCTACACTTTTTTTTGAGACAGGGTCTCCCTATAGCCCAACTGGCCTAGAACTCATTCTGTAGACCAGGCTGGCCTTGAACTCACAGAGATCTGCCTGCCTCTGCCTCCCAAGTGCTAGGATTAAAGGCATGCACCACCACGCCTGGCAGAATCTATACTTTTAATACCAGAGTCCCTTCTAGAGACTGAGTCTGTCTTGTTCCTGCACATGGCTCAGAGCTTGGGGTCTTCAGGGATCAGTGTCTAGGTATTTCCCTACTGAGGTCCTCATTATTACTCTCTGCTTTGCACTTTGTATCCCAATGTACTTGTCTGTCGAGAGATTGCTTGGCTGATAAGCCACTGCAATTTTTTGTCAAACTTGTTTTAGTTGATGAGATACGACCTTTTCTCAGCATCTCCACCACTCTCCCAGTCCCATGGCTGAGCAGATCCCTTAGTCAGGTGTCTTGTATATCAGAAGGGTGGCTAGCACAGGTCCCGAGCCTGCAAGCAAGCCTCTGCCTTTAAGTCTCAGCTGCATCATAGGCTGAATCTTGTCCACATATCTTGGTAACATTTAGAAGTCGACATTAGATGTCTCATCACCTTGATGACTGTCATGGACTACTAACAAATTCTGACTCTCTCTGCCATTCCCAAAGTGGATGACCCTTGTGAAAAGATTCTTTGTTTGAAGGTTACATTGTTGGGGAGCTTTGGAACTTCCAAGGGGCCCCTGTTGTCAAGGAGTGGTTGGGCCATGTCATCCGACTTTAACGACTGGATAGTGACATTCAGGGAGCATAGCAGGAACGCTGCGGACACAGGCCACTGTGTGGCCTCTGCCAGGACTCTAGACACCTTGAGGCATGGAGCCATCACCCAGTGGGCTCAGCCAAGTGAACGATAAGGCCATAAATGTGAACATTTTGACTACATTCTGACAGGACATCTGACAGAAGTCTCTCACAGCATCCTTGCCCATAGGGGCTGAGATGATAACTTCACATGTGTTCTCTTCCCATCATAAGTGGTACAACCTCTATCTGGTTCTGGCCTTGGGAATGGGGGTAGAGGTTAGCACTCATGGGCTGTGGCACACTGTTTTATTTATTTATTTATTTATTTATTTATTTATTTATTTATTTTTAAATTGCCCCCATCCTTCAGATGTACCAAATGAGCCTCTCTGCAGAAATGCTTGGGCCTCAGAGTGTGGAAGAGAAAGGGCCAAGAGCAAGGATCTTAGGACAGAAAGTGAAGCCACTCATCTGCTGTAACCAAGCTCCAAGTGTCCCAAGACAGCATTGCACTGTATTCTGTCCATAAAGAAAGTAGCACAAGGGGCTGGAGACATGGTTCAGTGGTTCAGAGCACTGGCTGCTCCCTCAGCACCCACATGGCAACTAACAAGCTCTTAACTCCAGTTCCAGGGGCTCCAGCTCCCTCTTCTGTCCTCCACAGGCATTGCACAACACAAGTGCACTCACATACATGCAGACAATGCACTCATACACATAAAATAACAATAATACATAGAAATACCTGAAATAGTAGCATAAGCCCAATTTTGACTGTGGAGGAGTGAAAAATGTTACACTTCTTACAAGGCAGAGCAGCAAAGTTTTAGAGGCTGGGAACAGAATTAGAATAAGTTCTGATGCTCCACAGTGCAGGAAATGACTGTTTCCCATAAACTATTATCTGTTTAGTGAGATCTAGAAGACGGCTCGAAGGAGCGTAAACCCCCCAAATGCAAAGAAATGATGCCAAGGACTGTGAACATGAACTATCACAATGGACTCCATTAACATGTGTTAAGACATACAACATGGACATAAACGCTAATCAAAAAATAACAATTTAAAGAATAAAAAACAGTTGAATCTATATTATATATATATATATATATATATATACCCAATGTGCAGGACTCCTAGGAAAGGACACTCATGGGCTCGTTTGTGCAGAAGTCACCACTGTGCCTCCAAATATAATCAAATTTGTATTTTTAATAAAAATTTCACTCTTTCTTAAAATGTTCTAAACATTTGCTAATAATTATTCTCATTTGGAAGGGCCATAAAGTTGGGGGTGGGGTGGGGATCACCCTCCTTTGGAGCCATGGCTGCTGGAAGGTGGCCTGTGCCCCAGTGGATGTGCCCACAATCATACCCATACGAGCAGCACTGATTGGACCCAGGAGCTTATTAATAACAATTTTCACAAAGAGGATATGAAACTTGGAGGGAGGTGAGATGAGGACACAAGCAGGGTTGACAGGAGATAGTGGTGGATGGACATTCTCAATAGACATTAAATAAGTGTATGGAATGTTCAGAGAATAAAAATATATTGTTTTAAAATTTTAGTGGGAATTTCTATCTATTTCATAGTAATTCGACAAAATGTTTATAAGCAATGCCTGAACCTGAGATTTTGTAGAGGGCAAACTATATCTTACCTGGTGAGTTTCTATGAGCCCAAGAGGTTCAGGAATTTCTCTGTGTCATGGTCAGAGATTTCAGATGAGGTCTGGTGCAGGAAGGTAGCTACACCAGAGTTCAGGAAGTTCTAACACATAGGAGCCAGGACAATTCCTGCTCTTTCTGCCCCAGCCTCAGTGCCAGCTGCTGCACAGCACCCCAGCTAAGCTGGATTACCTTCAGTCACTGCCACCAAAACCATTAAATATTTTATGGACATAACACCACGAAGCTGGGAATTTACTCTCTAAGAAAAAGCATGCTTATAAATATTTCCAAAAGTAAAATCAACAGCATAAATGTGAACTGATTTTGTTCCGGGAAAGACACAGGAGTGGGGGCAGCATGGTGTCAACTGGAGCGCTGCAGATGCTTGGTAATTTTAGATCTCATTTATTCACAGGGAAAACAAATGAGGCATCATTACCATCAGGAAGGGGTTGTCTGAGGCCAGCAGCTATTTGAACTTGGTAAATACATACACGCAGCACAGAGTAGACACAAATATGGAGAGTTAGCCAAAAATAAGAGTCAAGAACGCTTGTCTCACAACTCCACGTTCCAAGAAAAAGTGTGTGATCCTTCGATATGCTGCGAAACTACTGCTGTGGGTCAGGGGCACAGGTGCACGAGACCCACCTGCACGTGGACACCCAGCCCAGCATCAGGCCAGGAAACATGACTGACAGCATGACTGGAACTTGCTACTCCCCTCCAGAGCACCTCCCTTCCCATCTGCCCACCGTCTTCAAACCCCACGTGTTCATCACCACATCCCTAAGCAGGAGCAAAGATCACACCGAATAGTTGCTGAATGCATTAGTTCTCTCTGTCATTGCCTGATGTCTCTCCTGTCATTGTCTATCTTCGAAGAAAAGAGTTTAAGCTGAAAAATGCACAGCAGAATCAGCTTTGGCTCGCAGTCTTCTGGGGATTAAGGCTGTGGTGATCCTGTGTTTCCACCATCACATCAGTAAATACGAGCTCAGCATAAAATCAGGAGGAACAGCATGTGAGCTCGCCCATTACCTTTGCAGAATACCTGACAAAATCAACTTGAGAGAGAAGTTTATTATGACTCCAAGTCTGAGGGGACAGCCCATCATGACAGGGAAGGCATGACGTCACACTTGCCCACAGTCAGGAAACAGAGAGATGGTGCTCAATTTTGCCTTTTATTCAGAGTATGGAATAGCACCATCCACGTTTAGAGCAAGTCTTCTGCCTCACTTGTCTAGAGATTCCATCGCAGACGTTCCCAGAGGTTTGTTTCCACAACACTTCTTTTTTTTTTTTTTTAATTTATTTTCGGTATGTGTATCAATGTACTGTCTGCATGCAGGTTTGTGCACCCGTGTCGTGCAATGCCGCGGAGGTCAGAAGAGGGTCTCGGATTCCCCTGGAACTGGAGTTCTCCTGGAATTGGAGTTTCAGACGGCTCTCGGCCGCCATGTGTTGCTGGGGATCGAACGGGTCTTCTGTAAGAGCGGTCGGCGCTCTTAACCGCTAGGCCATCTCTCCAGCCTCACACAACAGTTCTAATCCCATCAAGTTGATAACCAGAATTAAACACCACAAACATGAAAATGATCATTCCAAACATTTTTTTTTTCTAAAGAATGGAAAAACTGAGAATGAGTGTCCACATTCCGTGTGTCATGTCCTGGGGTGTGTCCCCATTCCCTGTGGCCTGGGGTCACCCCACTAGCTATGAGACTGACAGTGCTGTGAAGTCACATCCCCGCCCTTGTCTCTACCTGGCTGGTGTTTCAGGCAGGCCCATGGATACACACCGAGCTGTGAGCTGGCAGCCCTGTCGCACAGTGCTTGCCTTGACAGGCACCAGCTACGGTAGGAAAGAGACGCAAATGTTCTTCACATCTCACCTACCCCAGTGCCGCATCTCCTGGCTGCTCAACACTGCCGGTCCTGTTTCCAAGCTCCGTTCTGCTGAAGACCCTTGCAGGTCACCATCCTCCTTCATCCTGCTCTCTGCCTCCACCTGCTGGTTACTCGCGGCTACAACTAAAGCAGTAAGACCAAGCAGCCTAAAAATTTAACAGGGTTTTTAGATGATGACTTCTAGGTGTGATTGGTTCTGTCTCTCCTCCTTATCCCCAGGCCTAGTGAGTCCTTCTTCAAGTGAGGCATCTTTCCAGCCTGATATGAGGCGATGGAAATGCTGAACTCAGCCAAGATATTCCCTCTGCTCCCTTAGACCCAGAAGCTTGCATTGAGACAGGCAGTCCTTTCTTAGATTTAGTCACAGAAGGAACTATAACTAGGAAGACTTTGTTTCAAACAAAGAAAGAGAGAGCAGAAGGAAGGGAGGGAGGAAAAGGAAAGAGGGAAAAGGAAAGAGAAAGGAAAATAAATGAAAGAATAAAGCAAATGAAAGAAAAGGAAGGAAGGAAAGAAAGAAAAAGAAAGAAGAGAGAAAGAAAGAAAGAAAGAAAGAAAGAAAGAAAGAAAGAAAGAAAGAAAGAAAGAAAGAAAGAAAGAAAGAAAGAAAGAAAAAAGGAAGAAAGAAAGAAAGAAAGAAAGAAAGAAGAGAGAAAGAAAGAAAGAAAGAAAGAAAGAAAGAAAGAAAGAAAGAAAGAAAGAAGAAAGAGGAGGGATGGAGGAAAGGGGCAGGAAAACAAATGAAAATTGGATGAAGGGAATGAGAAAGAAAAAGAACAGGGTAAGAAAGAAGGGAGGGGAAGGGAGACATAAAAGAAAGGGATGGAGAAATGAAAGGAAATAAAATAAGACAGGAGGAGGAATTTTAAAAAAGAAAACGTTGGACTGGAGAGATGGCTCAGCAGATGGAGATCCAGGGAATTCAATGCCCTTTTGTGACTTCCTTGAGCATTGCACGACACAGGTGCATTTACATACACACAGGCAGTACACTCCTATACGTAAAATTAAAAAATAAATAAAAAAGAAAACCTTATTTGTGTCCAGTGATGCAAATTCAGCACTTGAATCTCAGAAGTCCTTCAAACATTTCGTGTGTTTCCTTTATCTCTATCCATCGTTGGCGCAGATGCCGATGAGCACAGTTGGGACAAATAGGTTAATGAAACCATGCCAGATGGCCAGCTGTTAATTCTGCTGCTACCCTGCAGCCTTACAGATCCCCCCTTTTAAAGTCTTACACTAATCAAAATATAAGTTCCCCTGAAACCAAGTGGTGTCTCTGTAAATGTGCCAGACCCATGAATTTCTACTAAGACTGTATTGCTCCCTACAGGCCCCCTGGCTTCCTATTAGAGACCATGAAAAGTCTGCTGTCTTCAAAATATCTTCTAAAACCAGGGACTTGGGGTGACACTAGGGTACTGTATTTTTTCCCTCACTTTGGTTCATCTCGCTTGCAAAGTGTAGCTGTTTAGAATATAACCTCAGTCTGCATTTGAGCTCTGCAAAGGAAAACATGGCCTTCTGGCCCAGGTACTGCAATGAGTTCATAAGAGTCTCCCAGCATTCATCTACGCCATCACCACCCACCACGAAGGAATGATGGAGAAAAGGTAATTGAGAAGATTAGGGGCTACAAGGGATAAAACTTTGGCGGACCAGAAAAGGAACAGAAACTCTGAAGGGAAGTGCTGGCTGGTGCTATGCTGGCTGCCTGCCGGCTCTGCAGACAAATGGGTATCTATGAGGTGGGACTGTGGGGGAACCAAATCTAAACTGCTCAGCCTAGACTCCCAGATGCACTGTGACTGACCCAGTAGCTAGGAAGGCAAGAGGAAACAACTTAACCACCAGTGAATACTGAGCCCAGGTGACCAAGCCTACCAGGAAAACCCAAAGTGAGGCTCAGGACAGCATCTGGTTCTGAACTGCCTGCTGTGGGCAGAAGAGGACAGGGCAGGATCAGAGGGGGGGTGGGAGGAGCTCGGAAGGGATGTCCACACAAGCCTGAGAGTCAAAGTGAGGCAGATCTGGAAATGAGGCGACCCTGCACAAAGAAAAATTACTTAAAAATGAAAAAAATCACTTTAAAATTAAGGACTTACTTAGATATTTAAGAAAGGGGGGGCTGGAGACATGGATCAGAAATTAGGACCACTGGCTGCTCTTCCAGAGCTGAGTGTCCAGCACCCAAGCCAGGCAGCTCATGAGCACCTCTAACTTCAGCTCCGAGGATCTAACACCCCCTTCTGGACTCCACAGGTACCTGCACTCAAATGTGCACACACACACACACACACATATACACAATTAAAAATAAAATCTTTTTAAAAATATATTAAAGAAAAATAGTATTCATATTTATAATGACACATTTGGAAACAAAAACAAAGAATGTGTAAGTTACTGCATTTCACCCCCAGTACTGAATAAACAATAGATATTTTAATTAAATAATTAACAAAACCGTGTGTGCGCTCTCACAGGGAGGCCAGAGCAGGACATAAGGTGTCTTCCTTGTTGACGCTTTCTCTCATTGAAGCAGAAGCTTATTGTTTAAGCCTAACTTGGCCTGTAAGCTCCTAGGATCTGCCTGTCTCTGCCTCCCAGTGACAGGGTTATAGGCACACATGTATACTCAGTTTTTTATGTGGATTCTGGGGATTCGAACTCAGGTCCTCATCCATTCAAAGCAAGCACTCTGGCTCATCTATCTTTGAAATGCAAAGATCTCTGGAGAATTCCACATACACTGCACAGATACAGAGTGAAAACATTTCCTAGAAATTAGATACAAATATATTGACTCTCTTCACTCCTATACAATATAGTCCTTAATACCTTTGCCAAAGCAATAAGGGTGATGGGGGGAGATACAAACAAGAAGAGAAAATTCAATGCACATCACTAAAAATGTCAACCAGAAAATCCTGCACACCATGATTTTAATTATGTGACATTATGGAAAAATTAAAACACCCATGATTGCCACCAGTGACAGGGGATGAAAGATAGAGCCAAGGGGAGGTTCTGGCAATGGACCAATTCTGCATAATCTTGTAATGTTGGTACATCCCTTCATGCATTTATCTGAAATGGAGCCCAGTGTGCACTGTGGATAGAGCCTGATGTGATATATCTGTATCAACACTTCATCCATCATAAAGAATGGACTATTTGGCAATCTTGATAGTGAGGCAGGCTGTACACAGGTGTTCACAGAAGGTCGTGAGTGCACAGGATACATTTTCCCCAGTTGTCCTGAGATCATAAACCTGTTTTTAAAAGGAAACTATGTTTCTCTCTCTCCCTCTCCTTCTCCCTCTCCCTCTTCCTCTCCCGCTCTCCAGCTGCACTGAAGACCCAAGCATTGAACCATGGAAATTGAATTATACCACAAAGGCTAGCAAAGTAATCACCAGTGAAAAATAAGGAAAAAGGCTGTAACATTTCATGGTGAACTTTTTATAAGGCTAAACTCTAAGTCGATCCATAGAAACCAGCACATCTATATTCAATAGATGGCACTTGCCACTGAAAGTCTATTAATGCTAATGAGAGAGTTAAAGCATTTCTTTATAATAAGTTTGAAAAGGAACCTCTTAATATAATGTTCACAAAACAGTGTTTTACAAAAGTAGGATATTCAAGGATTTTTTTAATCTCCAATATAAATGAAAGTGGGAAGTCATTCTACATCCCACACTGGTACTGATTATTTTTTTAGTCAAGTAAGAAAATTAAGCAGAAGAACAGGCATTTTCAGAGTAATATCCATTACTAACTGGAAACTTGCAACTTGTGTAAACATATAGTCTTATTCACTCTTTTCTTGTTCTTATTTCTACTTAGGCCATCATAAAGAAATTATATAGTATTAAGTCACATCTCAAATCTCCCATAAGACATCAAATATTGGATGATGATAAGTGTGTGAATATCAGGGCAAGATGAAGGTCATGAGAGACAGGGTGATACTGTCACCACCAACCCATCGCGGCAGAATGGAGAACCCAGAGAGGAATGCTCCTGTCAGCCAAGTTCAAAACCAGCTCATGTTTTGTTCTTTCAGGGAAACTCCAGTCTCGATCAATACTCATTGCATGAAATTAATGGACTGAATTATTATGATAAAAATAAAAATACAGCCAGTGAGTCAGCAAAAACTAGACGTAGCTGTGTCCTCTGTTACGTGCAACACCCCAGTCAGCGGCTCCCTAACCCCAGGCCCACACCCTCTGGGCAAACTAGTTTGTCATTCAGTTTATAGACAACACCAACCCCGGCTAACCACGGGTGGGCGCAGAGTCCCAGCTGCACAGGGTGCATCAGCTTCAGTTGGCGCTGCCCAAGCCGAGCAGCATGTCGCAGTTCTCCCACAATGCCCTTCTCTCTCTTTGATCTGGAAGCCAAGCTTGTGGAGCAGCTGGATGATTGGCAAGGCTTCAGGGTGACTTCGGTGTGGCAGGACACACAGCGTTATCTGAGGACACGGCTCTATGAGGAACCATGTCTGCACTGCCAAACAGAACAACACCAGGAGATCAACTTGAAGACCCTTTCTCCCTGATGCAGAACGTTCACAATGCTAAGGACTCGGTGCATGAATTTGTCATTGCTGACGGTCTGACATTTCATCAAAATGGGAGTCAAGCCCATCATAACTACGTCCTGAGGGGAAGCGAGGTCTGTCCTCCCTGTCTGTTGGTGCCCTTTTTCTCTTCCTTACCCCGGAGTCAGTGGAGCTCCCATAGAGAACGCACATCTCTATCCTCACCTAGTGGTAGCAAGGTGCCCTTGTCTTCTTGTCAGAGGGTGCCAGGGGACTTCTGCCACTGTGCAGTTGGAACAGGAAAAGAAAGTTTCCAGAGGCAGAGAAGAACATTGCCAAATTATGGACAGCTGGGTCACCTAAAAGACACAGCTCTCCTAGTATGTGTGCACCAGATGACAAAGCTTCAGACATGGAGAAGAAACTGGTGGAGCTGAAGAGAAAAACCGGAAGACCCAAACCTATGCCTGGAGACTGCCGCCGCCCACTCTGCACAGCTGTTAGAGCAGCTGTGAAGAATACAGCCAGGAAGTGGAAGTCACCGATACTGTTACCCAGAATGTAATGGAGATTTATAAACATGCCGCCCCCAAACAGCAGAATGCCCATCCTTCACTTTTTAATCATTTTTAAACTTTTGTGTGCAAAATAATGGGTTTCATTAAGACATTTTCATAAGTGTATACTGTGATGTTTGATCGTGGTCACACTGCCATAACCCTCTCCTGTCTCCCCCCCACCTTAACTTCACACACTTTCTCCCAAAGAGTCTCCCCCTGTAAATATATATAAATGGATAATAGATGATAGATATAGATGCATACATACATACATACATACATACATACATAGATGATGGACAGATAGTAGGTAGATGAGAGATAAATACATACATGATAGACACAAAGATAGAGGATGATAGATTAGATTATAGATTGAAGATAGATGATAAACTTAGATGATAGATAGAAATAGATAGATGGTAGATGATAGAAATAGACAGATGATAGAAGATAGATGATAGATAGGTTGGTAGGTAGATAGATAGATAGATAGATAGATAGATAGATAGATAGATAGATAGATAGATAGATAGATTGATAGATAGATGATAGATAGGAGAGAGGGAGAGGTTCTACACATGAAGACAATGTGGAGTTTGACTTTCTGACCTATTTCTCTTAACATCTTCACTTCCATCTATTTTCCCACAGACAGCCTCATTTCACTCTTCTTCGTAGCTGTATATTTATACATGTTTTCCGTCCATTATCTGTTGATGGGCATGGATTCTGGCTCCATATCTTAGCTGCTGCAAGCAGTACCGCAGTAAACATGATGTCCAGATGTTGCTGTGCCGTGCTGCATAAAATAAAAATGGATGAATAAAAATTAAAATAAATAAATATCTATGAAATTTGCAGGTAAATGGCTGGAACTGGAGGCAATCATCCTGAGTGAGGGAACCCAGATCCCAAATGATGAACATCATATGTTGTCTCTCACAGCTGAGTGCTAGCTTTGATATCTTTGATATGGATGTTTTGATTTGAAAATTCAGAGAGTTAAAGAACCTAATAAATGCCCATGGTAAGGGGAGGTTTTCTAAGGGGAATAATAGAGGAGGAAGGGTTAAAGGGGGTGGGGAATGGGAGGGGAGGGCAGGGCAGAGGAGAGGGTATGCAGAGAGATAATCAACACTAAAGGCCTTTAGAAAACCCATATAGGAATCTGCCACTACAGAAGCTTCTTAAAGTATACACACATAGCTCATAGAAAGATATTAAAAGGGGTCCATAACAGAGGGATACTGCTCCTTCTGGATACCATAGGCTAACAAGTTTTTAAAAGCCTGGTCTACAGAGCGAGTTCCAGAACAGCTGGGGCTATAGGGAGGCCCTGTCTCAAACACACACACACACACACACACACACACACACACAAAATCCTCAATGCTAGGATGAGCTCCCCCTCTCAAAGCTGTTGACCATGTGCCCCATAGACCCTCAGATAAAACTGGCCGTGGCCCTTGCTCTTGGTTACTCACAAGAGTTTGATGGTAAGGCCACATTGCTGAGGACACTACATACATGAGAGCTTGATGGTAAGGCCGCATTGCTGAGCACACTGCATACACAAGAGCTTGGTGGTAAGGCTGCATTGCTGAGGACACTGCATACACAAGCTGAAGAACAAACAAGGAGAAGTCAAGCTTGTGCTGACCTCAGAGCCTGTTTCCTACTGAGTCCTGTGTTCTACAATAATAGCTGGCCTGGCAAGATATGCCCCCTGGTGCAATAGTAACACAAATATTATGGGAGCCTAGACTTTTTAAATAATGTTGATAAGGTTAAGACTACAGAATTTTTGATGTCGGGCTGATGCGTTTTTCCTTATGAGATGACCTTGAGCTTATGAGGGTCAGGGGTGGAATGTTACACAGTCAAAATGATGCATCTGATGTCAACTTGACATGGGATGGACTTGTGATTGTAAACCATTTAGTGGTTGGAATCACCTAGGAGACACACTTCTAGGCCTGTTTCTAAGGATCTTTCCAGAAAAGTTTAACTGAGAAGGGAAGACTCACAGAAAATGTGGGTCTAACCATCTCATGGACTGGGGCCCGGGACTGAGTAAAAAGAGAAAAAAAGAGAAGGTGGGCGGAGCCTCAGCATCCACATCTCTGCTCCCACTGTAGCGGGCTGTAGACAGACGCCTCACACTTCTGCCTCCGCTTCTTCTCATCCACAGTGGGCTGCATTTCCAATCCATGAGCCCAAACATACCCTTCCTCATTTAAGCAGCTTCTTGTCAGGGATTCGATCACAATGAGAAAATCTTTATGTGACAGCGTAGTTCTTTGTCTTCACTGTGGTGATGGTTGCATGAATTCTGTACTTGGGTTAAAAGTTCTATAAACTATCCTGCACAGTCTTTGCGGTTCAATGACAATATAAAACGCAGCTCTTTAGGGGAAGTGGGGAAAGGATTGCAAATTCTTACTAGTCTAACATTGCAGTTTCTTATATGTTTATATTTTAAAATAAAAAGTTGCTGGGCGTGGTGGTGCACTCCTTTAATCCTAGCACTCAGGAGGCAGAGCAGGCAGATCTTTATGAGTTCAAGGCCAGCCTGGTCTACAGAGTGAGTTCCAGGACAGCTGAGGCTAAAGGGAGATCCTGTGTCGAAAAGACAAAAATAAATAAATAAATAAATAAATAAATAAATAAATAAATAAATAAATAAATAATAAAAAATAAAAAGTTAAAGCTGCACACATTGGCTCAGACCCAGAATCCCAACACCTGAGAAGTTGAGGCAGAACTGCCATGCACACAGGGCCAGCAGGGCTGTATGTTAAATTCCAAGCCAGCTTGGGCTACAGAGTAAAACCCCATATAAAAACAATTTTTTAAATGATACATAGTATACTTTTAAGTTTTGTTAAAAGGGCTAGAGTCAGTGGTTAAGAGCACTGACTGCTCCTGCAAAGGACAAGGATTCGGTTCCCAGAACTCACCCGGTGGCTAACAAGAATCCATAACCCATTTCAGGGGACCTAATGCCCCCTTCTAATCTCTGTGGGCATTGCATGGCATGGATGCACTTATGTACATGCAGGCAATACACTCGTATGCGTAAAATAAAAATAATAAATAAAATACTAAAACCAACGATTTTTAAATCAGAAAAATGAAAATAACTCAAATTTCTGTCAAGTGATAAATAGACAAACTATGGTACACTCATACTCTGCAACATTACCCAGAAATAAAGTAATGAATACAAACGAGTATTTGGCACCAGGACCAGGAACACCGTGCATTGCAGTCATTGTGTACTGGTCTCTGTCCCTGCCAAAGTGTGACAAATGATAGTAATGATAATGGAGAGGAGGAGCTGGTGTCCATGCCTGGAGAACATGGAGCACTGTTCCAAATGCTTGCATATATTTTCTCAATCCTCCTGACATCTTGGTGAAGGAGATGAGAAAATTGAAGTTCAGAAATGTGACTGACTTGATCAAGATCACGTGGCCAGTAGGCATCACAGCCAGGAGAACTCCTGCGTCCACCTGAGCTCCCTACAGTCAGCCAGGACTCTGACACTGTGCTTCATCTTGAGATGTGGTTGCATCAGAATTTCTTTAGGATAAAACCTACTCTGGAATTCTAAATCTTTTCTCAGTGGACAGATAAAAATCCTCCAGAAGATGTTGGCTAATAGGGTCTGATCTACTTCTTATTTTGCATGAATTAAAGTTTATATCTCATATATGGTTAAATGAAAAACAAAGGAGAAAGAAAGAGAGGGAGAGAGGGGAGAGGGAGAAGGAGAGGGAGAGAGGGGAGAGGGAGAAGGAGAGGGAGAGGGAGAGAGGAAAGAAGAAAGGAAGGAAGACAGGGAGAGATGAGGAAGGGAGGCAGGGAAGAGACAGGAAGGAAAGGAAGGAAGGAAGGAAGGAAGGAAGGGAGGGAGGGAAGGAAGGAAGGGAGGAAGGGAGGGAAGGAAGGAAGGAAGGAAGGAAGGAAGGAAGGAAGGAAGGAAGGAAGGAAGGAAGGAAGGAAGGAAGGAAGGAAGGAGGAGAGGAGAGGGAGAGAGGGAAGAAAGGAAGGAAAGAAGGAAGGAAGGAAGGAAGGAAGGAAGGAAGGAAAATCATTTCAGAAATGCTAGCTTTCTAAAGCTGTGACACATATTTCCATACAAATATGCCATAGTGTTGAAAAATCACCCAACAATTAATCAATTTTCCCAGGACAGAGACAGGACATGACCTTTACATTTAATTCATTCTCACTTTCAAGCAGAATTTCCACGAAAAGGGGAGAAGTGGTGACTGTCTCATACTAATTGTACATGGTTCCTTCTAGCTGCAGTAAGGCGCGAAGTGAGAGCATGTCCCCATGTGCTACAGCCTAGAGGCTCAGTACCAGCAACAGGCCTTCTGAAGCAGCTGCTCCAGTGGCCTTCCAGAAAGGCTTGGTACCACTTCAATAACTGCCTGTTGGTACCCAGGTGCAGAAGGCAGCTGGAAGAGAACTCACTGAAGTCAGTGAAAATTGCAATACAATTTGAAATTCTTTTCAAGTTGTTGGGTCTTTTGTTCTCACAGAAGCATGCTGTTTTTACATTAAATGATAATGGTAGAGGAACAGCGGGTAATAGAAATTCTCTAAAAAACTTCACAGGATAGAAAGTAAAAGCATAGGCTACCTTCAGCATCTACAAGACTATGTCTGAGAGTCACAGAGTGACTCTGAATTCAGACTCTTGTTTTGCAAATGAAAAGCCCACAGAGGGGCCTCACTTACTGGCAAAAGTCACACAGAAAGTTTAGTTGTCAGATAAGTTGTTGAATAAACCATACCCAAAACAATAATTTTAAAGTTAAAAATGTAAACATGTAGAAGGTGAACTGAGAGGAATATGGTACCTAAATGCAACTCATGCAACTACAGCAAAGAAATAAACTATGGAATCTTGAGCAAGTTTAAAATATGAAGACTGAATTCTGCTAGTTGACTGACCCACCATCCTGTGTGGAAGAAAAAGAGGTGTGCAGGTTATCACTAGAAAGTCTCAGCTCCCAGTCTCTGAGTCTTAATTTCCCTCACCTCACCCTCAGTGCTTGCCTGCAACTCTTACAAGTTTTGCAGTTATTACAAACACCCAATGCCAATATCTATTGGGGATTTTTTTAAAGAGAAATATATAAATGTTAACTCTTATTCTTATTGGGATATTTATCATCAAATCTTCAGAAAGGATGCCTCAGAAAGATATTGTAAATATTTTATATTTTAGAGTTAAACTTGTGTGGCAATGAAGCAGACAAAACAGTTACACACCTAAGAGAAGTTAGTTTCTTCCCTCCTCCTCCTCCTCATCATCATCATCATCATCATCATTTTGCTTCTCCTCTTCTTCCTCCTCCTCCTTCTTTTTCCTCTTTTTCTTCGAGGGTAGCCATCAAGAATATTGAATTGGGTTGAACTTGATCCTTGAACATTAGAATAAATGAGAGACTATTGACTGAATTTTAGAGTATCACTTTGCCCAGTCCCCTTTAATCCAATCCTCTACACTACCAAATAGCCATCTTTCTTTCTTTGGGAACCATTGGTTTTTACCAAATATCCTTCCAACCACTTCTTATAAATATACTTGCATATATTCGTTGTATGGTGTTGTAGGTGGCTGTGTGTTCTACTTTATTCGCATGGGATTAAGCAGTGAATCTCTGCATTTCAGCCCCTTGTCTACCTGTTCCCTTAATATTGGGTCCTCAGGCTTCCCCACTTCTCTGCTACAGAGAAAAAGTCTCCTTGCACATTTTAGCAAATTTTTAGAGGTTATAAAAGGAGAGATAACTATTTAGCTCTATGAAACCTATATATCCAGTTCCAATGAGCACATTTCTATTCATAGGTTTTTCTTATAACATGATCCATTTTTCCAAAGGTCTAGACTAAATCCTTACAAAGGAACCATCTATGACATTTTTGCTCAGTTCAATTTTTCAAATCTGTTTTTGTTGTCATGTTTTCATTTTTGTTGTTATTTAATTTGGCAATGAAACATTCCAGATGTGTCTTACTTCATCATATTGATCATCGACCATGTTAAAATATTTGTAGTTCGAACTACAAATATTTAATCTATTACTCTTTTTGTTTTTTGTTTTTTGTTTTTTTGTTTTTGTTTTTGTTTTTGGTCTTTTCAAGACAGGGTCTCCCTGTAGTCCCAGCTGTCCTGGAACTCACTCTGTAGACCAGGCTGGCCTTGAACCCACAAAGATCCACCTGCCTCTGCCTCCCAAGTGTTAGGATTAAAGGCATGCGCCACCACACCCGGCTAATCTATTACTCTTAATGACTGTCAGTTTTTATGCATTTTAAGGCCATTATTACCAAACTTCAGTAGGTTCATGATTTTACTTTCTGGATCCTTTACATCAGCAGAACAAAATATAAATTATAGTTTCTTTTTTATCATTTTTATTACATTTATTCATTGTGCGTGTGTGCACATATGAATGTGGAGGTCAGTGGACAACTTGTCTGAATCCATTTTCTTCCTCCTGGGGATTGAACAGCAAATGCCTTTACCCAGTGAGCCACCTCCCTGGCCCCATAGTCTCTTAACTTTATCCATAACCTTTATCATTTCTTCATGACAGATTACTCCTGAAGTGTTTTCCTTTGTCTGATATGGAAGTTACTCCCTGGGCTTCTTCTGGTTGGCACATATATTCTCTGCATTCCTTTATTTAACATTTTGACGTTTTCTTCTTGTTGTCTCTTGTGTCTGCAACTGATTGCTTATATCTTTTGCAAAATTTGTTCCACACCACGTCTTTCAAGTGTGCATATACATATATACACTTTCTGTAATTATGACTGCCAATGTGTGAGTCCATGCATGTGTTTGTTCCTGTGTGGAGGTGCAGTTTGAGCATGCAAGGGCACATGTGTGGAGGTCAAAGAACAAACATCAGGTGCTGGGCTGAGACAGAGTCTCTGCATTGCTTTGGGTAAGCCCAACTAGCCAGCTCATAAGCTCCTGGAGACTCTGTGCCTCACACCCCAGCATATGGCATGCTGAGACTCCTGATATGTGTTACTACATCTGATTTTGAGGTGGGTTCTGGGGATCCAAACTCGGGTTATCAGGCTTGCTTAACAAGTACAGTTTTCCCATCGAACTAGCTTCTCAATGGCTTATTTTAATCATTTTATTTTGTTTTCAACTTTCCCTTCTTATCTTGTCTATTATAAAGCCCTCTTCTGTTTCTAAAAATACATGTCTTACTTTTTATTATTCTGGTATTTATCCTTAAATAGTTGAAGTCAAGCTTTTTCTTATTGCCTCCATGTGAAGATCTAAACCCAAAGTCTGTTTTCTCCTTTATAACAAAGGACCCTAAGGACCAGGCACGTCCCCCAGGAGTCCTCTCCCACTGCCCAAGGCTAGCCCTGGCCCCTTCACTGCAGGTGCGGAGGGCCCTAACTCACATCAACTTGGACCCAGTGCTGATTTAGGTGGTAATGACCTTTACTAAATGCCCTCTTATGTGTAGTCCCCATGTTGGTTTTACTAAATGCCCTCTTATGTGTAGTCCCCATGTTGGTTTTACTAAATGCCCTCTTATGTGTAGTCCCCATGTTGGTTGTCGCCGTCTATATTTATTCCTATTCTTGAAAGAGTTGAACTTCTTTTCCTAAGACTCATGTGAGATAAAATGCATGAGTTTCAATATATCTAAAAATATTTTAAGCAGTATTATCATCATAATTTAAATGACAACTTAGTTCTTTTAATTCAACATGTGAAGATTTTATTCCATTTTCTTTTTGTAGCTAACTATATTATTGACATATTGAGATCAACTTTGTTTTTTAACTTATTTATAGATTATGTAATTTTCCCAGTTTGAACAAATTTGTCTTGATGTTCTCCATTTCCACATTAATATGGTTAAGTGTGTGTGGGTGGCTTTTATTATCCTATCTATTCATTGGCTGTCCGTGAGGATCTCTATTTCTCTCTCTCTCTCTCTCTCTCTCTCTCTCTCTCTCTCTCTCTCTCACACACTGTGTTATGATCACTTCCAGTCATTTCTTCATCTCCTTTTCTTTCATTCCCTGATTCCCCAGTAGAATCTTCTATTCAACTGTTCTCATCTCTTTCAATTTCCTTGCCTGGTCTTCAAGTCATCCAACCCAGCACTGGCTCTTCAGTTGGCCAACTGTGACCACATAGTTCATTGAGTGTTTTACTTTTTTATTTTATTACTTGTTCATTTTCATGGCCAGAAATAATATTGCTGATGAATTAGTAACCATCAAGTTATACTATCAGACAACTCAGTTGGTTTATTTAAGCATTGCTGCAGCCATTTACTAAGTTGCCAGTAACCTTTGTTACCCAGGGTGTGGGAGCACCCAGGATGGCATCCCTCAGCATGGCTGCCTCTGAGTTTGCTTCCAGGGCATTGCATGGATGGGATGTTGTCACTCAAAAAGAGACAGCCTTATGAGTTTTGTCATTTTCATATTCCTATCAACAGATTTTCTGTCCTCAACTCTTTTTAAATGAGGGGGTAACATATAAGGAGTTGCAGCACACAAACATCCAACTCTTGCTGAGGAACACACCAAGCCTGGGGACTCTCTGCCTGATTTCTCCTTGGAAATTGTGTCCAGCACCTCTGTGGGTTTCTGGCCTTCTCTGAGACACAGTCTTGGGAGTGTATTAATCACTTCTTACTATATTGCTGCTGTGATTGCTTAGGACATGAACAATACAGGAGTAGCAATAATGGTATATTTCTTCTACTGCAGTTGCTTTTCAGTTTCTGTAGCTATGAAGAGCAGGTAAGCAGCATTCTGTAATGTCTCCAGTCTGAATGTCACACCGTCATGTTTCCCAATACTTAGATGTGATAATTACCTTTTCCCTCACATTTAATGGTCTCTAAAATGAACACATGATATCTCACTTTGTGTTTCCACTTTTTGGTTTATGCGTTGACTTTAAAATATCAATAACATTACAAGGATCACTTTTTTATTACTTTTTCTATGTTCTCTCAGCTAGTCTAGTTTTGGTTAAAACACAACTTAAAGAAATGAATGGGTAGGCAGGGTGTGGTGGTGCAGGACCTTAACCCTAGCACTCAGGAGGCAAAAGCAGGTGGATCTCTATGAGTTCAAGGCCAACCTGGTCTACAGAGTGAGCTCCAGGACAGCTGGAGCTACAGGGAGACCCTGTCTCAAAAAGAAAAAAAGAAATGAATAACAGATCTCTCAAATGGGTAAACAGATCTCTCAAAATTTATCCAACAGTTCAGGCACATTCAGGGTAGGATGGCCATAGAATCACATTTTGTCAGAATAAGCCACTAGTTAGTTTTAACTTTAAAAAATTAATTAGGGGAAAATGGTCTGGTTGAGGCACTTCTCCAATCTAGGAGCTTTGACTACCACTTGAGGCAGAGCAGGACGCTATGCTGACACTGATTTTGACTGTCTTCTTGACCTAACTAGGAGTTTGAAGATGGAGCCTTTAAAACACTAGGTGATTTTTGGTTTATTCTATTCTATTCTATTCTATTCTATGTGTATGAGTGTACTGTCTGCATATATATGAGTGCACCCGTGTCTTGCAATGCCACAGAAGTCAGAAGAGGATGTCAGATTGATTCCCCTGGAACTGGAGTTAAGGATGGTTGTTAGCAACCATATGGGTGCAGGGACTCAAACCCATGTCCTCTGCAAGAGCAGTCAATGCTCTAAAACTCTGACCCATCTCTCCAGTCCCAAAACACAAATTTTTAAATCCCCTGTCACTTGAACTTCTTAATACCAGCCTTTCCCTTGTGACTCTGACTGTTACCGCCCAGCTAGCTCTCCGTCGGGTCGTGGGTTTCTGGGAGAGTCCCTTTGGCAGGAGAACACGAGGAAGCTGATGGCTTGTAGAAATGAGAGACAAATTTCCCAAATCCACAGCAACTTTATTGAACAGGGGCAGTGCTTATATAGCAGTCTTAGGAGAAGGCAGAACAAAGGATTTGGTAGAGCTTTACAATTACATATGTTACTAATAGGTCAAAACTCATACATTAACCAGAACTCATTATCTATTTCATGATTGACGACGATCTGGGCAGGCAGAGCAGGCAACGAAAAACATATAGTCCAAAGTTTAGTTATGGATAACTTGAATTTCTTTGAAGTGGAACAAAAATGAGAGTAATCTAAGATAACCTTTCACACGGAAATAATATTTAGAACCAAAACGGTAGCATAATAGTTTTTACACAGATTAATTAGTTTCTTACTTGCTTAGCTCTTTTAATTACAAGTCACTAATTGAAAAAGTTACAGACACTAGTAGTAATTGCTATGTCACAGTAGAAGTTTTTGGCAGTAGATATTGGCCTTTATATCTCTATCCTAAATCTAAAGTAAATATATCTTAATATCCTAAGATAATAGTATTTCTTTTAAGTTTTCATTAAAGTAAAAACTCCTTATGTACTTAAATCCTAAACTACTTATTAGTTCTTTCTCAAACTCAACTGCTAATCTAAATTTTCAATCTTTACTGCTGAAAAACTTACCGAACGCCGTTCCACCTGCTTGCTCCATACCTAACAGCTCTTGTTTTCGTAGGGACAATTGGTCTGGTTGTTGTAACAGATAATTTATCTGTTTTTGTGCCTAACCTTGCTGCGGACGTTAAGGCTCATGGCATTCAGTGGTTCTGCATAGAACTAGGAAAACCTGTTTAACCCGTTCCTTTTACTTAAATAGGGGCAGGAATGGAAATGGGATTGTACGTCAGCTTTTTATTTTACTGTAAAGAGGAGCTTTTTATTATTTGTAAATCGGAAGATCTTATTTTGTTTTTTATTACAATTCACCTGGAACTTCGGTGTTATAACACCGTAATAATAAGGTGACTTCTGGGGCCCAATTTGTCACAGGTCGTTACCTTGTTAATGTGTCATTGTGAGCGACTCGGTTCTATTTTTTAAGTCTATTTTGCACTCAAGACTTACAGACATTTCTTGCTGCTAGGAAAAAGCCCTGTGCCCAGAGAGGCATTTTAATTGCCAATTACTGGCACATTCAAACAGTTTGCTTTGTATCTATTTAAGCTGGCCCTAAGAAAAGATCTTTATTGTGCTCAGTGTTATGCTAAGTCCAACACCAGAAAAACGTAATATCCTAGGAAAGCATCTCAATCTCGGGGTGATCTTAGCCGGGTATTCTGCCAGGGACCTCCAGGGGGTCCAGCCCCGCAGGACACATCTCCCCTGGCTGTTTTTTAATATGATTTCTCATATTACTTTACACAAGCGACACTGGAGTGGGTGTGGCAGACGCGCAGGTGGATGCCGCATCTGACCTCCACAGAGCCCAATTCTGTGTCCTGTTAAAATCTCCCTTAATGTTTCATAAGAGGAGGCAGAAAGATTGTAAGAGCCAGAGGTGATGGATAACCAAATGGAACCAGAGTTTTCCAGATAGTAGGTCAGTTACTCATATGAATTTACAGTACTGGTGATAGCATGCACAAATCCCATGCAAGCTCAAACTATACAAAACTCCCAGAATAGACATGAGGAAGTGGATAAGAACTCCAACCCCACCTAAGGGATTTTGGCAACAGAGGGCTGCTGGATAGCTTCTTGGCCTTTTGGCTAAGATCAAGTGCAGATGGCTGCTGGGAAAGGCAGGAACAATCTCTCCAACCATGCAGCTTGTTGTAGGTTAACCAGGCTGCAGTGATGGACTCACACTGAAGGACATTTGGGAACAAAAATTAGACTCTATAGACCTTATTATATCTAAATCTATATCTATATAGAGAGAGAGATATAGGTATAGATAGATAGATAGATCTATATCTATAGATAGATAGATAGAGATAGAGATAGATAGATAGATAGATAGATAAATAGATAGATAGATAGATAGATATCATTAAATTGGCCAGAGAGACATAGGGGAAGAGAAGCTATGGGATGGAATCTAAATATCATCAAATTATATTGTATGAAAATTGAAAAAATCAATAAAATAAAATAATAAGAACATTTAAATTAGAAGCGGGCAGCCTCTGCCAGACCAGCTCAGGCACAGGGAACCTGGACACTGCATCAAACAGGTGGATTGTGGGCGATTGGGAGGTTTGGCCTGCCATACATAGAGGCAGGTGGCCTCTGCCAGACCAGCTCAGGAGCAGGGTGCCAGGGCTCAGGCTAAGCAAGCAACTCCTCATCCCCCAACTGGAATTCCAGTGTATCCAGTAAGCCCTACAACCAACCTAGAGGAACTGGCTAGCAGTAGAGGGAGTACCAGGCTCAGAGGGTGTCATATGGGTTGTTACCTACCTGGTTCTTACAGAATAGAAAGGGAAGAATGATCTATACCTCCCAATATATAACCAAAATTGAAAGCCTGAAATCTAGACAAGTCAACACTCCATAAACAAGGAGAATACAATGAAGGCATCTGAAGGAATCAAGGAAACAATCCTTCAACACGGTGAAGAGGCATTTGAGATTCGCATCAGAATACAAGCAAAAGGAAACCCACATGCCAAGAGCACAATGAAAGAACAATATGGGAAAAGCACAGAATAATTCCACACTAAACTCTACAGAGCCTGTGGAGGATTCCCACAATGGAACTTCTCCAGAGGTAGCCCTGGACATAGATCATAAAACAATCAAAGATATATTCAAAGAAATCATAGAACTAAGGGAAGAGAATGAAAAACTCAGAAAAGACCTAGAGGGAAAGAATGGCAAACTTTGGAAAGAACTAAAAGGAGAATATGACAAACTGCAGAAAGAGCTAGAAGGAGAAAACTACAAACTCCAGAAGAAAGTGGAAACACTGAAAAGATCCCATGCTGAAATGAAAAAGGAAACCAACCAGCAAAGCAAGGAGCTACAAGAAGAGATTGAGAAGCTCCAAAAGGAAGTGAAAGTACTAAAGAAAACACAAGATCAAATTAAAAAGGAAACTGAACACTCATCCAATCAAGAGGAAATAATGGGAAAAAGCCTCAGAAGCAGAATGGAGGAACCAGAAAAAAGAATATCAGACCTGGAAGATAACACAGAATGACTAAAAAGTTCAAGTAAAGACTATGAAAATTTTTAAAGTACACAAGAGTGGAACAACCAGGAAAAGTGGGACACTATGAAAAGATCAAACCTCTACATCATAGGGATAGAGGAAGGAGAAGAATCCCAAGAAAATGGTATTGATCAGCAGAATAATAGATGAAAATGTTCCCAAACTAAAAAGAGGGAAACCCATACAAATACAAGAAATACATAGAACACCAAATAGACAAGACCAGAAAAGAAACTCCCCATACCATATCATAGTTAAAATGCTAGACACCCAAAACAACGACAAAATTCTGAAAGTCATAAGAGAAAAACAATTACATATAAGGGGAAACCTATCAGAATTACAGGTGACTTCTCAGTGCAAACTATTAAAGCAAGAAAACGTAGACCAAAACATTCCCAGTGCTAAACGACAAATGCCATCCCAGGTTATAATGTCAATTCTAGTTGAAGGGAAGAGAAAAAACTTCCATGACATAAACAAGATGAAAGAATACAAATCCAGAAAGCCAACCCTTTAGAGAATATTTGAAGCAATTCAAAGGACAGAGGAGAGGAGCAACTATCCCCAGGCACCTTGAAAGAGAAATTAATAAAAGCATAACTGCAGAAGTAGAAACTTAGACCAAAAATGCAAATGGATAATAAGGTGAAAGGAAGCAACACACATCTTTCAATTAAAACCTTAAATATTAATGGAATAAACTCCCCAATCAAAAGACATAGACTGGGAGATTGGATTAGGAAACAGAATCCATCTATATGCTGTCTACAAGAAACCCATCTCATCCTCAAGGATATACGCCAACTGAAAGTGAAAGGATGGAAAAAGAATTCCAAATAAATGGTACCAAAAAGAAAGCAGGAGTTGCTATTTTAATATCAGACAAAATAGACTTCAAAGTAGAAGCAATCAGAAGAGACAAAGAAGGCCATTATATCCTTATCAATGGGAAAATTAACCACGAAGACTTCACAATCATGAATATATATGCACCAAACTCTGGTGCACCAATCTTTATAAGCACAACTCTACAGGACATCAAGGCACAGATTAACCCTAGCACACTCACAGTAGGGGACTTCAATACCCCACTGAGCCCCTTGGACAGATCAACTAGGCAAAGAATAAACAGAGAGACATCTGAATTTAACAATACAATACAGCAAATGGACCTCACAGACATGTACCAAATATTCCACCCAAGCACCAGAGAATACACTTTCTACTCAGCACCCCATAGAACATTCTCCAGAATTGACCACATACTGGGACACAGAGAAAACATCAATAAATATGAAAAATTGAAATAATTTCATGCATTCTATCAGACCACAATGCAATAAAGCTCAATATCAACACCAAGATAAGCCCTACTACCTACACGAAAACACAGAGACTAAACAACACACTTCTGAGTAATGAGTGGGTCAAAGAAGAAATAAAGAAAGAAATAAAAGCATTTGTGGAACTAAACAGCAATGACAATACAACACAACAAAACATATGGGACACCTTAAAAGCAGTCCAAAGAGGGAAATTTATAGCCCTGGGTGCCTACATTAAAACAGCAGAAAGAGCACAAGTAAATGAGCTAACACTACAGCTAAAAACACTTGAAAGACAACAACAAATGAACTCTAAATGCAACAGATAGGAAGAAATAACAAAAATCAGAGCAGAAATCAATGAAATAGAAACAAAGAAAGCAATACAAAAAAATCAATAAATCCAAAACTTGGTTCTTTGAAAGAATAAACAAGATAGACAGAACTGTAGCCCAGTTAACCAAAAGAAAGAAAAAGCAACTCCAAATCTGTAGAATTCATGATGAAAAGGGAAACATCACAACAGATAATGAAAAGATCCAGGCAATCATATGGGAATACTTCAAAAACATATACTCTACTAAATTTGAAAATATAAGAGAAATGGATGAATACCTGAAATCCTGGAATCACCAAAGCTAAACCAAGAAGAGATTGACAGGTTAAACAGACCCATAATATATGATGAAATTGAAAATGTAATAAGAGACCTCCCAACTAAAAAAAAGCCCAGGCACAGATGGTTTCACAACAGAATTCTATAAAACATTTAAAGAGGTTTTACAACCATTTTTATTCAAACTGTTCAGAAGGATCCAAGCAGAGGGAAATATGCCAAATTCCTTCTATGAAGCCAACATCACTCTAATACCAAAACCAAGCAAAGATAGAACCAAAAAAAGAGAACTAAGATCCATCTCACTAATAAACTTAGATGCAAAAATTCTCAACAAAATACTTGTAAACCACATACAGACCCACATCAAAAAGACCATCCATCATGATCAAGTTGGATTCATACTAGAGATGCAGGGATGGTTCAATATACAAAAATCAGTAAATATCATAAAACATATAAATGGACTGAAAGACAAAACCCACAGACAACATCATCCTAAATGGAGAAAAGTTAGGATTCCTCTTAAAGGTAGGAACTCGGCAAGGCTGCCCCCTGTCGCCACTCCTCTTCAATATAGTGCTTGAAACACTGGCTAGGGCAATAAGACAAGAAAATGAAATTAAAGGAGTACTAATTGGAAAAGAGGAAGTCAAACTATCCCTCTTTGCAGACAATATGATAGTTTACATAAGGAATGCTAAAAACTCCACCAGAAAACTCCTAGAAATGATTAAGAGTTTCAGTAAAGTGTAGGGATACAAAATTAACCTAGAATAATCAGTAGCCTTTCTTTACACCAACAACAAGCAACTGAAGAAGGAATACAAGGAGACCTTCCCACTCACAATAGCCTCAAAAACAATAAAATACCTAGGAACAAACCTCACCAAAGACACCAAAAATCACTACAAAAAAATTATAAACCCCTGAAGAAGGAGATTGAAGAAGACATCAGAAGATGGAAAAACCTCCCATAATCATGGATTGGAAAAATTAACATAGTAAAAATGTCCATTCTACCCAAATTAATATACAGATTCAATGCCATCCCAATTAAAATCCCCAAGATTTTCTTCACATACTTGGAAATAAAAACCTTAAATTCATTTCAAAAAACAAAAGACCCCAAATAGCCAAAGCAACCCTGAATGAAAAGAGCAATACAGGGGGGCTCTCTATACCAGACTCTGAACTATACTACAGGGCTACAGTCATAAAAACAGCCTGCTGGCACAAAAACAGACCTGTTGACCAATGGAATGAAACTGAAGATACAAACTTGACTTACAATTTCAGCCACCTCATATTTGACAAGGGGGACAAAAAGACTCAATGGAGAAAAGACAGCATCGTCAGCAAATGGTGTTGGCAAAACTGGATCACCACTTGCAGAAGGATGAAATTAAACCCCTGCCTCTCACCCTGTACAAAAATCAATTCCAAATAGATCAAAGACCTCAATGTGAAACCCGAAACTCTGAAGGTGATAGAAGAAAAAGTTGGCAGCAACCTATAAGACATAGGCATAGGAAAAGACTTTCTAAATCAGACAGCAGCTGCACAGGAAATAAGGTTGACAATTGACAAGTGGAGCCTTATTAAACTCAAATGTTTCTGTACAGCAAAAGAAATAATCAAGAAAGTGAAGAGAAAACCCACAGAGTGGGAGGAAACCTTCACTGATGATACATCTGACAGAGCATTAACTTCCAGAATATATAAACTACTCAAAAACAAAGAAGAAAAGAAATGACTCACTCAAAAGATGGAGCTGAACAGAGACTTCACAAGTGAGGAAATAGAGATGGCTGAGAAACATCTTTAAAAGTGTTCAACATTGCTAATAATTAAGGAAATGCTCATCAAAACCACTTTAAGATATCATCTCATTCTGATAAGGCTGGCTAGGATCAAGATAACAAATGATACCAAATGCTGGAGAGGTTGTGAAGAAAGGGGAACACCCATCCACTTCTGGTGGGAATGCAAACTTGTACAACCACTATGGAAAACAGTGTGGAGAACCCTTAAAAGACTCAAAATGAGCCTACCAGCCATATGACTTCTGGGTATATACCCACAAGACTCATCGTACTCCAGAGATACATGTACAGTCATGTTTATTGCAGCTCTCTTCACAATTGCAGATAGCTGGAACCAACCCAAGTGCCCTTCAACCAACGACAAGTGGATAGAGAAAATGTGCTACATCTACACGATGGAGTTCTATGCAATGGTAAAGAAAGATGATATCATGAAATTTGCAGGTAAATGGATGGAACTAGAAGATATTATGTTAAGTGAAGTAACACAGTCCCAGAAAAACAAAAGACAAATGGTATCCCTCATTTGTGGATGCTAGCCCCAAGTACCTAGTTGTAAGGCAAACTGAGTGATGTTGGTGTTATATTCCTTGTGTGATCTGAAAACACCTGTCCTCTTATATTGTGAATCCCTAGACAGGTTCTAGAACTAACCTACCATTTATTTTCAGGCAATGGATTTTTGGTATATGATGGTGGGCACGTATACATATTTTAGAGTAACAAAGTTAAAATGGAAAAATGTGAATCAATAAATATGATACGGAAATAACACACAGTTTGTTTTCAGAAGATAGAAGTTTAGTATAGGTACAATGTATCAGGATGGTGTAACTTAGCCTTTCTGGGTACTTAATGACCATAATTAATACCCATGCCAATTTGGCCTACGGACCTAAGGGATAACTTTGTTCCTTGCCTTCAGAGGTCAACTAAGTCTCAGAGGACTATGTGTGGGGTCATCTCTTGAAATCTCCTGCAAATGTGGGTCACCAGTCTTTCTGTGTAGGGAGATCTTGAAGATCCACTAAGGGAATTTCAGTCAGTGTCCAATCTATAAATAGGAATGTCTACTCATGCTTCAAAAATGGAAGCCTGGTCTAGCAAGACCTGATTTTGTTCTCGAGTGGATGGAACTGGTAAATGAAAAACTGAAAGAATGCAGGGGCTCCCACCCCCCAAAAAACCCTGAGTGGCCCCTGAGAACCAGATCCTCAACTGACCTTGAGAAAACAAAAACCTTGGTTAATTTGGGCTAACTGTGTGCCCTTAATCATCCAAAAGGAAAGTATAACCTGATGTAAATAATCAGAAAGGTCTGAGAAATTGTACTTCAGATATAAAACTTGAGATCTTAGTAAATAGACAAAAAGAAAAGAGAGAGAGAGAGAGAGAAAGAGAGAGAGAGAGAGAAAGAAAAAGAGCACTGTTGTTTCACCTATCTTCAATTCTTACTGGAAGTGCATCTACTCTGTGGCTGCCACTGCTTTTGCCATTCTTCGAAGACATGAGACACAGCTTTTAAACCCTCCACTATGGACTGAAGACTCATGTCTCTCCCAGAATCCTCCAAACCTTCAATGCCAGTTGGAGACTACTGAGATATCCAGCTTGTGCACAGCCTCTACAGAGTATAGAGTGCTGTTGTTGGACTACCCAGGCTGTGTCATGGAGGTCAGTGTAGGAAGATCAAAACAGGATGAATGCTTGCTGAACCTCATTTGGGTAACCACTGGGGAGAGGGACCCCACTGTGGAGCACGGGGCAGGATTGATGGTTGTTTAGGCTTGCCAAGGAACTGTCAAGCACTTCCCTGGGGAAAATATGACATCTTTTATTAAAAAAACAAAAAAAGAAAATAAAATCCTCCAACTCAGGATATATGTGTATGTATGTATGTATGCAGGTATGTATATATTTATGTGTATATATATACATATATATATATATATATATAT